>JAVQMG010000074.1:3012500-3527500 GCA_032878915.1 Castanopsis chinensis | reverse complement strand
CATATAGTCCAAACGGACTCATACGGCAAGAAAATTAGCAAGCTATTGATGGTTCCAAATTCTTTTAACTTTTAAATTCAATACAAATAATGATACTGGGGTCCAGAAAGTCTCGCCAAATAAAAAGATATCAAACAATAGCTAAGACTGAAACAAAAATCATCATGATTGTGCAAGTAAAAGCCTTCAACTTGGGTGAATGATTAGATGGAGCTTGGGCTTGTGGATTGGGGGCAAGAGCAAGAGAGGTAGCAGGAGAGACTGATGGACTGCTAGGTGAAGCAGTAGGAGAGTGTGATGGGCTGATAGGAGAAGTGTTCAAATTTTAATCATCGTAACCTGTGGGCACCATGTCTCTTTATGGTCATAAAGAATTTAATAGAAGAAGAAAAAATTGACTCGCATATTGAAATTCAATATAAAGAAAAAGTAGAATTAACTCACAGTTAGATGGCTTCCAACCTAAGATCATCTTATCTCGATTGAAAACTATGCGATAACCAGTCATGAAGTTTTCTGGATAAAATAAATTGAACCATAAAATTGAAATTCTCAATTTAAACATGTTAGGACAAATAATAGCTAAATGACATAAGAGACCATGAAAGTCCAGGTGCTGGTTTTCCCAAAATAGGAGTTGACAATATTGGCTTGTTTTATGTGCAATGATTATATGAAAACCATGTTTGCGGTTTCTTCTGCACATGCTAAAGTCTTAATTAAAACATAGAGTGGAGCCAACCATGAATAGCTTCCTGTTGTTTAAACCTCCCATTGATAATGTCTTACTGTATAAACTTAAAAAATTTTAAGTTAGAGACAGCTAATAGGATTCTTGGCATAATGTTTTTTGGCCATATTGTGGAAATGTTGGTTTAACACGGATGAGATCACTTAATTTAAAGGGTTAATATAGTAATGATTTAGAGAATTTAATATTAATTGGACACAAGATGATTGAAATATGTAGATCTGACCTATTTACCAAAAAGTTGCAATTTACCCACCCCAAGAAATCACATTCATCAATCTAGAAATTATGTAATATTGTTCTCCCAAAAAAGAAAAATAAAACTAAAATACTTTATTGCTTTTTATCAACTTCATAATTCATAATCAATAAAGTTGCAAATAAAGTAAGGTTATGTAAAGCATCCACACTTTAATTGTTTTCTCTGTCTGATAGTCTCCTTATAAAAGGAATGAATGCACAAATGTAAAATTTCAAAATAAAACATGAAAATGAAATTTTATCAAGACAAACTGGTTTATAATCAGGATAGTCATTTTGATAAATATATACTTACGTCCTATGAGGTTTATATCTGTACTTTTGTGAATAGCTAGACAATATCCACCCTGGAGACCACAACATCAATTTTCAGCATAACATAGGCAAGAATAATTTCTTAAATTAAGCACTAATAAGTGCGACAACACACCTCTGTAGAGAACGCTTCTGTTGTTGGATTAGTGAGATAGTATTGTTCTCCACCTTTCATTGTCAGATTTATTATAGGGATCATAGGTGAGGATTGATTTGCACTACAATTAAAGTGGAGCTAATTAGTGGTTCAGAGTTGAGAAGAGAAAACCAATACAAAATAAGAATAGGTTTTCCCCAAATACCTCAAGTCATAACAGTATTCAAAAGGAAGGGAATTTGATAAATTTCGCTTTTCTGTGACCTGGGAATTGAACTGCAAAGTGACCCAAATCACATACATTCATTTGCCATAAGATGAAGTTCCAATGATATACAAAACTAAAAGTTGTCATTTAAATTACTTACAGTTTCAGAAATAAATGTATAAGTTGGGTCCGTTAGGTATGTAAACGATGTACCAGAGTCAAAGATTGCACTGAACTCCATCTTAGAGACATTCACTCCAACATTTATTTGAGTGATGCTAATGTTATAAGTTGGACTGGTAACAAGTTTACAAGGGAAAATTAGTGCAAGCAGCATGAGGTTCTAGTCAAAGACAGTCTTCTTGTTAAACTAAATAATTTTACAATGTTCAGAAGTGACAACTTACATTGAGGACTCAATAGTGAACGATGTTTCTTTTTGTTCCGAGGTGCCATTATCTCCAAAATTTATTCTCCCTGTCCCATCAGATCCAAAACACATGGAAAAAGAATTTTGACCTAGCCCTTTTCTTGCTATGGTGCTAGGAACAGATATATTACGAAGACCAAGCCCAAGTAGACCGTTTGGTGCAAATCCATCCAGAAAAGCACCAGTCTCATTTTTACCACAACTGAAACAAAATGAAAGGGTTAGATCACAAGGGTTGCACACAAATTAATGAAAATTTGCCGAAATGATCTGACCAGGAGGTATTAACAAGAAGCAACTTCAATGATTAGATCCCTTCACCCCGAATTATCAAATTATCAAAGAAAAAGTAATGCTGGCCCACCAATGATGATTTTTTTTAATGGCCGTACTAAAGACATTAATTTTTTTCTAGTAATATCACCAACCCTCTAAAAGTGTTTGATATCATGATAATCCCGAGCATAACCTACCTCCCCGACTCCCAAAAGGTGTTTCAGTAAGCCTGAGGCAATAACCAAAAGGTGTTTCAGTAAGCCGGAGGCAATAATACACTTTGATAACCCTCACCAATGATTACACTTATTTGAAGAGGGAAAGCACCATATCAAACTCTAAATTTATCATCCAAATGATTGATATTTACTGAAATATCTGTTAAGATTTAAATGTTTTATAATATTTATTGGAAGTATCTTTAGATATTTGGTAGTTTGACTAAGTCTTTAGATATTTGGTTAATTGATTTCAGCCAGATTTCATGGCTGAGAAAGTGTCTCGCGTTGCTATCCTAGTCTTTAGTTTGTTTCTATTTGTTTCCTAGTTAATAGGAGTTGGTTTATAATGCCTATTTTCATGTGTTTTCAGTTCTGATGTAAAGCCTATTTATAGGCCTTCTTTCTTTATCAATAAAGTGTGAGAGTCTTCATCATTTCAATCATATACGTTTCTTTTTTAACTCTGTATCAGTGGTATCAGAGCCAGTGAGAAAAGCAAGAGAGAAAAGAGTTTTCAAACAGTTTTGGATGGCTTCAGATTCAAATTTTGTGCAGGCAGCAATCCCACGTTTTGATGGTCACTATGACCATTGGAGTATGCTAATGGAGAATTTTCTACGGTCCAAAGAGTATTGGCTGATTGTTGAATTTGGAATTCAGGCACCAGCACCAAATACAGTCTTGACAGATGCCTAGAAAACAGAGTTGGAAGGGAGAAAGCTCAAAGATTTGAAGGCAAAAAATTACCTTTTCCAAGCAATTGATCGTCCCATCTTGGAAACAATTCTTAGCAAAGAAACTTCCAAAGATATTTGGGATTCCATGAAGAAAAAGTATGAAGGCTCTGCTAGAGTGAAGCGTGCACAGCTTCAAGCTTTGAGAAGAGATTTTGAGACTCTACAAATGAAGGATGGAGAATCTGTCACCTGCTACTGTGCCAGGACTATGGAGATTAGCAACAAAATGCGCTTTCATGGTGAGAAGATGGAAGATGTCACCATTGTTGAAAAGATATTGCGTTCCTTGACACCAAAGTATGATTATGTAGTGTGTTCCATTGAAGAATCAAAAGACATAGATGCATTTTCTCTTGATGAATTGCAAAGCTCCTTGCTGGTCCATGAACAGAAGATGAACCGAAGTTCAACTTCAGAGGAGCAAGCTTTAAAGGCTTCTACTTCTACTCATTTCTCAAACTCTAGAGGAAGGGGTAAAGGTAGAGGTAGAGGAAGGGGAGATCGAGGCAATAGAGATGGCAGCAGACATTTCAAAGCTGATGATGGTCAATTTCAAGGCAAAGGCAGAGGACGAGATCAACATTTTGACAAATCAAAGGTAGAGTGCTTTAGATGTCATAAATTTGGACACTACTGTTCTGAATGTTATACTAGGCTGCCTACAAACAAAGAAAAGGAACCGCAATCGAATTTTGCTGAAAAGAAGGAAGTGGAAACTTTGTTAATGGCTGTTCAAGCTAATCAAGAACCTGAATCTGATGTTTGGTATGTGGATACGGGCTGCAGCAACCACATGTGTGGAAGTAAGTCTTCTTTTTCTTATTTAGATGAAAGCTATCATTCTACAGTAAGTTTTGGGGATGGTTCCACTGTTGAAGTGATGGTAAAGGGTGATATAGAGATAAGAACCAAGAATGGTTTTGTAGAAACAATCTCTAATGTTTTTTACGTTCCTGACTTGAAAAGCAATTTGCTAAGTGCTGGCCAATTGCAAGAAAAGGATTATGTAATGACTATTCAAAAAGGTGTTTGTGAGATTTATGATCCTACTAGAGGAGCTATTGCTGTTGTGCAAATGAGTTCAAATAGGTTGTTTCCATTGAAGATTACAAGTAAACAATCTTGTTTGGTAGCTGAAGTAAAAGAATCTTCTTGGTTGTGGCATTTTCGTTATGGCCACTTGAGTTTTGGTGGATTAAAGACCCTCCAACAGAAAAATATGGTGGCTGGTCTTCCTCAAATCAGTATTCCTTCCAAAGTTTGTGAGGAATGTGTTGTTAGCAAACAACATCGTTCCCAATTTCCCCAAGGGAAGTCATGGCGAGCAAAAGATGCTTTGGAGCTAATTCATTCCGATATATGTGGCCCGATAACACCATGTTCTAATGGAGGTAAAAGATACTTAATTACCTTCATTGATGATTATACTCGAAAAACTTGGGTTTATTTTTTACAGGGAAAATCAGAAGCTTTTAGTGCATTTAAAAGCTTCAAGGCTCGTGTGGAAAATGAAAAAGGAAACACCATTAAGACTCTACGAACAGACCGTGGTGGAGAATATTGCTCAACTGAATTTGAAGTTTTTTGTGAAGATCATGGCATTCGAAGAGAGCTGACAGCTGCTTATACACCACAACAAAATGGTGTATCAGAGAGGAAAAATAGAACCATCCTCAATATGGTGAGAAGCTTGTTGACAAGAGGGAGAATTCCAAAATCTTTTTGGCCTGAAGCAGTAAATTGGAGTATTCACATCTTGAACAGAAGTCCTACATTTGCTGTTCAAAATATGACACCAGAGGAGGCTTGGAGTGGAAGGAAACCAGCTGTAGATCATTTTAAAATTTTTGGCTGCATTGCTTATGCACATATCGCGGATGAGAAGAGGAAGAAACTTGATGATAAGGGGGAAAAGTGTGTCTTTCTTGGTGTTAGTGAAGTATCCAAGGCGTATAAATTATTCAATCCACTAACCAAGAAGATTGTGACCAGCCGAGATGTTGTTTTTGATGAAGAAAACACTTGGGATTGGAATAGGCAGCAGCCTACTCAAGTTCTTTTTGACAATGAGTCTGAAAGTGAGCCAACATCAGTAGTTGTTATGCCTGAAAATTCATCAGAAGCAACTCCAATAGTTGCTGAAATTTTACCAACAGCAGCAGAAGCTACTGATACAGCAGCTCAATCTCATCGTCGGATTCGAAAAAGGCCCGCGTGGATGTATGATTATGAGGTGACTGGAATTAATCAATCTGAAGACCCACTCACTCATTTTGCTTTATTTTCAGATTGTGATCCTATCAGCTTTGAAGTGGCTGTCAAAGAACCAAAATGGAGAAAGGCTATGGATGCTGAAATTACAGCCATTGAAAGAAATGATACATGGGAGCTTTGTGATCTTCCAAAAGGGCAGAAGACAATTGGTGTGAAGTGGGTTTACAAAACAAAGCTGAAGGAGAATGGTGAGGTTGACAAGCACAAGGCACGCTTGGTAGCTAAGGGCTACAAGCAGGAGTTTGGTGTTGATTATAAAGAAATCTTTGCTCCAGTTGCAAGGCATGATACAATCAGATTGGTGATTGCTATGGCAGCTCAAAACTCATGGCCTATTTTCCAGTTGGACGTGAAATCAGCATTCCTCCATGGAGATTTGAAAGAAGAGGTATTTATTGATCAACCCCCTGGTTATGAAAAACTTAGCAATGAGCATAGAGTGTATAAATTAAAGAAAGCTCCATATGGATCAAAACAAGCTCCACGAGCTTGGTATAATCGCATAGAAACTTATTTTTTGAAGGAAGGATGTCAAAAATGTCCTTATGAACACACACTTATCATAAAAGTTGATGATGGAGGGAAAATGCTCATTGTTTGCTTATATGTAGATGATCTAATCTATACTGGAACCAATATAGTCATGTTTGATAGCTTTAAGAAATCCATGATGGTTGAATTTGAAATGTCTGATCTTGGTATGATGCATTACTTCCTTGGCATAGAAGTAGTGCAATCAGCTAATGGGATCTTTATTTCACAAAAGAAGTATGTGCAAGATGTTTTGAACAGGTTTCAGATGAAGGATTGCAATCCTGTAAGCACTCCAACTGAGTTTGGCTTGAAGCTAAACAAAGATCATGAAGGGAAGAAGGTGGACAGTACACTTTACAAGCAAATTGTTGGCAGTTTGATGTATTTAACTGCAACAAGGCCAGACATAATGTATTCTGTGAGTTTAATAAGTAGATATATGGAGAATCCAACAGAAATACACTTGTTAGCTGCCAAGAGAATCCTTCGTTACTTGCAAGGAACTAGAGATTTTGGGCTGTTCTACAAGAAGGGTGAAAAGTTAGAATTGTTTGGATTTACTGACAGTGATTATGCAGGAGATCAAGATGATAGAAGGAGCACTTCGGGCTATGTTTTTATGTTGGGTACAGGGGCTGTATCATGGTCTTCTAAGAAGCAACCAATTGTCTCCTTGTCAACTACAGAAGCTGAATTTATTGTTGCAACAGCTTGTGCTTGTCAAGCTATCTGGTTGAGAAGAATTCTTGAAGAGCTACAATTCAAGCAAGATGAAGCTACTACAGTTTTTTGTGACAACAACTCAGCAATCAAACTCTCTAAGAATCCTGTGCTACACGGAAGAAGCAAGCACATTGATGTGAAATATTATTTTTTAAGAGACCTCAGCAATGATGGAACAATCAAACTGGTTTATTGTCGAAGTGAAGACCAGGTTGCAGATATACAGACCAAGCCTCTCAAGTTGGCTACATTTGTGAAGTTGCGTGGTCTACTTGGAGTGTGTTCACATGCTGCTGCAGAGAAAGACTTTGTAGAGGGTTGATTTTGTTTTGTTTTTTGTTAAACTGATTTCTGCAGATTTCAGTTTAAGGGAGGGTGTTAAGATTTAAATGTTTTATAATATTTATTGGAAGTATCTTTAGATATTTGGTAGTTTGACTAAGTCTTTAGATATTTGGTTAATTGATTTCAGCCAGATTTCATGGCTGAGAAAGTGTCTCGCGTTGCTATCCTAGTCTTTAGTTTGTTTCTATTTGTTTCCTAGTTAATAGGAGTTGGTTTATAATGCCTATTTTCATGTGTTTTCAGTTCTGATGTAAAGCCTATTTATAGGCCTTCTTTCTTTATCAATAAAGTGTGAGAGTCTTCATCATTTCAATCATATACGTTTCTTTTTTAACTCTGTATCAATATCAGCTATTCCATAATTTTGTCATTTTAACTAACAATTGTTTAATATATTGTGGCAGTTTCTGAAGGTGCTACAGTAGAGTGCCTATAGCAGCAGTTTAGAAAATGCCGGCATTAAACTACCTATTGTGGCAATTCCTAAAAGTGCCATATTGGGTTTCCTATAGTGGCGGTCTTCAAAACTACCGCTAGAAAAAACCACTGCAATAGAACCAGGGTTTTTTTTTGTGTGTGTGTGTGTGAAATGATATTGCTTACGATATATAATTAGTATGATGTTCACTTGAAACAATATTTCTTCCAAAGATTTTGGTAGCTAGGAAAGCAATGAAAAATAACCTACCCTAAAGTGATTGGAGCATCTACAACTTTTGATTGATCATCATCTGTAATTAAGTGCAAAACATCCTCTACCAAGATTCCAGATGATGACATGTTTGAATAATACGGAATTTCATATGGACAGTCGCTATTGTTGCAAGAAAGTTTATTGCTTGTTGATGATGCATTAGGACTGTAGATGTTGAAGTTCACTACCTGCTTGGCAAAAAGATTAATTGTTATTGCATTTTGATATTAAAATGAATAAATGAAAATTTTGATTTTGGTAAAAAATTGGTTGACTGAATTAAAAAAGGTATGAGTTTCAGGGGTTAATTAAGTTCTAGTGGGAAGTTATTGTTTCAGTAAATAACCTATTCCCATATTAATAAGGAAAGAATCTAATTTAATTTATAATTGATGGTGTTATAGGACTTTTAGTGTTGGATGCAAGAAATGGGTCAATTCCTCGAACATGGGAGAGGTAGAGGTAATGATGATTAGGCTTTGTCAAACAATTAGGCGGTTATATCTTGGAGGAGAGAAGTTGAAGAGAAAGGTTTGTGTTATTGGTTTTTGATTTTGACCAGTACTGCATATGGCTTAAATCTTCTCAATGAAAACATGATCTCCATGCCTCAATTAGAACCTCTTCTGACAAGATCATTGACTTTTCTAAATATAAAACGACTAATGTCTTATATTTTTACCAACAATTTTACTAGATTTAATAAAGCCAATACCTTAGAACTTAGAAGCTATAATCACAATATTGAGAATCTCAACAAACCGTTCCATTTAAAGCCAATACCTTAGACCTTTTTTTTTTATAGTACAATGGGAAGTGGAGATTTTTAAACTTAATTTTGATTCTCCTATTTAAAGAGAGAAAGTTATGCCACTAAACCACTAATTCTTGACGTCTTAGACTTTTTATATTGATAAATATTGGATTTCTCTATTTGTCCTGTATGTAATTTATTCTTTTTATATTAATAATTATTGGATTTTTCTATTTGTCCTGTATGTAATTTATTTATTTTTTAACTTCTTAGGTTGTCATCCTTTGTAATGCAATATATATATATATATATATATATATTTTAGAAGAAAAATATACAACAAAGACACAATAAATGATTCTAGATAGGAGTACTTGGAAGTTCTATTTATTTCAATAGAAAATCTTGTATAAACATAGTTTTTTATGTTTTTCAGTGTTTAGTAGTATCTAAAAAAATGAATCAAATGAAAATCATATTTGGTCAACAGAAAAAGTATTAGCTTATTTTTAAAAATTATTTTCCACTAAATTTTTTGAAAAAACAATTTTATCTCATAGCAAGCTAAATAAGGAAAGTTAGTAAAATGTTTTTTTTTTAAACTTATTTAAGGTTGTTATCAAATATAGAAAAATAAGATTGTTTTATAAAAAATACTTTTTAAAAAAAGATTCATTTTAGAAAAAAATTATTATCACCGAAACAAACCAAACGGAAGTAAAAATATAATTCAAAGATTAGAAATCCACGAGTACAAGCAAATAAGTTATAGATAATAATTAACATACCTGTCCAGATGATGTTGGTAAGCTGGTTACGCAAGTACTGTTGTTACAATCGCATGGTAGCCAGAACAAATCACTGCCTGTGTCTAATGCTACCCAATATGATACACTTGGTGTCCCCACAGAAACATTAGCATAATACACACTGAAAATATCAACACCATTTAGAAGAAACAAAGTTAGAAGAAAAGGAACAGGAACTCTAAGGGGAAAAAAAAAAAAAGAGAGTAAAGTAGAAGGAGTGACTCTTAAGGATCATACAAGCCCAAAGTGTCGCCGAGGTAGGTGTCGTTTCCATTGGCGAAAGTGACCAGAGCCGGTGACTGGTTGTTGCTGGCGGCGAGGTGACGGCCGCGGATTATGTTGTCTCTGTGAGTCATAGCAACATAGTACTCTACGCTCCCTTTCTCTGGAAGCCCCTCAAAGCCCAGAATTTGCTTAACTGGATCCGAGAACCGGTGGTGAATGTCGAATCCAAATGACCCCAACCCGTAACAGCTCCCAGAATTCAGTCCTAGTAGTAACAATACCAGTAGTATGTATGATCCGGAAGTCAATGAATATGAAGAAGCTGTACTAGTCCATGCCAAAGCCATTGCTTAGCTTGAAATCCTTTTCAGAGAGAAAACCAGACTTGGTCTACTAATAAAGCTAAAGCACGAGTGATCGAGCACTACGAAGAGTTTTGGTTTATGTAGGGAAGGAAAGTTGACATGTTCTCATCAGAACAAAACCAAGAAGACGGCATAGAATACTCTGTTATTAAATATTCAGTTATTGTTTTCTTCGCCAAGTAAAATACTCTGTTATTCAAGTTCGCACGATCAATGAATTAAAAAAAAAATTTGTAATGGGCAAGAAATATTATCTGGGGATTGTTTATTATTACAACTAATAGCTTTTTTATTTTATTTTTCTGAAAAAGTTGGCATCGAGTCCTCATATATCATGGCTTCAATCAAAAGTCAGAACACAGCATCAAAAATTTAATAAGCATTATCAAAGCGCTACTCACCTTAAGAATATTCAACAAATTAAAATATAGTTTTTCAATCTCTTGCCAATGTTGTTCTCACCTGATTGATATATTCAAATTGTCATTCTTATTATCCCCTATCACATAAAAAATGTCAATGTTAGATTCTTGCCGTCATTAGTCTAAACCTTTTGTTACAAGTTGTTAGTATTATATGGTAACTTATATGGACAAATTCCATGATAAAAGTGTCAACAAGGGTTGTGTTTAATATGTTACAAGTTGTTAGTGATAGGGGTAATTTTTAATTGGAAAAATAAAAGAAGCTGCGAGTCTCCAAGAACCCATAAGCTCTATTATACATGCTGGCGACTTCACGCAAGATGAAGTCGTTAGCCTTGAAGTCGATGACTTCACGCAAGATGAAGCCGTTGGTCTCAAAGCCAGCGACTTCATGTCACTACCTGACGGCTTCTACACTTGGACGGGATGAGAAACTGACGGGGGGAAAGTTGAAGGCCAAAAAGGAAATAGCAACGAGTATAGCATGGGTATCCTTGGCCCCCAAGAATTTGTATATAAGAAAACATCTTGCAACCCATGGTTAACCTTAATCAAGAAGATCTCTACAAGGAAAGTATCTAGCGATATACGCTTGTTAAAGAAGATCTTCCCTACACGGAAAGACCCTCTTCATCAAGAAACGAATGTCAACTCTACGCTACTATAAAAACCCCACAACCCTCACAAACCAAGGTACGCTTAATCCATCCTAGCTCTAGCACTCTAGAGTTGTAAACAAGAAATTTTTCTTACTTGACCGTTAGAGGGTATTTGACCGGTGCCACACCGGTAGCCTTCGTAGGTTCTTTTTCTTCCCTTTGTATTGTGCAGGTCTTGTTTAGAGCACGTAAGGATCATATAACTTACTGACGATTTTCAGCATCATTAGCTGGTGCCGTCTATGGGAAAGATAGGAAGTAAGCCGTACTACTGCTTCTCGGACAAAGAGTTACATGGTACTCACTCGCTCAATGGAAACCACCACCAACAATCAAAGGGATGAACCATGTACCACTGCCCTTGATAGACAAGTTTAGACACTCGCTGCAGCTATAGAACGCCTTACCAAGCAAAACCATGACTTAGAGGAGCAACTACGCCAAAAGAACGTGGTACTTAATACTTAGAAGGAGGACTAGGAAGGAACCAGTGCCGAGAGAAGGAACAGAGAAGACGACAAAAAAATAGTCTTTGAGTGAGAGAGAAAGAGAGCTATCGAGAGCTGAGGGCATGGTTTTAAAAACCGAACCGGGCATCAAACCGGTTTTTTTAAAATTTTCTGTTTTTGACCTTTTTTTCAGTTTTTTCCAGTTTTTGACCAGTTTTGAGCCTTTTGACCAGACCAGACTGAACCAATTTTTCGGTTGAACCGGTCGGACCGACCGGTCCGATCTAGTTTTTAAAACAGTGGCTTGGGGTGTTTGGTTTGGTTGACTCTTACGTTGGTGAAAATCAAGTCGTGCGTGCGAAAGTGAGGTCGAAACCGCAGGTGTTTTATTAAATATTCAGTTATTGTTTTCTTCGCCAAATAAAATACTCTGTTATTCAAGTTCGCACAATCAATGACTAAAAAAAAAAATTGTAATGGGCAAGAAATATTATCTGGGGATTGTTTATTATTACAACTAATAGCTTTTTTATTTTTTATTTTTTGAAAAAGTTGGCATCGAGTCTTCATTTATCATGGCCTCAATCAAAACACTGTTGGTTAAAATCTGGTTTTGTATCTCATACAAAATACACAGCGGAAGCAACAAACAAGGATCTATTTCATTCATGATTGACAACATGCACTCTGTAAATTTCAGAATTTAAGAACAAGATAGCGTACCTTGGTGTGAAGAAATTCAAAACAAAGATTAGAAGCACTTGGGAAAACTTTTAATCTTCACTCCAATTCCACTTTACGCCCAAGATGTGTGGTCTCTCAATCAGTTTCCAAAGGGAGAATAAAAGTGTGTCTCACACTCTTTTTTTTTCTCTACGAAAAAATCACATTAAAAAATTCTGTATGTTTCTCCCTTTATAACTAACTGATTATCTAATTGGGTCGGCCTATTGGGCCTTTCCAATTGGGCTTTAGTGTGTGGCTTGGAATGGGACCAAAAGGGACCAATAAGACACTAGCTCCAATGGGCCTTGGGCTTTTCCGTCAACTCTTCACAAGTCCAAAGTTACCATTAATTATATTTAATACCACTATATAAATATAATTGCACTCTAGGCCTTATTAATAAATTATATCCTAAGACTTTATTTTACACGCAACCCCTTCATAAAATATTCGTAGTAATACAAAATCATAAATATAGACTGCCACTTTGTAAATTACTACATCTTATCCTTGAGTACCCGGTTTAATCCTTTAAAGTTATTCATCATATATTTATGAAATCCAATTTCATAAATATATACTTTAGTAATTTCTTACCAAAGTGATTAGGCCTAACTCTCTGAATAACCAAACCCATTAAACTTATCTCAAGGGAATATTTTGTATCTCCATTAAGAGACTATGAATTCCATCTTGAGAATATATGTTCCATCAACACTAAATGTGGTTGCCCAACATACTGAGGTTTTGACCGTTACTTTAGATCTCACTCCTGATATATCAAAGCAACCTACACGTCATGATCAGGTCCATTATTCTCTCAGGATTAAGAGTTCATGCAAACAAAAGTCGTGAGATTTATTATTCATTTGACAGTCGTTAGGAGAATAATAAATCTCACAGCGGTCCAGTTCAATATGTCTTAACTCTTAAAACATATCAACATATCAACTAGAAGTCACCACTTCCATGATCAAGACAAATCATCTTAGTTGATACGTTATAGTCTTCGCAGATGAAATGCCCAATTTTATCACCGACTACGAACTATAAATTCTGAGTTTACAAAGAACTTGTGATTTATATCTTCTGTAACTTTTCACATAAATCACATACTATGCATCTCATGGACTATATGATAATGTCCAAATATTCATGTTACCATTATTTTAGATAAGAAATAAACAACTTTATTAAACACAACATTAAGTCATACATAATGTCATACATAGCATCATACAATAGGATTTAAGGGCATATATCCTAACAAACACATCATCAAAAATTTAATAAGCATTATCATAGCCCTACACACCTTAAGAATATTCAAAAAAAATTAAAATATAGTTTTTCAATCTCTTGCCAATATTGTTCTCACCTGTTTGATATATTCAAATTGTCATTCTTATTATTCACTATCACATAAAAAATTTCAATGTTAGATTCTTGCGGTCATTAATCTAAACGTTTTGTTACAAGTTGTTAGTATTATATGGTAACTTATATTGACAAATTCCGTGATATAAGTGTCAACGAGGGTTGTGTTTAATATGTTACGAGTTGTTAGTGATAAGGGTAATTTTTAATTGGAAAAATAAAAGAAGTTGCTAGTCTCCAAGAACCCGTCAACTCTATTATACATGCTGACGACTTCACGCAAGATGAAGCCGTCAGCCTCGAAGCCGATGACTTCACGCAAGATGAAGATGTCAATCTCAAAGCCGACGACTTCATGTCACTGCCTGACGCATCTACACCTGGATGGGATGAGAAGTTGACGGGGGGAAAGTTGAAGGCCAGAAAGGAAATAGCGATGGGTATAGCATGACTACACTTGGCCCCTAAGAATATGTATATAAGGAAACATCTTGCGACCCACGATTAACCCTAATCAAGGAGATCTCTACATGGAAAGCATCCCACGATATACGCTTGTTAAAGAAAATATTCCCTTCAAGGAAATACCTTCTTCATCAAGAAACGAATGTCAACTCTACACAAATATAAAAACCCCACAACCCTCACAAATCAAGGTATGCTTAATCCATCCCAGTTCTGGCTCTCTAGAGTTGTAAACAAGAAATTTCTTTAACTTAACCGTCATAGGGTATTTGGCCGGTACCACACCGGTACCCTTCGTAGGTTCTTTTTCTTCCCTTTGTATTATGTAGGTCTTGTTTGGAGCATGTGAGGACCATATAACTAACTGACAATTTTCGGCATCATCAGTTGATGCCGTCTATAGGAAAGATAGAAAGTAAGCCGTACAACCGCTTCCCAGACAAAGAATTGCATAATACTCACTCACTCAATGGCAACCACCACCAAAAATGAAGGGGACAAACCACGTACCACTGCCCTTGAGAGACAAGTTTAGACGCTCATTACAGCTATAGAATGCCTTACCAAGTAAAACCATGATCTAGAGGAGCAACTACATCTAAAGAACGCAGTACTTAATACTCAAGAAGAGGACCAAGAAGGAACCAGCGCCGAGAGAAGGAACCAAGAGGGGCCAGAAGGCAGCAACGCCCTAACCAGACAAGAGCGGCAGGATACAAGTCGTCTGTCCATTGCAGATACGGCTCCACCATCGCATGTAGTCACCGAGATGCTAATGATGAAGGAACGAATGGACCCCATGATGAACGCCCTTAGAAGGAGTGTATCGAACGATCTTGATGAGTTAGTCCAACGGACAGACTCATCCTTCACCATATCCATTACGTCATTCCCTCTTCTGCCAAAGTTTTGCATGCCCCAAGTGGAAACTTATGACGGCAGTAGGGACCCCTTCGATCACCTAGTGACCTTCAAGACACCGATGCACCTACAAAGGGTGGTAGATGAAATCATGTGTCGAGCCTTCCCAACTACATTAAAGTGTCCTGCAAGGGTATGGTTCAATAAACTAACGCCAAATTCCATTGGCACCTTTAAGGAGTTGAGCGCCCAGTTCGCCTTACACTTCATTGGAGGGCACAGACACAAGAAGACCACAGCGTGCTTGATGAATATCAAACAACGGGGAGGAGACATTGAGATCCTACATAACACGATTCAACAAGGAGGCACTCTCGATTGACGAAGCCGACGACAAGATACTCGTAGCTGTATTTACCCATGGACTACAGAATGGTAAGTTCCTATTTTCCTTACACAAAAATGACCCCAAGACTATGTCAGAGGTACTCTACAGGGCAACTAAGTACATGAACGCTGAAGAAGAGTTGCTGGCTCGAGAAGATAAACCTAAGAAGAGGGAGAGACAGGAAGAAACATGGCAGAACAGAGGACGAAAGAGAATAAGAACTGGAGACCGACGAAAAGATGGGCGTTCGAAACCCCCCACTGGGTGGATTACAAACTTCACGCCTTTAAATGCCCCAATCGATCAAGTCTTGATGCTAATCAAGGACGAATGAGCCTTGACGTTCCTAGGGAAGCTGAAGGGGGACCCCAACAAAAGGTCTCGAGATAAGTACTGTCAGTTCCACTGAGATCACGGGCACGACACATTTGACTCCTACTATTTAAAGTAGCAAATTGAAGCTTTTATCCGGCAAGGAAAGTTGCAGAGGTTTGTCAGCAAAGAAAAGACAGACACACCATAGGAGCAACCCCTATGACAAGAGAACGAACGTCCCAGGCCGCCCATAGGAGACATAAGAATGATTGTGGGTGGAACTACAACCTCCTACTCCATTAAAAAGGCTCGCAAGACTTACCTAAGGATGGTTCAGAATGTTCAGATCACGAGCGTCGTTCTCAAGATTGCACGAGTCGACAACCCCATCATTAGGTTTTCAGAGAAAGACGCTCACCGTCTCCACCACCCGCGTGACGATGCACTTGTTGTTAGCATACGGATAGGGGATTACAACACACACTAGATCCTGATTGATAATGGCAGCTCCACTACATCCTTTACTACCTAGCAGTTCAATAAATGAGGATTGACAAAGGACGGTTGGTTCCGACTAACGCTCTGCTCATTGGTTTTGGAGGAACAAGGGTATTACCCCTTGGTGCAGTCACGTTACCTGTCACAGTTGGAGACTACCCCTAGTAAATCACTAAGGACGTGACACTCCTCATGGTTGACTACTTGTCCGCTTATAATGCCATCTTAGGACGCCCTACCCTCAACTCGGGGAAAGCTTTAACTTCAACTTACCACTTAATGATCAAATTCACTACTGAGTACGGAGTGGGAGAATTATGTGGAGATCAAGTGGCTACTCGCAAGTGTTACATAGCTATGCTGGAGATGGATCACCATCTTCAGGCCATGAATATAGAAGAACATCGAGCGGTGATGGAGCCCGTTAAAAGACTTGAGGAGATACATCTTGACGATTCCAAACCCGACCAGACAACTAGGATTGGCACCCTTACAAATGCGCTTGATTGCCAAGCACTCACAACTTTTCTCTAGGAGAATCAAGATGTCTTTGCTTAGAGTTATGAAGACATGCCAATGATCAACCCCTCAGTCATAGAACACAGGTTGAATGTGTCGCCTACTTTTCCACCTATCCGACAAAAGAAAAGAGTATTCACCTAAGAGCGGGTTCGAGCTATAACGGAAGAAGTTTGCAAATTGCAAGACACAAACTTCATCAAGGAAGTATATTACCCTGACTGGCTGGTCAATGTGGTGATGGTCAAGAAAGCCAATGAAAAGTGGAGAATGTGCATAGATTTTACGGACTTAAACAAAGCATGTCCCAAGGACAGTTACCCACTACTGTGGATTAACATTCTTGTAGGCTCTATAGCTCGCCACCAGTTGCTAAGCTTCATAGTCACTTTCTCTTGCTAAAACCAGATCAAGAAAAGACTTTGTTTATCACAAGCCAAGGGCTATTCTGCTACAAAGTAATGCCATACGGACTAAAAAACGCGGGCGCGATGTATCAAAGGCTCATGAACAAGATGTTTACACATCAAATCTGAAGGAATGTCGAAGTCCATGTTGACGACATGTTGGTAAAAAGTCGAAGAGAGGGGCAATCATTTGAATGACCTCAAGGGAACCTTCGACACCCTCCCCTCTTACAACATGAAGCTTAATCCAAGCAAGTGTGCGTTTGGGGTGACAGCTAGAAAATTCCTGGGGTTCATGGTGTCTCAAAGAGGTATAGAAGTCAATCTTGACAAGGTCTGGGCCATTATGGAAATGACGCCACCAAGGAACGTGAAGGAAGTCCAAATCCTCAATGACAAAGTAGCAGCGCTGAACAGGTTTGTATTGTAGGCGACGGACAAGTACCTACCTTTCTTCTGCACATTGAAGAAGTCTTTTGAGTGGACCGCCGAGTGTTAGTAAGCGTTCAAGGATTTGAAGGCCAACCTCTCTTCCCATTTATTACTAAGTCCCTCTAGGCCTGGAGAAGAGTTGCTCTTCTATTTGGTGGTATCCCCAGCTGCCGTCAGCGTGGCCTTGGTCAGGGAGGAGAATAAGGCATAATTGCCTGTATACTACACCAGCCGAGCACTCCGAGGCGTAGAGGAAAAATACCTACCAATGGAGAAGCTTGCCTTCACTTTACTTACTGTAGCCTGTAAGTTAAAGCTATATTTCCAGGGTCACACCGTCTTTGTCCTGACTGACAAGCCTCTTTGACGAGTAATGAGTAGTCTTGAAGCCGCCGGACGAATGGCGCTATGGGCAATAGAACGGAGTGAGTTCGACATGCAATACCACTTGTGCACCGCCATAAAAGGGCAAGTAATTGCTAACTTCACGTAGAGTTCACTAATATGGAAGGCTAAGGGGTAGAAGAACATCATTAATGAAGCATCCACACGAATGGGTCATCTAATAGGCAGGCTGGAGGAGCCAGTTTAGTGCTCCATTCCCCTGAAGGAGACGAAATTGAGTGTATGGTTTGTCTCGACTTCCCAATAGCAAACAATGAAGTCGAGTACAAAGCATTGGTGGCAGGACTAAATCTTGCTAAAGCTATGGGAGCAACAAGTGTAATCGTACACTGCGACTCTTTGGTGGTCATCAGTCAGATAAACAGCAACTACGAGTGTAAAGAGGAAAGAATGAAGAAGTACCTGGAGCAAGTGCAGAAACGAGCAAGCGAGTTGAGTGCCAAGTTCGTCCAAATCCCAAGGGAAGAGAACGAACAAGCCGATCTCTTAGCTAAAGCCACATCAGCAGAACATACGCTTATCTTTGGTAAGGTACTTTCTTTTGTTCAATTTTCACCTTTGATCGATGACATTAGTGTATAGGAAATAAACTCGGGAAGCAACTGGACTATGCCAATAATCTCTTATTTGAAAGACGTCATGCTACCCGATGGTAAGGAGGCTGGGAGAAAGCTGAAGGTCCAGGAAGCTTGATTCGTCATGATAAGATGCTAAAGGACATCCTGTACAAAAGAGGCTTCTCTTGCCCGTATCTAAGATGCTTAAGCCCTGAAGAAGCAAACTATGTCATCAGAAAAGTCCATGAAGGTATCTGTGGGAACCATTCAAAATCACGATCTTTAGTACACAAAATGATTCGGGCTGGGTATTACTGGCCTACCATGCAGAAGGATGCACAGGCCTATGTTAAAGCCTGTGACAAGTGTCAAAGGTTTAGCAACGACATCAGATAACTAGCTAAAAGGCTTACCTCTATGGCAGCCTCATGGCATTTTGCTTAATGGCGACTGGACATCATGGGCCCATTCCCGATAGCAATGAGACAACTGAAGTTCCTAATAGTCAGCATAAACTACTTCACCAAATGGGTAGAAGCTGAAGCCTTGGCTACCATCATAGAAAGGAACGTACGTAGCTTCGTTTGGAAGAACATTATTTGCAGGTATGGAATCCCTAGGGTCTTGGTGTCAGACAACGGGAAGCAGTTCAACAACAACTCCTACTCCTTCAAGGATTTTTACTCACAGTTAGGGATTAAGAACCACTAATTCTCCCCTACCCACCCTCAGGCTAATGGACAAGTTGAGGTCATAAACCAATCCTTAATTCAAATCATCAAGACTTGGCTCGATGGGGCAAAGGGTGTATGGCTAGAAGAGTTACCAAGCATACTATGGGCGTATAGGATGACAGCCAAAACCCCCACAGGAAAGACACCGTTTCTACTGGCATACGGAAGCAAGGTAGTCATCCAATTAGTCGGGCTTACGAGATACAAGGTGGACAATCATGATGAGAAGAGGAACGATAAGGTCATACGTCTATAGTTTGACCTAGTGGATGAAGTTAGGGCGACAGTTGAGCAAAGGCTAGCAAAATATCAGGACCTTATGGCCAAGCACTACAACAGCAAAGTCAAGCACAGGGACTTCCAAGTTGGAGATCTCGTTCTGAGGAAGGTCACTGACGCCACGAGAGATCCATCCCAAGAAAAGCTTGGACCTAACTAGGAAGGATCTTGCAGAGTCACATCATGGCAAAGGAAAGGTACTTACTACTTGGAGACACTTGACGGACAAAAATTACGCCACCCGTGGAACACTGAGCATCTCAAGAAGTACTACCAGTAGAAGATAGCATGAAGGACGCTACTTCTCGTTTCTAGTTTATTTCTTTTAATCAACTCTTATCTACAGTACTTTTTAAGCCCAAAGGGCTGAGTTTTATTCTTTTTAGAACAATTTTCTACTTAAATATGCATTCATCACAATAAAAGGAATATTCATTTATAACCTGTGTGCATGTTTGCCCTTATAAAACTACGTTTGAAGTTCACAAAGTGGACGAGTTTATTACAAAGTCCACAAAGTGGATGAATTTGCTATTAAGTCCACAAAGTGCACGAGTTTATTACTAAGTCCACAAGATGGACGAGTTTATTACGAAGTCCACATAGTGTACAAGTTTATTATTGAATCCACAAAGTGGACGAGTTTATTACTAAGTCTACAAAGTGGACACGAAGTAGACGAATTTATCACTACCAAGTCCACAAGTGAACGAGTTCACTACTAAAGTCCACAAAGCGGAGGAGTTTATCAAGTCCACAAATAAACAAAATTATTAAGTCCACAAGTGGACAAACTTGTAAAATCCAGAAGTGGAGGAGTTTAGTTCACAAGTGGACAAGCTTGTTAAGTCTATAAATGGACAAATCTAAATCCGCAAGTGGACGAGTCTATAGTAATATCCAAAAGTAAATATACAAAGTCCCTAAGAATAACACACATATGCTCGTCACGAGCGATACATAGAAATCAAATAAAGCAACGGATGTAGAAAAGCGTCAAAGCAAAAAAAGGTGTCTACAATAAAAAGCCCATAAAACAAAGGGCACCCAACATTATTTGAAAATAAGATGAAAATAAGTTAAAAGTAGAAAGCTAAACTACAGGGCCCTGGACGTTCTAAACGGGAGCATTCTCATCATCTTTAGGAGGGGGGTCTTGGGCACCTAGGGCTGAAAGGTTCTCCAAATTAGCTTGAGAGTCTTCAATTGATGGAATTGTAGGAGTGATAGACTTTTCATGAGCTAGTTGAGCGAGCACCACGACATCATCCTTCCCAACCTATTTTGTATGAATTGACTCGTCGGTCTGATCATCAGTACTATCACCAACAGTAGGGGTCGTTAGTACAGGGTTGTCCATGGTGACTCGAGACAAGTCCCAGTTTGGGTAGACGGACTTGACTTGCTTCAAGCAATCCTCAAACCTGTTATCATAGTAGACGGTGCTAGCATCAATAAAATCCTACAAGGCCTTAAACTCCGTCACAGCGTCGGCTCTGGCAATCAACTTGCTGGTAAAGAGTCGTCAGTTCCTTCTCCACACTTGCCTTTGCCTCTTTAGCTTTTTCCCTAAGGTTGACCTCCTCCGTCAGCTTCTTTTTCAAGTCCTCTACCTCCCTGTTCAGAATGCGAACGACCTCCTTGTATTGTGCTTGCTCGTCGGTCAAGGTGTCATTTTGTTTACTAAGGTGATGGATAACCCCTTCCGCGACAACGCACCTGTCTTGGAGAGCTTTTAAATGCACCGTCACCTGTAAAATGAGACAACCGTCAACTAAAATCGAGCATCATGAGGCATATGTATCAAATGGAAAGAGACACACCCTAGAAAGGTCAAAATGAACTGACGACCCCAGGTCCTCGGTCTCCTGATTACCGCAAAGATCTAAGTCCGCCTCCTTGATGATTGACTTAACCATCTCGACGGCATACCCCTTGTGAGTAAAAAGACGTCGGGTTTCTTAGTTGATGGGGCCTAACGACATCATCAGGCCTTTACCAGCCCCATGACCCTGTTTGGGAGGCGACGACTTCTTCAACCCTTTGTCAACCGTGGGGGTAACCTTGCCTTTCTTAGGAGGCCGGTCCTCCTTCCTTTCAGCCTTGCATTTAGGCACCCCCTTCCCGAAGACTTTGAGAGCTAACGAAGACACCACCTCTTTACCCTTCTCCTTTTCCTTCTCTTCTCTCTTGCGGGCAGTGGCTGCCCTCACCAAGGCTCTCATTCTAGCTGCCTCTATTTCTACAAAGAATGACTGACGAAGTTAGATGCTTACACGACATACAAATGACAGCAGGCAAAAAGGAAGGGATAAAATACTTACATCGACGAAAATAATTGTTCAATCTACGTGCTGGCATCGGATCCGAACCACCACAATAGGCATGTAGACTATCAAGAGTAATTAGGTCCCTGCACTTCCGTTGCTCAAATGGAACTTCAAGGACTTGACAGATAAACTCCTCTTACTCTTCAATTATAGGTGGACGGACGTTGGCTGAAAAAAGAAGCAAATGACATTATTAGAACTAAAAGAATAAGACGACATTAAAGGTAACAGAAATAGAAAAAAGTGAAAGCAGACGACACTAAACCCAATTCCTTAACTATGCCCCAAGTGTTGTCAAAACCATGAGGCATGGTGAAACACTCTTCTGGACAACATACCCAATTCATCCCTTGTACGAAAAAATGTCTACTTTTTCGCTTCCTATTAGAGTCAGGTATGTCTGACATTAGCCTAAATGTTTTCTTCCTTACTGCAAAATGAAATATTCCTTGGGACGAGGCGATGTGCTAAGGTTGATAGCACCAGAAGAACTCGTTCAATGTAAGCTGATGGTTTCCGGCGCTAAGACGACCCCAAAGGATTTCATCCCCAATGAATATCTTCAAGGCGTTGGGATCAATTTGGCTGATGGATATCTCCAAAAAATTAGCCAATCGATGGTGTAACGACGTCAGTGGCAGCCTCAGCCCGGTGGCAAACAAGGCATCGTACATGCCGAAGTCTGCAGTTCTCCCCAAGTAACACTTCTCAAACTTCTCAGGGAGACGATTTGGGATATCTTCAGGGATTTGGTAACGATCCCTTAAGTCCTTAAAGATATTAAGCGTCATCGTTGACTTGAAGTCATTGATAGTCCATATCTTGGGTAGGATAAACGGACGGGTATGACCATCCCTTGGGCTTCTTAAAATATCTCCCTTAGTAACCCCCTCGTCACCATCAACCTTGTCATCGTCATCTTCTTCTCCCTCTTCTCCTTCACCTACCTCTCCATCATAGCTCTCTTCTTCTTCGTCAGGAGAATAGGTTGATGATTCCTTCTTTGACGACCAAGAAAAGCCCTTCTCAGGCTCATGACCTGACTGGAAGACTTCGTCGTAGCCCACTCCCTCACGGACTGACGACTGTTCACTCGTCACTTCCCTATCACTTGACATTTATTCAGCTACAAGTGACGGAGCAATCTAAAAGCCTACTTTGATGGGTCTCTAATAGAAGTAACGACTAAAACTACGAAGGGCCAAAAAAGAGAGGAAGAAAGGAAAATAGGGAAAGGGTACTTACTAGATAAAATGACGACTTCGAAGCTGACGAGATATGACAAAACTGACATGGTCCACGACTTGACAGTAACACAGGTGACGGTATAACTGTTTTGTCTCTCTCTTAGAATTTGCAAGTATGAAATAAGAGAAAATATGAAGTAGGGGTGAACTATTTATAAGATCAACGTACACGAGAAATGAAGCGAAGCCTTTGTTCAGAATCGAGGCCAATCAACCTTTGCCACATGTCCTAGCATTTAATAATGACCATTAATGAACACGCCTTTTTATGAGCTGTGAATTGGACTCCATAGCTCGTTGGCTAAAGCCAACGGAGCCATGGAGTAGGGGGTAGCTGATAGGAGTAATTTTTAATTGGAAAAACAAAAGAAGCTGCTAGTCTCCAAGAACCTGTCAGCTCTATTATACATGCTGATGACTTCACACAAGACGAAGCTGTCAGCCTCGAAGTCGACAACTTCATGCAAGATGAAGTCGTTGGTCTTAATGCCGACGACTTCATGTCACTACTTGACGGCATCTACACCTGGACGGGATGAGAAGCTGACGGGGGGGAAGTTAAAGGCTAGAAAGGAAATAGTGACGGGTATAGCATGGCTATACTTGGCTCCCAAGAATATGTATATAAGGAAACATCTTGCGACCCACGGTTAACCCTAATCAAGGAGATCTCTACAAGGAAAGCATCCCGCGATATACGCTTGTTAAAGAAGATCTTCCCTACAAGGAAAGACCCTCTTCATCAAGAAACGAATGTCAACTCTACACTACTATAAAAACCCCACAACCCTCACAAACCAAGGTACGCTTAATCCATCCCAGTTCTGGCACTCTAGAGTTGTGAACAAGAAATTTCTCTAACTTGACCGTCAGAGGGTATTTGGCTAGTACCACACCGGTACCCTTTGTAGGTTCTTCTTCTTCCCTTTGTGTTATGCATGTCTTGTTTGGAGCACGTGAGGACCATATAGCTGACTCACAATTTTTGGCATCATCAGTTAGTGTTATATAACTTATAGTGATAAATTCCATGTGCCTATATAAGTATCAACGAGGGTTGATGTGCATGTAATTTAGGTGAAAGTACATGTAATGAGCTGCTTGAAGATGTTGAAGATCTAGAATTAAACTTGTACATTTTTTGACCCCTTAACACAAGTTGTTTAACCTAGTTATTTAGCTAAGTGATTACTTAGATAAATTATTCAGATTTAGGTTAACACAATAATATCATATCATGCAAAGAATGTGGAAAAAATAAAGAACACCAGGATATGATGACCAAAAAAAACCTAACCGGTAAAAAACCTAGGGAAGATTTAACCTAACTATTCTTAAGGTAAAAAGAGATCTACTATGAAAAAATTGAAGTTTTTACAATAGAACTTAAACCACTAACATCCTATTGCTACCTCGAGTAGAAAACTTACTACCACAACCACATGAAAGCTCTGAGTCCACAAACTACTTCTTTCTTTGATCTGTAATGACCACAAGTTCACCTACTTGTGACTTTAACACTCCACTCAAAGGTTTCAAATCTTCTTTAAAATTCTTTATGCAGCAACTGAAGAGAACATTGCACACAAGGGTATTAAAGTTCTTCAAAGTCATTACACACAAGGGTATTAAAAGTAGGGTTGTCAAATAGGTGGGTTTGAGTTAGGCATAAATGGGTTAAGTACATAAAAAACCATTATAACCTATTTTACCAATTAATTATAACCCAAGCCCAAACGCAACCCAATTACTATAGGTAAAACCAGGGGTGTTCACCAAACCGCATAAACCGCACAAACCACAAAAACCGCACCAAAACCGCCTACAAAATAGTATAATCGCACCGCACCGCAAGTAATTTTGCACCGCACCGCGCCGCACCACATGGCGCAAATTACCCAAACCGCAATAATCTCTAATATATTAATATATTTAATTATTTTTAATATTAAATATATTATTAATAGTTTAATAACTCTAGTTAAAAAAATGGTTTGATAATTCTAACAATTGTTGATTAGGAAAGTTAGCTCAAAATAAAGAAAAACTAGCTCAATAGTTTAAAATTCGGACCAAAACAAAGGAAAAAATTAGTTTTAGGCTAGGTAGAAAAAGCCCAAAATTCGAAAAATATACCAACTTCAAATCATTCAAACCGCATTTTATACACCGCACCGCATATGTGACCGCAAAAATGAGGTGCGGTGCGGTTATGGTTTAGGCTAAACTTTAAACCGCACCGCACCACACCGCATCGCACATGTGACCGCAAAAATAAGGTGCGGTGCAGTTATGATTTTAGATAAACCACACCGCAAAGTGCGGTGCTAAAAATGGCCCAAAACCGCACCGCACCGCACCGCGAACACCCCTAGGTAAAACCCAACCCAACCCACCAAATTACCCAATAATCAATGAATATATATAACAAAAATACCCCTAAAATCTCTAAAATTGCTGAAGTACTCTTACATTTAAAAAATTACCGAAATTTCCCTAAAACTTGAAGATGATTAAAATGCCTTTAAAACCCTCTGAAATTACCAAAATTCTCCTTGAAACTCCAAAATAACCCTAAAACCTAAAAAAAAAATGACTGAAATACTCCAAAGCCTCTAAAATGACGAAAATGGTCTTGAAACCTCATAAAGACCAAAATCAAAAATCTTGATAACTCTAAAATGACCAAAGTAACCCTGAAACCTTAAAACGGCAAAAACTACTCACGAAACTTCTAAAATGATCAAAATACCTCAAAACCTCAAAACAGCCAAAAAAACCACGAAACCTCTAAAACAACCAAAATATCATGAAATCTTTAAAATTAACAAAGTACTCCTGAGACCTCAAAATGATAATATATATATATATATATATATATATATATATCCGTGAAACCTTTAAAATGACCAAAGTAGCCCCAAAACCTCAAAATATTTATAAAAAAAAAAAAGTGAAACCTTGAAAATGGCCAAAATACACCGGAATCTTTAAAATAACCAAAAATACCCCAAAACCCCAAAATGACCAAAAAATTTCCCGAAATCTCTAAAATAGCCAAAAATATAACTTATTGGTCATTTTAGACGTTTTTTTTTTTTTTTGTCATTAAAAATTATTCTAGCACCTCTTTGCTTTTTCTCTTTTTTTTTTTTTTTTTTTTTTTTTTTTTTTTTTTTTTTTTTTTTTTTTGAGGAGATGCTTTTTGTCAACTTGAGAATTCATTATAAAAAAAAAAAAAAAAATCACATCTAGAGCAGGTTACGGGCAATTTCCAAAAAAGTACAGAAACGTGAAAATGCAACTTCATCAATAGAAGTAGGTTTTGAAATAAAGATAGTTATCGATAAATAAATACTCACCTCCTATGATGTTTATGTCCGACGACTGACCTTTGATAATACCCAAGCAATACAATTCTCCACCCTAAAGGCCACAACATCAAGGTTTAGAAAAAAGGGTTCAGCTTCTGGCCACTGGACTCTTTGGATTGACGACACGTGTCCAAAACTGGACACGTGTAATGCATCCAACGGGTCCAGTAACATTGACCACTGGACAGAAGCCGGACCCTAGAAAAAATCATGCAAGAATCGGATATTAATAAAGCACTAAAAAGTCAAAGCATACCTGATGATTAAACTTTACTAGTGGATCAGTGACAAAATATTCGTGTCCACCTTTTAATGCCAAATTGATTTTAGGGAAATTACTGTTTTGATTTGCATTGGATAGAAAGTAGATGTAAGTGATTCAGATCAAGATGAAAAGAGAAAACAGAAACGATATAGGAATAGATTTCTCAAGAATCAAGATATAGATGACCTTAAGTTATAACAGTATTTAAAGTTGGCATCCTGATAATCGAACCGGTTTTCTTTGACTTGGGAATCGAATTACCAAATAATAGTAGTACAAGTCATACTCATTTGTATTGAATGAAATTCCAATGATATCATGAAACATGTTATATATATGACTTACACTAGTAGAAATAATTGTATAAGCTGGGTCATTCAAATATGTAAACGTGAAATATTTTGGAGCTTGTTGGAGTGTACAACAATGGCGGAAAAAGGAACAAACAATGAAAGAAAGAGAGAAAAGAGAGAGACAAGTTTCTGGAGAGAATTATAAGAAATTGTATCTCACAAGCTTAATCAATACAACAATTAAAGCTGTTTATATAGTACTAGCCTCATCACATGCGCTCGTGCGATGAGGTTTTTTTTTTTTTTTTAGTGGTCTTATTTTGTAGAAAAATAACTGCATTTAATTATTATTATATATATATATATATATATATTTATTTTAAAAATCTAATCTATAAGTGAATAAATTAATTTAAAAATTAATAGAAGAGTGGTCTTATTTTTTAGGCAATATTTTAGTAGGAGTTAAAGTTGCATTTTTTTCGGATTGTTTTTTAGTTTTGCCTCTACTTAAACATTGGACTGTAGATTATTTTTAAACTAAAAAATGAGAAATCTAAATAAAGGAAGCCCCTTAAATAATAGATAGATAATTACATCAAGATCATTGCAGAAGCTAAAACCGTTCTAACTGAAAGTAACCCACTCCACATTATGCTCCGTGAATCAAGGGATGACAGCTAGAAGGCTGCAAGGTAGTTAGAGCTTAACTGTGCATTGAAGCTAACTCTAAAACCCAATTTCCAGGAGAAACAGAGCACTGCAAGACTCAAACTAGATGAAGCATACCAAAACAACCCGTTTCATTAAACCAAGACTAAGCATACCAAAACATTCCATTTCATTAAATCATAAATAGGCTAAGTTATACGGCATCGTTTCTAAGAAGAAACTAGCCGTTGGAGTCTTGGAGTCTTCTTCTTCTATTTTCATTGTGGGCTTTGTTTGAGTGTCATGACTGGCTTTAACAAACGTTGCACCAGAGTCAAAGATTGCACTAAACTCTAGCTTAGAAACATTGCTTCCCACAGTTATTTGAGAGATGTTGATATGATAAAATGAACTGATAACAAGTTTTTAAGGACAAAATTGGCGCAAGTACGATGAGATTCAGGTTAAAAATAGTCTTCTTGCCAAAGTAATAAATAACCTTTCGGACAGTTTTTTCAATGTCGAGAAAGTAATGACTTACTTTGATTGCTCTATGGTGAAAGGCGCTTATTTTTGGTGATTTGGTCTGAGTTGCCAGTGTCTCCAAAAGTTATTCTCTCATAATCATGGTTAGGTCCAAAACACAGGGAAAAAGTATTTGGAACTACCCCATTTCTTGCTAAGGTGCTAGGAACTGAAGACATCATAAACTTAACACCAAAGAAAAAAATTAAAATAAGATAGAAAAAATAAAATGAAAGTTTTAATCAAAGAGAGCAAAGAAAAAAAAAAACACAGAAAAATTTAGCGCTATTATTATTATTTTTTCTACAAACTATTAGACAAATTTAGTATTTCTATTCATAAATGATAATACAATCTCAAATTCTATATGTAATCATTTATTCTCCTTCATACCGTAGGCATTTGTGTAAGAGCAATAAAATATATGGATAATTACATAATAAATCATTTTTTAATTGATCTTGAATACTATATGCATATATTTGCATGCATGTGAGTAAATATGACTGTCAAATGTAAATTCTGTTTCCTTTAAATAAAATCTTGGCTCCGCAGTCTAGCAAATAATAAAATTCAAAATAAAGAATATGCCTCTCTAGATGGTAATGTTAAGTTGGCCTCGCAACCAGCACTGCCTTTTTGACAACCGCGCGCATGGTAACTAGAACAAAGGACTGCCTGTGTTTAAGGAGGTGTTTGGGAGAGTAGTAATTTGAGTTATGCTGTTTGGATGTTTTTGATATACGTGTAGTAAAAAAAATGTGTGAAAATAAATGTAATATTGTTTAAAATGTGTTGAAATGTGTTAAACTATGCTGTCAAACACCCCCTAAGTCCTCCAAAATTATAAACTTGGTGTCCCCATAGAAACATTAGCATAATAGCCACTGAAATATTTAGAACATGGGTGGTGGTGGGGGTTAGTACAAAAGTACAGAAAGAAGTGAAATTTAAATGAAGCATTTCAGTGGTAACCAAGAAACTAAAAAATTGAACTATTCTCATTTAGGGTTTCTTTGAATGGACTATGAGTGTGAGCATATTTTCTGGTCCAATATTAAATAAGAAAGCAGTGCCATTGCCGGACATTTTGGATGTAAAATTTTGAAAAAAGAATGAGTTTTTTTTTAGTGTAATGAATGAATTAAGACGTAATTAAAGACCTAAAAGACAAAATTCACAACAAATTAACTATACTATATATTGTCATATTGATATAAAGAAATTCTTTATACTAGCCAAGAGCATTGTTTTCAACTAAGACACTGCTTAATAATTTTTTAAGAGATATTTTAAAAAGGTATAAATGTACTTTTAGTTTCTACATTTTAACCTAATTTTTATTTTGGTCCCTACATTTTATTTTTACCACTTTTAGTCCCTAAACCAATTAACGCGTGACATTTAAGTCCTTACTATCACCCAACTAACAAAAAATGCTGACGTGGTTGACGGCACAGTAAAATAATAATTAAAAAATCTATTTTGGCATTAAAAAATTGACACGTCAGAATTTAAATTAAAAAAAATTAATTTATTAATTTTAACTGAATGAAAAAAAAAAATTTAAATGAAGAACATGTTTTCTTCCCTAACCCGTGACTGCCCTCAACTCTCGAGAAGAACATGAAGAAAACAAACCTGCCTGAACTCAAGAACACACAAACCTAAACATTTTCTTTCTTTCCAGACCAAAACACCACAACCCCAAATCACAACTCTCTAAAACTCTCCTGTCTAAACATTTTCTTTTCTTTTTTTCCTTTCCTGCTCTCTCTCACTCCTCTCCATTTCACTTCTCCATCTCTGTTTCTTCTCTCTTCTCTCTTTTCCATTTCCCACCCCTCTCTCTATTTCTCTATTCTTTTTTTCCCCTTCTCAGTCTCCCTTTTGCCGAATCGATGATTGCCGATTCAGTGGTGGTGTTTCGGTAGTGGAGTTGAATCGGTGGCCGAGTTTGGTGGTGACAGATCGACGTGACAGCTCAACTTTTAGGCTTTGGGTGATCGGGTTTAGTGGTGGCAAATCGACTTTTGGGCTTTGGGTGGCCGTGATTCAGATCGTCGTGGGCCGATGGGTGCATGTCGGTGGTCATGGCTTGCCGTGGGCTGGCGTGGGGCTGTTGGTGCTCATGGGTGGCCATGGTTTTGCTCGCCGTTGGCTGCCACAAGTCTTGGGTTTGGTGGATGTGGCAGATAATATTTGATTTGGTTTTGTTTTTTTATTTTTTTTATTTTTTTGGGTTTGTGGGTATGGATTTGGCAATGGTAGATGTTGATGATGGTGGTGGTGGTGGAAGTGTTGTTGGTTGTGACTGTGATTGTGATTGTGGCAGCGGTGGCGGTGGAGGTCAGTTGTGGGTTGGGGACCTTGGGGTGGAGGTGGCTAGTTTTTTTTTTTTTTTTTTTTTTTTTTTTTTTTTTTTTTTTTTTGGGCGTTGTAGATCAGGAGTTGGCTAGTTTTGATTGTGGGTTTGTGGTGATCGGCGTGGTGGAGGAGGTGTGGGTTTGTGGTGATCGATGTGGTGGAGGTCTGGGTTTTAGTGGCTGGATTGAAGTTTGGTGGTGGGTTTCAGTGGCTGAGATTGGAGTTTGGTGGTGGGTTTTAGTGATGGCATAGATCAGAGTTTGGTGGTGGGATTCGTTCACAGATTGCAGTTTGGTGATGGGTTTTGTTCTCAGATCGAAGAGGAATGGTGCCTGAACTAGCTGAGTTTTTTTTTTTAATCAAATTTGGGTGGGGTAGTTTGCTCAGATGAGTTTGTGTGGGTAGTGGATGGGTTTATTTTTTTGGATTCGTGGTGGATAGTAGATGGTTTTGTGGCAAATTCCGGTGGATTTGTGGATGTGATTTTAGGGCAGTCTTTGTGTTCTTGAGTTCTTTGATCTGGGTTGGAGTTTTTTTGTTCTTCATGTTCTTCTAGAGTTTTTTTTTTTTTTTTAATTTTTTCATTCAGTTAAAATTAATAAATTTTTTTTTTTAATTTAAATTCTGACGTGGCAATTTTTTAATGTCAAAATAGATTTTTTTAATTATTATTTTACTGTGCCGTCAGTCACGTCAACATTTTCTGTTTGTTGGGTGACGGTAAGGACTTAAATGTCACGCATCAATTAGTTTAGGGACTAAAAGTGGTAAAAATAAAATGTAGGGACCAAAATAGAAATCAAGTCAAAATGTAGGGACTAAAAGTGCATTTATGCTTTTTAAAAATCTCATTGTTAAATTTCATGTTCCCTATTTTCTAAACACATGCTAAATTTTGAATAAAGTAGATGTTATTTATTATTTAATCTATTAACTCACCTTTGTGCATAAATTTATAATACAAAAACTTGAATTATATACATTTTATAAGTGGGATAGTTATTGATCTCCAATTATCTTAATATTTTGCAAGTGTGAAGGGTATAAGGACAAGATGTAATCTAACAATAGATTTGTTGAAATTCGCATCCAATCAAAGAATATTGAGTTATGTAATATTACTTTATATCAAGATTTTAGTTATGTGAAGGGGGGAAAATTAAAAGAAAAAAAAATTGAAAGTAAAATTAAACTAAAAATATTGATTTAAATTAAGTAATAAAAAAATAAATAAAGAATTACATGCTAATGTAATTTTCACACATAATCTAATATAAATGTAAACTTTAATTTATTTTTTCATACCTAGTTTTATCTACTCAATTGTCGATGATGGAAATAGTTAATGATAGTCAAATTGAGAAATTAATTTGAATTCATAAAGTTTAAATTTATAATTCATAATTTGAACATATATATATATATATATATATATATATAAAGTGATTTTTGATGGACAATATCAAAGTTGACAGGCCACAAATGTGTTAACCCCTTGTGATAATTAGATTAATTAAATTAGCCCAGTTATTAATTAATCAAATTAACATGCAATCACGTGGCAGCATAAACAAATCACCAAACTAAGTTAAGTAGCAGAAAATAAATAACACGGTGATTTGTTCACGAATGGGGAAAACCTTACGGCAAAAACCCCACCGGGTGATTTAAGGTCACCACTCCCGAAACTCCACTATTATCACAACAAGCAGTTACAAGTAAGGAATCCCAGTACCTCACCAACCTACAGTTGAACTCTTACCCCAATACCCAATTGGACTTGTTCTGTAGTGACAATTTCTCCAGTTTAATGCACGGCTCCCAGTACGCGTCTTACTCCTTTGCACGAATCCAAGTACGTGACTCACTCACCAACTTGAGGAAGAAAGAATGTTGGCTGCAAAGTTCTTCAAATCATCAGAGATGAACTAGGGCACGAACTTTGTCTCACAGATCACAATTTGCATGAACAACGAGTTCTCAGAGAAGATGCAACTTGTATCTTGTGATTCCTCTTTTGACGGCCCTTAAAATAATCCTTTTATATGTCTAGGGTTAGGAGAAAAGAAGTCCCAAAGACATGCTCACGGATTGGACTTGAAACAGACTTGGAATTCTGTTTTCTTTAATTCTCGATAGATAGAGGTATCGAGAGGTATCGAGACAGCTGTCGAGGCTCGGGCTAAACAGCTTCTTTAAATCTCGATAGATGTATCTGTCGAGGTATCTATCGAGCTTTAAAATCTTGCACTTCCTTGCTTGTTTCTTGGACAGACTTCGACGGCTTCAACACTTAATCTTGAACCACAGTTTCTTGAAGTGTTTAACACATCCTAGATCTACCCAATTACAAGTAAAGTGCGTTTTGTCTAAGGATAAGCCAATTACATAAAATAGCGACATAAGTTCACAGACTTGAACTACATATGTCCTAACAAAAGTATTAAAAAAAATATAGCAAAATACCTACAAAGTTGTATATGTGTCTTACTATCTTGAATACTTTTTAAAAATTATGTAGAATATCCTCTATTCTTCAAATTTTTTTTTTTTTTTTAATTTGGAGTTTTAACGAAAATTCAAAGTTTGAAATTGCATGGGAAAATGTGAAGAGATGGAAGAGAAAAAAGAGTAGTAAATGTTCTAAGATTTCTTTTTGAAATAGGTTTAGAGCATGTAAAAAAAAAAAAAAATTCACAACTATTGAAGTAACGAATTGTAAATAATAGACAATAAAATGAAAAAATAGTGAGTTAATCCAATATTAGAAAATGAATGTGAGTTAATGAGGTTTAAAGTCTGTGTTATGTATCCAAGAATTAGGCTATTTTTGATATACACTATGATCAGTTTCTTTAAGACATTCTCCTCTCTCTTTATGTGTGTGTTAAAAATATGTAGTATTCTAATAAAAAAAAGGCAATAAAATGAAATAGTGACATGTCTATATAAAAAATAAATAACAACTTGCCTTTTTTTTTTTTTTTTGGGAGAAAAACTTGCCAATTCTATAATTATGAAATTTATTGTAAAAAAAAATATAGTGTATATAGTATTACATAGAATTATATATTTATAGATATATATATATATATATATTATTTTTAATATTTTGTGAAACTGGTTATTCAATCTTGACTTGAGCACTTGCTGTGAAGAGAGTGAATATGAAATATATAAAGCAAATAAATTTAAAAAGTTTTTTTTATATATATATATATATAGTTATAGTTTTTTGGTAAAAAAAAATATTGATTATTTTTTATAAAGATTTTCTTAAAATAGTTCACCTAACAAATCCCCCCTTAAATTTTCCCCTAAAAAATTATGATCATACCCATACGATGGCAAATACATGGTCTCGTTTCCATTAGCGAAAGTGAGTTGCGACTGGTTGTTATTGACATCGAGGTGACGACCTCGGACTATGCGGTCATGGCGGGCCATATATAGCAGCATGGTACTCTACGCTCCCTTTCTCTGGAAGACCATCAGTGCTAAGAATTGCCTTAACCGTGTCCGAGAAGCGAGAACCGGTGGTGAATGTCGAACCCAAATGTGCCCAACTCGTAACAACTTTGGGAACTCAAACCCAGTAGTAACAGTACCAGTAGCATGAGTGATGAGGAGGTGAATGAATGTGAACAAGTAGTACAAGTTGAAGAAGCCCAAGCCATAGAAAAGCTAGAAGGTTTTTGCAGAGAAAAAAACGAGTTATCTATATCTCGGAAAGTTTAATACATGAAATGTGACAGGCCACAAATGCGTTGACCACTTGTGATAAATTACGTTGATTAATTAGCCAAGTTATTAATTAATCAATTTAACATGCAATATCACGTGGCAGCACAAACAAATCACCAAACTAAGTTAAGCAGCGGAAAATAAATAACACGGTGATTTGTTCACGAATGGGGAAAACCCTTACGGCAAAAACCCCACCGGGTGATTTAAGGTCACCACTCCCGAAACTCCACTATTATCACAACAAGCAGTTACAAGTAAGGAATCCCAAGTACCTCACCAACCTACAGTTGAACTCTTACCCCAATATCCAATTGGACTTGTTCTGTAGTGACAGTTTCTCCTTTCAATGCACGGCTCCCAAGTACGTGACTAACCAGATGCGCGGATCCCAGTACGCGACTTCAAACACCAACTAGAGAGAGAGAGAGAGTTGGCTGCAAAGTTCTTCAAATCATCAAGGATGAACTAGGGCACGAACTTTGTCTGTCAGATCACAAATTGCATGAACAACAAGTTCTCAATGAATGTGCAACTTGTATCTTGTGATCTCCTGCTTGACGGCCCTTAAAATAATCCTTTTATATGTATAGGGTTAGGAGAAAAGAAGTCCCAAAGACACACTCACGGATTAGACTTGAAACAGATCTGGAAATCTGTTTTCTTTAATTCTCGACAGATAGAGGTGTCGAGAGGTGTCGAGATAGCTGTCGAGGCTCGGGCAAAACAGCTCCTTTAAAGCTCGATAGATGTATCTGTCGAGGTATGTGTCGAGCTTTAAAAACCTGCACTTCCTTGCTTGTTTCTTGGACAGACTTTGACGGCTTCAACACTTAACCTTGAACCACTGTTTCTTGAAGTGTTAAACTCATCCTAAATCTACCCAATTACAAGTAAAGTGCGTTTTGTCTAAGGATAAGCTAATTACATAAAATAGTGACATATGTTCACAGACTTGAACTACATATGTCCTAACAAAATGAACGAGGGATATGAAGATTTTTATGGGAATGGAAGTCAAAGTCTCTCTTATGTATTTTTTTTAATTAAAAATTTTCACAATCTCACTACTTTTTAATTTAAAAAATATAAAAAGAAAAATATTCAACATATATTTTGATAACCATTATTCAAGATATATAAACTTATATAAAGAGAAATGCTATCTAAGGAACTGTTTTTGTTAAGACTAGTCCTAATCTCAATATAATAAGGGTTTGTTCAGGATCTGCTTATTTTACTGAAACTGAAAATTTTATGTAAAAGTAAAACCTATGAATAGTACCAAAAAGTGCAATGAGACTTATAAATAGTAACAAAAATAAGTTAAATAGTAAAATAAATTGGCAAAAATAATCTTTGCCAAACGGACACTAAATAGAAAAGGCTTTGATGGGAAAAATATTTATGAATAATATATATAATTAGCAAGTATTAATACATAAAATTTCATATTTTGAGGGACAAAATTATAAGACTAGATTAGTTTCTGCTAAAATGCAATCTCAAGCAATTATTAAAGTCAGTCAAAACTTAATTCACAAGCTAGATTAGGGGAACCAACAATCCTAGTTTACTCGAAGACTAATTGAATCTCAACTTTCACCCAGGAAAAATCTCTAACTTGCATAATTATTATGATAAATTAAGTTAGAAAGAGGGTGAAAATGTCTCTATAGATTATTTTATTTTATTTTTTAAGAGATAATTACAATATTCGAGCGTAAACTTATTTATGTATTAATTGCACTTTCACTTACGTAAGTGCAAAGACCAGCTCATATCCCTTCTTGGTTGAAATGTAGGTTTCTTGGAACGCTAGAGTACGTCACAAATTAAATGACGTGTGGAATAAAAACAGAGAATGTTGAATACAATTTTCACAAAATGACGTTATCAATAATGGCCTGTTTGGATAGAGGGAGGGGGAGAGGAAGTAGAGTAGAGTAGATTTAGCCCAAAACTAATTTATTTTTAGCCAACTTTACTCTACTCCCTTGCACTCTCCCTCCTTCTCCCCTCCATCCAAGCGGGCCTTAAGAGTTAGTGGAATTTGGACGTACAAAGATCATTCTCATGAAATGATGTATACCCTTTTTTTTGGATTTTCTAGTGCTCTAAAAATGAAGATCAAGTGTTTTACCCTTACAAATCTAAATCACTTGTAGGAAGTTCTTCAAAAGAGTAGATTCTTTGCCAAAAAATACTGTGGCACGAAATAAATGATAGTATGGGTATGAAAAATAAAATCAGGATATATAATCATAATTCAGTTCAATGTTATGTCATGATTTTTATTGAACAAGTATTTTAATCAACTGTTGAATTACATCGATGCCACCCATTCCAGGTTGAATTCTCAATATATTAAAATTATATAAAAATTTATGTAGGTAAAGAGTTATACTAGCTAGCTTTGACTTGAATTAAGTTACAATTGATGCAACCCGGCCATTCCAATATTATACTAATCCATAACTTTTAATGGGAAATACAAACAAATGCCCTTAGGGCTTTTTATGGGAAAAGAAAAAATAAATTAATGTTTTAACAGTTTTTTTTATTTTTCATAAAAATAATGTTAAAACTTTTTTAAAATAGATTGTTAACCAATGTCCTAAGGGCATTTGTTAGCATGGCCCACTTTTAATTTATATAGGTTTAACATTTTGAAATTTTGACCACTCTAAATTTTACTCCAAATTTTATGTTGGTCAGGTATTATATATTTACTATCTCATACACAAACTAAAGTTTTATATATAATTTTTAGAGTAGAAAAATCTTGAAATTTAAATATTTTAGGATTAGGTAGTTACTAATCTTATATCACCTTGATCTTATGTAAATATAGAAGGTATAAGAAGATAATATATTTTTATGCTTGATTAGTCAAAATATTATTTTTGATGAAAAATATAGAGTGATATAAGTCTAACATCACATAGAATTATGTGGAGTATAGTTGAAATATATACATACACACATATTATTAAACCAAAGAATCGAAGCCGTACACTCCAAAAAAAAAGAACAAAAAAAAAAAAAAAAAGAGGAATCGAAGCCGGAACCTACGCTAGAGTAGTTGAAAATTTAGAGAGATAATGCTAAAGCAGTTGACTTCTATTTGCTTATTGGTTTCTCGTATGCATACATGTATAGGTTAGGTAGCAGAGAGGTCGTCTTATTTAATTGTCCACACAAACTAAATCAAATTCTAATGAATGTATCCAGTCATTACAATGCCAAAATTTGGCGTACATAGCTTTTACATACAAAGTCAAAGTATTTTGTTCATCGTATATGGACTTTTAAAACTAGGAATTTGATATCTATCAATGGCCCACCAATGAATTTTTTTCTCCTTAATTTTTGACTTTGATTGTTAGAAAATTTTGTTAATTAAAGGGTTTGGCTTACTTAGCTTTAGTACTTTTTTAACTAGATATCTCTTTTTGTTTTAAATAGACAATGACAAATAGTACTGTGTTTAATCTCCATATTTTATGTGACAGTTTTTAATTAAAACAAAAGAAAATTTTAATTAAAAAAGTACTGGAGATAAGTCAAACTCTCAATTAAATAGGGGTATACAATTGTATCATGACAAACTTGCCAGCACATCTTAGATTGCATGCATGCCAGGTAAACAACATATATAATTAAACTTAATCCAAAGATAAACAAAACAAAATCTTCAACCCTAGTTATTTACTGGGTTCCTTGTACTGTAAGTTGTGCCAAAAGTCTAACCCTGAAGACTTCCTGATTAACACTTCCTGATTAACAGAGACGGGAATTTTCCATTAAAGGTTGGATAAATTCACAATTCAAACGAAAAATATACTAATTCCCCCCCCCCCCCATTTTAGAATTTGAACTTCTCAAAATATAAAATTTAGTTTTATCACAAAAGGAAAAAAAGAAAAAGAAATGACCTTAAATTTTTTATAATTGATCCCTAAAACTTTTGATTCAGCCCGTAATTAAGGTCTATTTGAATACCACTTATTTGCTGAAAACTAAAAACTTATTGTTGAAATCACTGTAGCAAAATAATTTTTAAAGGTGTGAATAGTACTATGGGACCGAAATTTACCTAGAAATTTGTGTTTTGTTGAGTTTGGTGGTCCCATGAACAATGCCGTGGGACAAAAAAAAAATACAAAATGCACACATAATTTCAGTGCTGCAAATGCACACTTGGGTGTGTTTAGATTCTGTTTATTTTGTTGAAACTGAAAAATTATTGCTGAAAGTACTTTAAATAAAAGTAAAAGTTAATTGAAATAATACAGTGGGGTCTATGAATAGTGCCAAAAAGTGCAGTGAGACTCATGAATAGTAGAAAAATAAGCTAAATAGTGAAATAATTTTGATTTTTAATCTCTACCCAAACACACACTGTTTGAATAATGCTTATTTTACTGAAAATTGAAAATATTGTAACAAAATAATTTTTAAATGTGTGAATAGTACCGCGAAACTCATTTTTAATAAAAGTTTTGTTGAAAAAATAGATTTGTAGATACAGTAAACAGTGCACGGGACCCACTGAAAGCTGAAACGTGATTTAAAAAAAAAAAAAAAAAAAAAGCTAAAACGCAGATGCCCAACTTTCATCGGTATAAAAACATACCCAAAAAAAGAATGCAATATAACAAGGCCCTAATAACCAAAAAAAAAAACTCTTCATTTACAAATCCATAATAGTATTACCCAGCATAAAAGAAAAAAATGAAAAAGAAAAAGAAAAGGAAAAGTAAAAATCCAAATGTCTCTCATGGTTGCTATGCGCACTAGCTCCAATCACGCCGCCAATAGCCATGTTGCCTCCGTGCCTCAAGTACCAGTAGCCACAGCCATAGCCACAATCAACATAACTAGGCAATTCACGAATGTATGTCTCTCTATTTGCTGTACTCAACAACTTTGCCAGTTTAAGTTTGCAATAGTAGTGTTAATGGTATCTCATTTGTGTGCATTATGATTTGTGTTGCATTGTGATATGTGCTAAACGAAAGGTTTGGATTTGTGCTACAATGTGAGTGGCTTGTGGATTTGTGCCGTGTGATATTTTAAGTTTAAATTTATTATATACGTTTGGATTTTTGCTGATAGTACTATGTGAGTTATAGATTTAATTGTGTTGATTTTTATTTTTATTTTGTTTATGCTAAATTAATAGTGCGCAACTGTAGATATAGAGTGATGCTTCTTTCATGTATGTATATACTTGTTAATACTAATAGATTATTTGAAAAATTAAGCTCAAAATCAATTATAAAATTGCAATATCATAAAAGAATGTATGAAACAGCTTTGTTAGGTCCAATTTAATTGATCAATTAAGGTACTTTCTCTAGAATTAATTATTTGTTTGAACTTAAAGAATTTTGTTATATTTAGTTTGGCCCCCTGGAAAAAGTTTCCTGCTCCGCCACTGTCCTGATAGCTATTAGGAATAGTTAGAGCTACACAGCTTGGATCTGAGACTGATGGGATTGGAATCCTTCATAATACAACTTATTAATTTCTTGCCGTCTAAATGAACCATGACACCGTTATTGCCCATTCCATTATTTCACTGCAAGTCAAAGACTCCATTCCACCTACTGTTAGATAATGGATGAAATCTTCTTTCATTTGTGTTAGATATATTATGGCCCAAATGACCCAAACTATTAAGAATTTTAGGGCCCGTTTGAGTAATGTTGTTTGAGTTTTTTTGAAATACGTGTGAGTGAAATAGTGTATGAAAATACATGTAATGTTATTTAAAAATTAAAAATGTGTATTTAAGATGTTCTACTAAACGGCTCTTAAGGTTCCAGATTCTGTTCCACACTGCCCGATTCTATCTCTATATAATTGGAATTTCCTTCTCCAGCGGCACAGTTTTCACCTCTAGCACATAATTTGTAAGCAGACTTCACTTTGAATCATGTCGATTTGGTCTGTCCGTAAAACCTAATCCTTGGAGCTGAGCTGGCCCAGTGGAATTTTTGTTTTTTTTTTTTTTTTTTTAATCTCAATGAGGTCATGCACTCATGCTCATAAAATCAAGGATTTGGAATCGGGTGTAACATCCTCCTGTGGATTGCACCCGGTGCAATTTCCCTCATTCCCCTCAAAATTTTTTAGTTTTTATTTATTTTTACTGCCGGTGTCTAGCACTACCAAAAATATAAACTTGGTCCCCACAGAATCATTAGCATAATATAAACTGAAATATTAAAACCATTTAAAAAAAAGTTAATAGAAGAGGAACCGGAAGAACTCCTAGAACGAAGTTGTTGGTCACCAAGAAAATAAAATAGTACAAATCATGGTATCAATCAAATAAAAGCATATTTCCTGCTTTATCTATATATTACTAAAAGCTGAAACGTAGCATTTAATATTACTATGCTCACATTGAGCCACGTTAGCAACCATGTCATTCACATCCTATTTTTTGAATTTCTAATTCAATTTTAAAATAATTTTACCAATTTTAAAATGCAAATCTATATCTATATATTACTAAAAGCTGAAGCGTAGCATTTAATGTTGCTATACTCATATTGAGCCACGTCAGCAACCATGTCATTCATATCCTATTTTCTGAATTTCTAATTCAATTTTAAAATAATTTTACCAATTTTAAAATGCAAATAAAACTAAAATTAGTTTCAGCCCTATCTCTACTTTAAAGTCCACTTTTATACATTTAAATCCACAATAAAGCCCAAGCCTACACCAAAGCCTTTTCAACTAAGGGTCCGTTTGGATGCAGCTGAAACTGAAAACTGAAAACTGAAAAATACTGTAGCAAAATAATTTTTTAATGTGTAAAAAATACTGTTCACACATAAAATCACTGTTCATTGGCCTAAAATCACTGTTCATGGCCAATGAACAATGACGCGCGCATCTCACTTAAGTGAAAAAAAAAAAAAAGTAAAGGGGCTGAAACGTAGACGTGGGTGTTTCAGCCCCTCCCAAACACACACTAACTCTCTTCCTCAAACCTGATTGTTTTTCACGCTTACAACTTATGCTATTCCCTTCTGTTACACGGATTCAAATTCCAGTCTACACGTTTTGTTTCATCGTTTCAGGTTTAGTTCCTTCCCCTTCCCCACTTTTTGATTCTCACAGTTTCAACTTTTGTTCTATCGTTTCACTCACGGTTTCATCTTCCCGCTCTACGGTTTCAGCTTCTGTTTTGGCTTCTAATGGCAACCTCTCTGTCTTCCTTCCTCTCCTCACATCTATATAAATATTAATGTAAGCTGGGTGGTTCAATTGAGGTATCCCTACAACTTTGTGCTCTATTCTTTTGCTTGATGGTTTTTTCCCCCTTTCTATGTTTGTTTCTACCTATTTCTTGATGTGGTGTGGATGGTTGTTACGCTACTCTTACTTTCTAAATCATTTTTGTTAGGGTGTTGAATTTGTTACTGTTGTGTTATTTAATTGGAGCAATGCTTCTTTTGGGTATGTTCATTCGGAGTTCTTTTGGGGATTTTCTAGGTTGGGAAAACCCAGAAATAGTGTGACAATCATGTAGCTTTATTGAATCTATATATTAAATCTATCACCTTTAGTTAACGAGACAAAAGCTCATCAAATGGCTGTCCTATGTATGTGTCAAATGGTGGAGTTTTTGTGTAGTCGCTCTGTTGATAAGAGTATTGATATATGGAAAAGAGATTGGGAGCTTGTAGTGTTGACACTGTGGGTCCAATGAAAGAATTGGGAAGAGAGTTCAAGGAATCTTGAAGTTTTTATACAGCTAAGTTCATCTCTCTAATTAATAAATCTATCTTGGATGATTTGGTGAGAGTTTTCATTGTAATGACAGATTCTTTTAAGACCCCTAAAGAATTGGTGCTCAATATGATGCATACATCACTAAGATGTTTCTTTAGATAGTCTGGTGCCTGTGGCCAAGCAAAAATATTGGAATTAATTTTACAAGAAATTTAAGTAAACAAAGTATGATACATAAAACCAAAGTAAAGTGTTTTACCTGAATTTCTAAGTTTATGCAACTGTTGAGAGCCTAAATGTAATAAGCACACTTACGCATTGATGTGTCAATCTTGAGGTATTGTTTCCATGGATGTCGAAAGTTGAATTTGCCATGTGCAGGTTCCCATCTTGCAAGATTGGCCTATACAATTGAATGAGAAAATTTATCAAACTTAGTACTCAATAGTTATCTTATTGCTAGCAAATTGACTCAATGAAAGAATTGGGAAACCATGTTGAGTTCAAGCGTAAAAGCAGGGTTGTCAATGTAATAGTGTATGAAAATTGGGAAATGTCTTGATTTCATTAGATGAAAGTTAAAGTTCAAAAGCTAACCTATCTGGCTAGATGTTTTTTTTTTTTTTTTTTTTTTTGGGCTTACCAAGTAATATTTCTACAATCATTTGATGATTTTATGGCTATTTAATAAAATGATCTGATATATTCTTTTGTTTTGTTTTGTTGAGGATTACATGGTTTGGTAGATTGGAGTCTCATATATTCCCCAAATTTTAGGTGCTTTTTTAGATAGTATGTTACTCTACTATTTTCTTTGTTTGGTCAAAGGGAAATTGTGAAAAAAGAAAAGGAGAAGATTGGGCTTTTGAGGTTTTTAAGGTTATAAATCTATCTTGGATGATTTGGTGAGAGTTTTCATTGTAATGATCAATTCTTTCAGGACCTCTTAAGAACTGGTGCTCAATACGATGCATACATCACTAAGATGTTTCTTTAGATAGTCTAGTGCCTATGGCCAAGCAAAAATATTGGAATTAATGTTACAAGAAATTTAAGTAAACAAAGCATGATACATAAAACCAAAGTAAAGTGTTTGACTTGAATTTTTGAGTTTATGCAACTGTTGAGAGCCTCAATGTAATAAGCACACTTAGGCATTGATGTGCCAATCTTGAGGTATTGTTTCCATGGATGTCAAAAGTTGAATCTGCCATGTGCAGGTTCCTATCTTTCAAGATTGGCCTGTACAATTGAATTAGAAAATTTAACAGATTAAGCACTCAATAGTTATCTTATTTCTAGCAAATTGACCCATTAGGATAGTTAGCAGCCTACCATGACTTCTCCAGGTGCCTTAGAATTAAGCATACATTTGTAGCCTTGCATTCTCTTACCAGGATCTTCTTCATTGCCAAGCTTAGTTTTATCATCTTTGAAGTATTTGCCGACACATCCTAAATTTCAAGTTGACAAAGTGTTTTATGTATAATTTGGTTATGCTTGAATAAGGAGAATTAATTATATATTGAGTGTTCAATCAATGATCTTTGTTCATGCATATCGTCCAAGGAGTCAGCAAGTTTTTCCAGGTTACAAACAATCAAATCGTGAAGCCCACTGCCAGCCCAAATGGGACAGAAGACCATGGTTATAAAAATGGATAAAGAGGTCCCAATGGCAATTGTTGACAATCTATGGTACGCCATCTCAAGCAATTTGTCCACTTGATAGCTAGAAACTGTAACTAAGCTTCCATAAATATTTGGAGTCACAACGTTTGCATCACCTTTATGGTTGTGGGATTAGAGTTTTCAATTTGTTGTTTGTCTCCACTTCTATCAAGTGTTCTGTGTTAGTGTAGATTGGTACCCACGGTAATTGGATTAAAGTTTTTACTTTGTTGTCTATCAGCCCTATGTAGCCATATGTCTCCATCAAAGTCCCTCAAACGGTGCCTTAAGCAGTAAATTGTTTGTCTTAATCATTTTTAGCCTTGAGATGTATCCCAAATTATTTATTGAGTTGTTTGGAATATTCTTTAGATCTTTTGTGGTATTTTTTTTTTTTTTCTAATGGGCACGTCCTAAACTATTGTAAGTGTGATATTTTCCTCAAATTGAGAAGTTTTAATTAACTGCAGCCTTTTTTTTTTTTTAAATCTATGTCTCTTATGTAATGTCACTACTATTTAAGCACAATGAGCTAAGGAAAAAGAAATCAACATTGAGATCAGTCTCTAGGACATTTTTCAGCAACCAGGCTTATGCCTTAGAACATGGCTAATTTATTATTTCCTGAATGTAGCCTTATATACCTCATTAAGTTCAATAATTTACTTGATTCTTAAAAAAAGTTCAGTTTTATTCTTCTTGTGAGGTCCACTTTGTGAAATAATTGCTACCAAAGGCCAAGCTTCAAAACATGGCTATATACATAATACATTTCAAAATTACAAAGAAATAAAACTGATATTGCTTTGGGTATTTTTTTTCTATTGATCTCATTCAAAAGGAAGGTGTTAACTACAATTATAGCAGTTGAAAAATCAATTTTGGAGCAATAAGTTATTTAATGAATTTTTGACCCAAATTCACATGCTTGATTAAAATTTCAGACTATTTAATTACACCATATACAAAGGGGGATCAAAATAGGTAGTGGAAGGTTTTAACACAAAGTGAAAGAGTAAAAAAATAAAAGGTAGATTAAAAGTAAAAATAAGTGGAGATTAAAAAAAAAAAAGAGGTTGGTCTAAAAAACTATTTTAGTTTAAGTTTATGGGTTGGGTCTTACCTTGTGATATTTTAATTTTTAATGGAATTGCATAAAGACAGGAATCTCCAAATAGTCTTAGAAAATTGGTCTTCATGATACTTGTGTGAACTTACTTACCAAGCAGGAAGACACTATAGATAGATGACATAAAATATTATATTTCTTTTTAGTGTTTGAGTGTGTATTTGTATGTAAATGTTTGTGTTCATTTATCAAAAGAAAAAAAAGGGTCTTGGTGTTCAATGATGTGGACACCTGTCACCGTTTTTATTACTATTTTTACCCACCAATTACTCACAAGTTACTTGTAAATTTACATGTTTTTAAACAAGATTGTTTCTTTAAGTACTTCTAACTTTTAATTATAGATAAAACGAAAAGGCTATGCTAAAATATTTTTTACATTTTTATTTGGTTGTGTAGATTATTCATATTTTCTACCAGTTGATTACGAAATATCTATTAAATTGTAAGTTCAACAACTATAAAATGAAAAAGGCTATGCTAAAATATTTTTTATATTTTGTATTGTTTGTGTAGGTTGTTCATATTTTCCACTAGCTGATTACGGGTTATATATTAAATTACAAGTTCAATAGCTGGATTGTTACGTAAAGCATGTCCAACTCTCAATTAATGAAAAGGCTATTATAAAATTGAGATTATATTATCTTTTGGTGTGCTAAAATAATTTTTATATTATCTTTTGGTTTCTACCAATTTATAACAGATTATCTATTAAATTGCAAGTTCACAAAAGCTAGAATATATCTTCAGGTCTCTCTAAAATGAAATGCTTTGCTAAAATAGTCCTCATATTATTGGTAGGGTGTTTATATTATCCACTAGTTATTTGAAATGATCTTTTACTATAATAAAGGTTAGTAAATGATGGTTTGTAGGTTTTATGGAGTCACATCAGTAGTTAGGGTGTCTATCTTTTAATATGAAATTTTACAGAATTACATTCCCACGATATAAAACAATATAGAACCCAGACAAGTTGAAAAAATGGAGGAATTTTATAAATAAAAAATTTTCCAAATTCTTTAGAACCACATGATATTCAAATTTTGAGATAACCGTCAGATGTGATTGTAAAATAATTCAATAAAAATTCCAAATTCTTTAGAACCACATGATATTCAAATTTTGAGATAACCGTCAGATGTGATTGTAAAATAATTTAATAAAAATTCCAAATTCTTTAGAACCACATGATATTTAGATTTTTAGACAACCGTTAGATGAGATTGTAATATGTTCAGAGATTAGATGTTTTCTATTGAAAAACATGACTAGTGCAGATTGTCTATATTGTCTACCAAATTATTGCGGATTGTCTATCAAATTGCAAGTTCAAAAGCTGGAAGTTTTCTTTAAGTATGTCTAAATGTCAGTTGTAAATAAAATGAAATGTTTTTTTCTAAAATTGTCCTCATATTATTTTTGATAGTGCAGGTTGTTCATATTATCCACCAGTTATTTGAAATTATTTTTCACCATAATGACAGTTAGTAACTGATGGTTTGTAGGTACTATGGAGTCTTCTTATTATGCATGATTGAGAAGAAGGATGATTCTTGCATCCAAGAGAAATCAAAATTATCCAACTAATATTCATGCTCCTGCAACTCAACGTATTTTTACTGACTTACAGTTGAATAGGGGTACTGTGTTGGATAGGCAAATGAATATGAGTTATTGGACAACTAATAGAAGTCATTTAGTAGATGCTAACTTCAACAATGTAAATGCTTTGAGAGGAGTAGTTTCTGTAGAAAGAGGATCTGCTTCATTTACGATTGTGTCACCTTCACATCGTATTGTTGGTAGGTTTTTCATAGAGTTACATTTTTTTTATATATTATTAAAGTCTTCAATTTAATATATATATATATATATATATACATGTGTGTGTGTGTGTGTGTGCGCGCGCGCGTGCGCGCATGTGTGTATTATGGATTTATATTTGATTTCTCTTTAGGCCATTCAAGAGATATGGACGATAATCCATTTGTGAGGAGCAGTAGACAGAGATGACCTGATTATAATTGTGAGTCTGCAAACAAAAATTCTAATATCTACATACGCACTACTTTAAATGAAAATGGTGTTGTCACCACAAATGTATCTGAAGACCGAATTCCTCTTGGTAATAGTCACTTTAGTAATAATGTATCAAACATAGAATGTCATACTGACATGCTGCATTTATATTCTTTAAAATATTGTTAGCATGCCAAATTATTATTATTTTATAATTTATAACAATGCATATATAGAAATTTAATTCTTAGATTTTGCTAATAATTGTTTATTTAATAATATGTTTTGGGTGGATGAAATTACAACAAATTATTTTTCTAATTGGTCCAATTAATCATTGTTAAGTTTTATTAATTTTCTTAGTTACATTTTTTTGGTGTTTGGGTTGTAGGTAGAAAAAATAAGGTTTGAGAAAGTTTTTTTAAAACAAAAAGAATAATTTCCAAATTTTATATTCTTTTTAATGATTCGCAAAATGTTATATATAACTTTTATTAAAAAAATGAAAAATTTCGTTAGCTTGCCTTTTGAATTTTTGAGAAAAATTGTATTGTTTTTATTTTAGTACAACAAAATTTATATTTATGATTTATGATTGTTCGTATAATAAATAAAATATGAATATGAAATACATTACTTTTTATTAAATTAGTTTAAATTGTAAAATAATAAAATAATAAAACCATCATAAAATAATTATCATGCGGAACGTGCGGATCCGCAACTAGTTTATATTAAATAAAAGCATGCTAAAGATCACGTTCGCCTATAAAATTTTAGATAAATATAACTCTAACTTAAGATGTATAGGCATCATTATGATACTCCAAATAAAGTGTCCATACTTCCTAAACTCCAACAAAGAGACTCCACAACATAGTAACTGGTATAAAATGAGTAAAAATACAATTACATCCACACTGACTTTACTCAAAAATCATTATAGTAATTTAAGTATAAAGTTTGTCATTTTAATTTGGTAACTTTGCCCAAAAATCTTTTTACTACTTTAAGTTTGAAGTCAGTCATTTTAGTCACAACTTTGCTAAAAATCATTTTAGTCCTTTAAAGATTCATTTTAGTCCAAAATTTTTTCCCAAAATAACCAACTTAAAGGACTAATTAATCACATAAAAAAAATAAATAAATAAAGGACTAACTAAAATCATTTTTGGATAAAGTAACAGATTAAAATGACTATTTCCAAATTTAATGTTACTTGACCGAATTAACAAACTTCAAACTTAAATAAGTAAAATAGTTTTTTGAGCAAAATTATTAGATAGTAAATTACATTTTTACATATAAAATACTAGTAAATAAATAAAAAAATATCTTTAATACCTTCAAATTGATGAGGAAGAGATGTCATTTCCATTAGTGAACGTGAGCAGCGCCGGCGACTGGTTGTTACTGGCAGCAAGGTGACAGCCCCGGACTATGGGGTCTCGGTGAGCCATAGCAACACAGTACTCTATGCTTCCTTTCTCTGGAAGCCCATCAAAACTCAGAATTTGCTTAACCCGATCCAAGAACTGGTGGTGAATGTCAAAGCCAAATGAACCCAACCCGTAACTGCAGCTCCCAGAACTCAATCCCAACAGTAAAAAAACCAGTGGTATGTATGAACCGCAAGTCAATGAATATGAACAAGTTGTACAGTTCAAAGCCCAAGACATTGGTTAGCTAGATATTCTTTTTGTTGAGAAAGAAGATGCAGACTTGGTCTCCAAAAGTTTAGGCAGGAAATGACCGAGTAATTTGGAGATATTTAGTTCGTATATAGGGAGACGAAGATGACACGTTCTTACTTGAGGAAGACCAAGAAAATAGGGGATAGTATAGCCGTCGAGAGAGACAGAGAGCAATCGAGTGCTGGGTGTGACAGGTCAACACTTGTGGACAAGAGTGAGCTCAAAACCGCGGGTGTTCAAAATCTTCATTGGTGTAAGTGTGTCTCTAGGGCCAAACCTGTTTGGGCTGGTCCGGCTGGGTGTGGAAACGTTTGCCACCAGTTTATTTGTTTATTTTTTAGTCTTTATGTATAGTTTTTTAGAAATTTTTTTCCCAACTTTTTTAGAAATACAAATATGTTTTAGTACAATTTAAACAAAAAGTAATTAGTAAAAAGCTAAATAGGCTGATTTCAAAAACACACTCAATTAAAAAAACTGAACAATACTATATATTGACATACTCAAAAATTTATACAAAAAAGTGATTGTAGATATTACAAACATTTAGTCCAAACGGACTCATATGGCAAGAAAATTAGCAAGCTATTGATGGTTCCAATTTCTTTTAACTTTTAAATTCAATACAAATACTGGGGTCCAGAAAGTCTCGCCAAATAAAAGATATCAAACAATAACTAAGACTGAAACAAAAATCATCATGATTGTGCAAGTAAAAGCCTTCAACTTGGGTGAATGACTAGATGGAGAGACTGATGGACTGCTAGGTGAAGCAGTAGGAGAGTGCGATGGGCTGATAGGAGAAGTGTTCAAATTTGAATCATCGTAACCTGTGGGCACCATGTCTCTTTATGGTCATAAAGAATTCAATGGAAGAAGAAAAAATTGACTCGCATATTGAAATTCAATATAAAGAAAAAGTTGAATTAACTCACAGTTAGACGGCTTCCAACCTAAGATCATCTTATCTCGATTGAAAACTATGCGATAACCAGTCATGAAGTTTTCTGGATAAAATAAATTAAACCATAAAGTTGAAATTCTCAATTTAAACATGTTAGGACACATAATAGCTATATGACATAAGAGACCATGAAAGTCCAGGAGCTGGTTTTCCCAAAATAGAAGTTGACAATATTGGCTTGTTTTATGTGCAATGATTATATGAAAACCATGTTTGCGGTTTCTTCTGCACATGCTAAAGTCTTAATTAAAACATAGAGTGGAGCCAACCATGAATAGCTTCCTGCTGTTTAAACCTCCCATTGATAATGTCTTACTATATAAACTTAAAAAATTTTAAGTTAGAGACAGCTAATAGGATTCTTGGCATAATGTTTTTTAGCCATATTGTGGAAATGTTGGTTAAACACAGATGAGATCACTTAATTTAAAGGGTTAATATAGTAATGATTTAGAGAACTTAATATTAATTGCTCACAAGATGATTGAAATATGTAGATCTGACCTATTTACCAAAAAGTTGCAATTTACCCACCCCTAGAAATCACATTCATCAATCTAGAAATTATGTAATATTGTTCTGCCAAAGAGGAAAAATAAAACTCAGATATTTTATTGCTTTTTATCAACTTCATAATTCATAATCAATAAAGTTGCAAATAAAGTAAGGTTATGTAAAGCATCCACACTTTAATTGTTTTCTCTGTCTGATAGTCTCCTTATAAAAGGAATGAATGCACAAATGTAAAATTTCAAAATAAAACATGAAAATGAAATTTTATCAAGACAAACTGGTTTATAATCAGGATAGTCATTTTGATAAATATATACTTACGTCCTATGAGGTTTATATCTGTACTTTTGAGAATAGCTAGACAATATCCACCCTGGAGACCACAACATCAATTTTCAGCATAACATAGGCATGAATAATTTCTTAAATTAAGCACTAATAAGTGCGACAACACACCTCTATAGAGAACGCTTCTGTTGTTGGATTAGTGAGATAATATTGTTCTCCACCTTTCATTGTCAGATTTATTATAGGGATCATAGGTGAGGATTGATTTGCACTACAATTAAGGTGGAGCTAATTAGTGGTTCAGAGTTGAAAAGAGAAAACCAATACAAAATAAGAATAGGTTTTCCCCAAATACCTCAAGTCATAACAGTATTCAAAAGGAAGGGAATTTGATAAATTTCGCTTTTCTGTGACCTGGGAATTGAACTGCAAAGTGACACAAATCACATACATTCATTTGCCATAAGATGAAGTTCCAATGATATATAAAACTAAAAGTTGTCATTTAAATTACTTACAGTTTCAGAAATAAATGTATAAGCTGGGTCCGTTAGGTGTGTAAACGATGTACCAGAGTCAAAGATTGCACTGAACTCCATCTTAGAAACATTCACTCCAACATTTATTTGAGTGATGCTAATGTTATAAGATGGACTGGTAACAAGTTTACAAGGGAAAATCAGTGCAAGCAGCATGAGGTTATAGTCAAAGACAGTCTTCTTGTTAAACTAAATAATTTTACAATGTTCAGAGGTGACAACTTACATTGAGGACCCAACAGTGAATGATGTTTCTTTTTGTTCCGAGGTGCCATTATCTCCAAAATTTATTCTCCCTGTCCCATCAGATCCAAAACACATGGAAAAAGAATTTTGACCTAGCCCTTTTCTTGCTATGGTGCTAGGAACAGATATATTATCGAGACCAAGCCCAAGTAGACCGCTTGGTGCAAATCCATCCAGAAAAATACCAGTCTCATTTTTACCACAACTGAAACAAAATGAAAGGGTTAGATCACAAGGGTTGCACACAAATTAATGAAAATTTTCCGAAATGATCTGACCAGGAGTTATTAACAAGAAACAACTTCAATGATTAGATCCCCTCACCCCTAATTATCAAATTATCAAAGAAAAAGTAATGCTAGCCCACCAATGATGATTTTTTTTATTGACCATACTAAAGACATTAATTTTTTTTCTAGTAATATCACCAACCCTCTAAAAGTTTTTGGTATCATGATAATCCCGAGCATAACGTACCTACCTTAAGGTGTTTCAGTAAGCCTGAGGCAATAAAACACTTTGATAACCCTCACCAATGATTACACTTATTTGAAGAGGGAAAGCACCATATCAAACTCTAAATTTATCATCCAAATGATAGATATTTACTGAAATATCAGCTATTCCATAATTTTGTCATTTTAATTAACAATTGTTTAATATATTGTGGCAGTTTTTCGAAAGTGCTACACTAGAGTACCTATAGCGGCGGTTTAGAAAATGCCGGCATTAAACGACCTATTGTGGCAATTCCTAAAAGTGCCATATGAGGTCTCCTATAGTGGTGGTCTTCAAAACTACCGCTAGGAAAAAACCACTGCTATAGAACCAGTTTTTTTTTTTGTTGTGAAATGATATTGCTTACGATATATAATTAGTATGATGTTCACTTGAAACAATATTTCTTCCAAAGATTTTGGTAGCTAGGAAAGCAATGAAAAATAACCTACCCTAAAGTGATTGGAGCATCTACAACTTTTGATTGATCATCATCTGTAATTAAGTGCAAAACATCCTCTACCAAGATTCCAGATGATGACATGTTTGAATAATACAGAATTTCATATGCACAGTCGCTATTAGTTGAAGGACATTGATTTGGATCGCAATAGATACTGCTGTTGCAAGAAACTTTATTGCTTGTTGGTGATGCATTAGGACTGTAGATGTTGAAGTTTACTACCTGCTTGGCAAAAAGATTAATTGTTATTGCATTTTGATATTAAAATGAATGAATGAAAATTTTGATTTTGGTAAAAAATTGGTTGACTGAATTAAAAAAGGTATGAGTTTCAGGGGTTAATTAAGTTCTAGTGGGAAGTTATTGTTTCAGTAAATAACCTTTCCCATATTAATAAGGAAATAATCTAATTTAATTTATAATTGATGGTGTTATAGGACTCTTTAGTGTTGGATGCAAGAAATGGGTCAGTTCCACGAACATGGGAGAGGTAGAGGTATGATGATTAGGCTTTGTCAAACAATTAGGTTGTTATATCTTAGAGGAGAGAAGTTGAAGAGAAAGGTTTGTCTTATTGGTTTTTGATTTTGACCACTGCATATGGCTTAAATCTTCTCAAAAAGTAGTACATGATCTCCATGCCTCAATTAGAACCTCTTCTGACAAAATCATTGACTTATCTAATTATAAAACGACTAATATCTTATATTTTTACTAACAATTTTAACTAGATTAATTAAAGGCAATACCTTAGACCTTAGAAGCCTAATCACAATATTGAAAATCTCATCAAACCGTTCCATTTAAAGCCAATACCTTAGACCTTTCTTTTTAAAAAAATTCGTAGTACAATGGGAAGTGGAGATTTTTAAACTTAATTTGATTCTCCTATTAAAAGAGAGCAAGTTATTCCACTAAATCACTATTTCTTGATATCTTAGAGCATCCACATTAATGGATGTAAAATTTGTCCATTTTGCCAAAAAAAAAAAAAAAAAGAATCTATTTTACACTCTCACTTTTACAAAACACCCACATTAGTTTGTTTATTCTACTATCTATTTTATTTTAAAAAAAAAAAATTCCTCTCTTTTACTATTATTTATCAATTCTCCCTTTTTAACCCATATGAAACTCTCTCTCTCTTCATTCACATTGCTGCCTCTATGATGAAACTTGCCTCCCCCACCCCCCCCACCTCCTCCTGGTTGAAATCGCTTCTACCACACGGTCACAAGCAATGATCCACAAGCATCACAATCACCAATCCATGATCCACAAGCACTGTTCCACAATCCACAAGCACTGTTCTAGTAGACCCAAGCACCAACCCACAATCACAAGTTCACAAAAATGCTCTCTCTGTCTCTGTTGATATGTCCATATAAGGGTGTGTTCGATTTTTGGTTGATTTTGCAGATTGTCCGTGTTCAAGTTTGTTTGATTTTGTGGTGTCCGTGTTGTGGTGGTAGTGGTAGGCAGTGTTGGGTTGTGGCGGCGGTGGTTAGCGATGTTGGGTTGTGATGGTGGGTTTGTTTGTGGTGGTGGGTTTGTGTGTGGTTGGCAGTGATGAGTTTCGGTGGTCGGTCTATTTGCAATAGCCGATTTGTGTGGTTGGCGGTGGTGCTGGGAAAAATGATATTGGCAATGCTGGGTTATCAATTGTAGTTTCTATTTGTCCTATATGTAATTTATTTATTTTTTAACTCCTTTGGTTGTCATCCTTTTTAATGCAATATATATATATATATATATATATATATATAAGTTTTTAGAAGAAAAGGATATCATAATGACACAATAAATGATTCCAGATAGGAGTATTTGAATGCTCCGTTTGTTTCAATAAAAAAATCTTGTGTAAAGATAGTTTTCCGTTTTTCAGAGTTGGGTAGTATTTGAAAAAATAGGTAAAAAAAACTATTTTTAGTCAACAAAAAAGGTACAATTTATTTTTAGAGATTGTTTTCTACTAAATTTTTTTGGAAAACAATGTTATTTCACAACAAGCTAAATAAGTTATAGATAATAAATAACAAACCTGTCCAGATGATGTTGGTAAGCTGGTTACGCAAGTACTATTGTTACAATCACATGGTAGCCAGAACAAATCACTGCCAGTGTCTAATGCTACCAAATATGATACACTTGGTGTCCCCACAGAAACATTAGCATAATACAAACTGAAAATATCAACACCATTTAGAAGAAACAAAGTTAGAAGAAAAGGAATAGGAACTCCAAGGAAAAAAAAAGAGAGTAAAGTACAAGGAGTGACTCTTAAGGATCATACAAGTCAAAATTGTTGATGAGGAGGGTGCCGTTTCCATTAGCGAAAGTGAGCGGAGTTGGTGACTGGTTGTTACTGGCAGCGAGGTGACGGCCGCGAATTATGCTGTCTCGGTTAGTCATAGCAACATAGTACTCTACGCTCCCTTCCTCTGGAAGCCCCTCAAAGTCCAGAATTTGCTTAACCGGATCCGAGAACCGGTGGTGAATGTCGAATCCAAATGACCCCAACCCATAACAACTCCCAGAATTCAGTCCTAGTAGTAACAATACCAGTAGTATGTATGATCCGGAAGTCAATGAATATGAAGAAGCTGTACTAGTCCATGCCAAAGCCATTGCTTAGTTTGAAATCTTTTTCAGAGAGAAAACCAGACTTGGTCTATTAATAAAGCTAAAGCATGAATGATCGAGCACTATGAAGAGTTTTAGTTTATGTCACATCCCAAACCCAAAAGGGGTCCAAAATGTGAGAAACATCTCATAAGTACCTGTAGATTTTTTCCCTTTTTGGAAAACCAAACTATAAGATGATCTTTATTTTCCTATCATTTCCACAGGATAAGAATATATAACCATAAATCTTCACATTACAAGTCAGAGCTCTATAACACATTTATGGACAATAACTAAAAATCATGTGCCTCCACATAATACATGAATATATATATTACAAAACTCTTGGATTACACAAACTCACAATCTTATCAAGAATAAGAAATCTTAACATCAAGTCTAGACCTACCACGCCTAAGGCTAACAAATCTCAAGTGACCAACATCCGATAGAATTGATTAATGTCTTGGTGAATATAGCAAAAACAAGTCACCAACCATTTACAGCAAAAGTCTCCAAATTTAACATAGCACTTCAATCATCACCAACGAAATAAGCTTCATATCCAAGGTATGGCTAATTACTCTGAAAAACTGTTAGAGAGTGGGATGAGCTAAAGCCCAGTAAGTATCATAATTAATGGGGGTGGGGGAAATGCAAGTTTTATCTTTAATAATAATAATATGATCTGGATGGTTAAGTAATGAAACACAAAATTTCTCAAAGTAAATACCTTGAAACTATATACTATAATCTGTGAGCACTAACAATATAATTTTCAAAACCATAAAATCTAACATACGGTAAATTATGACAAATATATCACACTACCAAATAAACCAGTCAGGGGATCCATCCATTCACAACTGGCATGATATTGTCCTCTCTAGTATGCAGACTCTTGGCCCCATAGATAGCAGCCTCACCCATACTCACAAGATTTTTCTCTCTCCCCATGGGCAGCAGAGAGAGCGCGTCAAATAGGCCCTCTCTTGCATGTGGTCTCTTGGCCCTATGGACAGCAGCCTCACCCACACACAATCAATGAACTTCTTCCTTCCATGGGCAGCAAGGAAGAATGCGTCATCCAAAGTGAAAAGGCACTGACCTGGATTTGATTCCGTTGTCACAAAGACTACGAAAACCAAATCGGGTGATCATCGAGAAATCACACATGGTATGGTATTAAAACCACATAAAGCTCATAGTATACATTTCCTTTCAAATACAGTTTATATCCAAATAGTTTTAGAAAACCTTAAATAATCTAACTTCCACAAGGTTTGTAAGGTTTTCAACTCCATTCTTATCAAAAAGATTTTCTATCAATTTTCCAATAACAAGACAAGATAAGCATCTTTAAATTTTCTAGTAAACCATAGAATTCATAATTTTCTTATCAAAGATTAAATAAAAGATGCTCATATTTTCTATGTCAACAATTCATACATTTCCCTAACTGCAATATCAAATATGATGCATTTTTACATATAATAATATGTAATAGGGTCACAACATAACAACTTTAAGAAAACATATATCCATATATAATTTTTCAAAATGTGTTTGACCCAAAAATAACATTTATGAAATATGGTTATTTTCCAAAAATATCCCATTAAGAAGCTACTTACCTCGCAACCACAAAATCCTAATTCTCCAAGTTTCAAGGAGATTAACTAGAACCTAAACAGTATCAAGTAAACCTATCACAATAAGCATAGAGTTTGAAATTGTATCTAGTCAAAATTTAAGAACCGTCAAATAAATACTTAATTAGGCAAGCCTAGTATTTAATCTCATCAATTTTAACATATTCCACTTCCAAAGTTTCTCAACAAATTGATTCACAAGGCATAAACTCCAATTATACTCATGAATTATTCAAGGTATTATCTCTAACATCGAAACCTCAACATTTTATTAGTGCTTCCCACAATATTTACACCACATCAACAAGAGACCCATGATACCAAAATCATCATATCCTCCATAACAAACAATTTAAACATTAAACTAGTTTCAAATAATCGATAAAAATTATATTCACCATTTATTTCACATTAAAAAGGCAAAACTCCCAAATTTTCACCACTTAGATCACTACCATTGGTACAAACCATAAACCCACTCATTAAATAAATCCACCAACACAAAATCCATACATAAAAACACATAAATATCACTTTTAAGGCTCATAAATCACATGAGTATCATTATTAAAGCAGGTATCATTATTAAAGCTTAGATAAAAAATAACCTCAAGCAAAAGTGTAAAACCCACAAAAAGATTAGAAATTTTTACCTCAAATAAAAGATGTGAAGGTGTCTATGGTTCACACAAATTTTTTGGTGATTTTGCCGGAAAAATGATGGTGAAAATAGTGATATGGAGGTACCGATGGAAGAGTTTGAGGGAGCGAAGAGGAGTGTTCTACCGAAAAAGAAAAAGAAGAAAAGAAAGAAAAGAGAAGAAGAAGTGGGAAGCCGGTCAAAGAGAGTAGAGATATTTGTGAGATGAGTAGTAGGGGTTAAATGGGGTAGGTGGGCACATGTGGTCTAAATAAAGGCTGACCCCTACCTTTTTTTATTTATTTTTTTTCTGTGTGTGTGTGTGTGTGTGTGTGTGTGTGTGTGTTTGTGTGTGATTGGGACGTTACAGTTTATGTAGGGAAGGAAAGTTGACACGTTCTCATCAGAACAAAACCAAGAAGACGGCATAGAAATAGTCGTTGAATGAGAGAGAAAAGAGAGCTATCGAGAGCTGGGGGTGTTTGGTATGGTCGACGCTTACGTTGGTGAAAGGCAAGTCATGCGAAAGTGAGGTCGAAACCGCGGGTGTTTTATTAAATATTGACTTGTTCTTTTCTCCGCCAAATAAAATACTCTGTTATTCACGTTATCACAATTTTTTCTGCCCCCCAAGAAAAACACTTAAGTTGCTAAAAAAAAATTGTAATGAGCAAGAAATATTATCTGGGGATTGTTTATTAATATTACAACTAACAGCTTTTTTTTTAATTTTTATTTTATGGGATAGTGCCTTTTTTTATTTATTATCTGAATGTCCTGTAATTTTTCTGGAAAAGTTGGCATCAAGTTTTGATTTATCATGGCCTCAATCAAAACACAAATTAAAATATAGTTTTTCAAATGTCTTGCCAATGTTCTCACATGTGTGATATATTCAACTTATCATTCTTATTTTCCACTATCACATATAAAATGTCAATGTTAGATTCTTGATCCTTAATCTAAACGTTTTGTTAAAAGTTGTTAATGTTATATAACTTATATTGACAAATTCCATGGTAAAAGTGACAACGAGGGTTTTGTTTAATTTGATACAAGTTGTTAGTGTTCTATAACTTATATTGATAAATTCCAAGTGCCTGTATAAGTGTCAACGAGGGTTGTTGTACATGTGATTTAGGTAAAAGTACATGTAATGAGCTGCTTGAAGATGTTGAAGATCTAGAAACCTGCTCAAGCAATTATTAAAGTCAGTCAAAACTTAATTCGCAAGCTAGATTATGGGAACCAACAATCCTAGTTTACTCGAAGACTAATTGAATCTCAACTTTCAACTAGGAAAAATCTCTAACTTGCATAATTATTACGATAAATTAAGTTAGAAAAAGGGGTGAAAATGTCTCTATAGATTATTTTATTTTATTTTTTAGGAGATAATTACAATATTCGAGTGTAAACTTATTTATGTATTAATTGCACTTTCACTTACGTAGGTGCAAAGACCAGCTCATATCCCTTCTTGGTTGAAATGTAGATTTTTTGGAATGCTAGAGTACGTCACAAAATGATGTGTGGAATAAAAATAGAGAAGGTTGAATACAATTTTCACAAAATGACGTTATCAATAATGGTCTGTTTGGATGGAGGGAGGGGAGGGGAAACAGGGGCGGAGCCAGAAATTTTTGTTTGAGGGAGCCGATTTGCGTTACTAATTTATTAGTCGATACAAACTTTCATACACATACACAAACACATGCATCTATACACATACACAAAAATTAGTATCTTTCATAATGAATCCTTAAAATTAAATGTTTCATAGAATTAAATTAATCTTTCACCATCTTCCATAGAAAAATTCTTACAATTTTCATTTTCAATATAAGTTACCAAATTGTCTACAATTGTGAGTAAAAAAATTTCAATTGAATTAATGAAGTGTTCAAAGACATGAATGATCCAAAACATTAAGAAATATGAAACACATTTTACCATAAAAAATGAATTTGAGAAACAATACGTTCTCTATAACTAGTAGACAAATTGGAAAATTTTTTTAAGATCATTATTGGACCAACTCAAATAATTGGGGGTGCCAAGTCCCATTCTTGAGGGCTAATTATTAAAATATTAAATATTTCTATATAGTAAAAAAAAAAAAAAATCAAAAATTTTGGGGAGACCATGGCCTCCCACCCTAACATGTAGCTCCACCCCTGAGGGGAAGTAGAGTAGATTTGACCCAAAATTAGTCTATTTTTAGCCAACTCTACTCTACTCCCTTGCACTCTCCCTCCATCTCCCCTCCATCCAAACGGGCCCTAAGAGTTAGTGGAATTTGGATGTACAAAGATCATTCTCATGGAATGATGTATACCCTTTTTTTTTTGGATTTTCTAGTGCTCTAAAAATGAAGATCAAGTGTTTTACCCTTACAAATCTAAATCACTTGTAGGAAGTTCTTCAAAAGAGTAGATTCTTTGCCAAAAAATACTGTGGCACGAAATAAATGATAGTATGGGCATGAAAAATAAAATCAGGATATATAATCATAATTCAGTTCAATGTTATGTCATGATTTTTATTGAACAAGTATTTTAATCAACTGTTGAATTACATCGATGCCACCCATTCCAGGTTGAATTCTCAATATATTAAAAGTATATAAAAATTTATGTAGGTAAAGAGTTATACTAGCTAGCTTTGACTTGAATTAAGTTACAATTGATGCAACCCGGCCATTCCAATATTATACTAATCCATAACTTTTAATGGGAAATACAAACAAATGCCCTTAGGGCTTTTTATGGGAAAAGAAAAAATAAATTAATGTTTTAAGAGTTTTTTTTTTTTTCATAAAAATAATATTAAAACTTTCTTAAAATAGATTGTTAATCAATGTTCTAAAGGCATTCGTTAATATGACCCACTTTTAATTTATATAAGTTTAACATTTTGAAATTTTGACCACTCTAAATTTTACTCCAAACACTACAAAAAACGCGGGCCTTAGGCCGCGTTTTCCTGGGCCGCGTTTTGGAAAATGCGGCCCAAACTTATAGTTGAGCTGCATTTTTAAAAAAAGCACCCTGTGCACTTGAATTTGGGCCGCGTGGGTCGAACGCGGCCCAACAGCAGGTCTGTAGCTGCGTCCATTGGTGCTCCAGCTGCGTTTTTAACGAATGGGCTGAAGCCGCGTTTTTAAAATGTGGCTTCAGCCCATTCTGAATTTTTTTTTTTTTTTTAATATAAGGCTGAGGCCGCGTTTGTTAAAAACCCGGCCATAGTCAGCCCTGAAGACGCGTTTTCTAAACGCGGCTTCAGCCCATTCCTGAAGCTGCTTTCAAAAAAACGGGGCTACAGCCCATAATATAAATTGGAAACAAAAAAAAAGCCCTACCCTATTTTTTACAAAAAAGTGCACCTTTCTCTGTCGAAGCCCGTCGCGCCCTAAGCGATCTCACCCCACCGAATATCCACCACCGATCGTCCGTGCTTTGGGTCTCTTCCTCTCGCTCTCCAACTCTCAATCTCACTGAGAAGGCCGACTACACAGTAAGTTTTTTAAATTCGTTGTTTTCATTTTTGTTTTACGGTTTCCATTTTTGTTTTAGGGTTTCCATTTTTGGTTTATAGTTTTAATTTTTGGTTTAGGGTTTCGATTTTGTGATTGTTGCGTTTCGAATTTAGGTTTGGGGTTTCGATTTTGTGATTGTAGGGTTTTGATTTAAGGTTTAGGGTTTTGATTTCGGGTTTAGGGTTTGAACTAACAGTACTATTTTCCCAATCTGGGTCTCGCTCCACTGAGGGATTCTCCACGAGGTAATTGGAAACTGCACCACTGAAGGCGCAGACAAGAGGGCTTCTGCTGCTTCCTCTTCTCCACGAGGGCTTCTGCTACTTGTTCTCGGAAGGTACTGCTTTTTATTTTTGTTTTTGAGTCACATTTCTATTTTTTGGATTTTTGGTTTATTCATTTTTGTGGTTTGTAGTGAAGAGGAGGCGAAAAAGAAGATATACTCCGTTTGTACGACCACCTATACTGGATTTGGTGCTTTGATTTCCGAGGAGCTTTCTTATAAAGTTAAAGGTAAAATATTTTCTGGGTTTTTATAAATTTTGGATTTTATTTTTTTATATAGAGTCTACTTGATTTTGTTGTTATGGGTGCTTAGGGGTTTAGGGTTTAAGGGCTTTTGAAATATATATATTTTTTTAATTTTAGTTCTTTACAGACAGTATCAGCAGTTCAGCATATGATTAATTGTGATAGCTGCTTTGGGGTTTTTGAATGAAGGGTTTAAGGGGTTTAAAGCTTTTTATCAGTTCCCATTTGTGGGTGTTTGATTCAATTTGGCTGAATTTTTTTTTCGATTTCTTTTGAATAGGGTTGCCTGGTGTGCTGTGGGTGTTGCTGGATTCGTATCTTGATGTGCCCAACAAAGATTATGGAGGTGAATATTGTTTGAAGTTGAATTTTATTCCATGTTCAGTGTAGTAATTATTTTTGGTATATGATCTTGTATTGTCTTGTACTTATCTTTATCTTGGTTTGAGTTTAGGGGATCTCTCTCTCATTTTTGTTTCTTCAACTAATTTATATATTAGGTTTTTGTTAAACGAGTTCCTAATTGGAAAATAGCAAAATTTAATTAAAAAAACAGGGCTTTTAGACTAATCAAGGTGGCTCAACTGGTCAACTTCCTATAGAAATGACTAGATTATATTATTAAATTCGATAGTGGGTGAAGAAGAGACATTATCATCCATTTTACTGACAAAGTTTATGGTTAAGTGCGTCATGAGTATGAGAATATTTTTCGGGTTAGGTTACTTATAAGGATTTGTAAATATATTATTGCAATCCATATAACAAATTTTTATTTAGAATTGTGACAAGAGATTAAATTGGGTCAGGAGCTGGCGTAAAAGGAGTGTTTTACGCCAGCCAATCCTGACCTGACACATCAGCAAATAAAAAAAAAAAATTCACTCCCTCTCTTCTCTTCCCATCTCCCTCACTTTTCCAGAATCATTAAGGCTTGAAACAATGTTGAAGGAGCCACAGCCTCTGTTTTCTTCATATCTCCCTCTCTTCTGTAAAATCCTCTGAAAGCCTACAAATTTTATAAAAAATCCCAGCAAAGGAGCTGTTCACGCACCCAAACTGACCATCGATATAGCTCACAAAAAAAATACAGTGACAAACCCATGCCACAAACTCAAATCCACCCAAAAAAAAAATCAACCCAGCAATTTCAACTAGCAATTTTACTTCAAGAAAAATAGAAGACATACAAACAAGAAATAAACAAACAAGAAATCACAGAAGGAAAACATAGAATACATTCCCATGAGTGAAGCCTCAAGAAAATGGGTCCTCCATAGAACCTGATCCATGGCTGACATGGTTCCAAGCTTTGCACCCTTGTTCTGGATCTTAACAATGCTCACAAGGCTTGATAGTAGAATCACAGATATGGTACCAGCTATAGTTTTCACAGCGGCAGGACCTTTCCCAGTCTTCAGCTGATCCAAACTGTTTATCACAAACTCTCTCAAAGGCCCAATCTTGACCAATAGAAGAAATGCCAAAACACCATCAGCAAACAAAACCAAGAACAACAACTGTATCATTTCTCTCCTTCAACAAAACAAACCTTGATTTTTCTTTCTCTCCAATGCCGATTAATATTCACAAAAATTTATAAAAACCCACTTCACCAAAACAAGTTCTAAGCTTTAAAAAATGAGGTTTTTTCAAATCCATAGATCCACAGACCCACAGACCCATCCATTAACAAAAAGCAAGAAACTTTCTTGCAGAGACCCATTTGCTCTTTCTGATTCGAACAAGAAAAACACACACCAGCACCATATCAGCAGAACACAAATGCAAAAGCCTTAATTTAAACTAAAATGGGTTGAGGAAATAAAGGAAACCCACTTCAAAAAACCTGGTTTTAATGCCACAGATCTGTACATTTAGTCATATGTAGATAGAATGAAAGAAAGAAAGAGCAGAGACCCATTTTTTCTTTTAATAGCTTTTTTGTGAAAATTGATTTGGTAATTTTGGCTTGGGGATTAACGGGGTTGTAAATAAGCCAATTGGTTTTTTCTCATTTGCTTTTTTTAGGCCAAAAGGTATTAAAGGGGCCAAATGAAAAGAATGTAGAAACTGCTAGGTTGATTTTTTTTTTTTTTTTGTGGGTGGATCTGAGTTTGTGGCATGCGTTTCTCACTGTTTTTTTTTTTGGTGAGTTTCATTGATGGTTGGTTTGGTCGCGTGAGCAGCTTCTTTGCTGGGATTTTATTCGATGTTCAGTGTAGTAATTATTTTTGGTACATGATCTTGTATTGTCTTGTGCTTATCTTTATCTTGGTTTGAGTTTAGGGGATCTCTCTCTCATTTTTGTTTCTTCAACTAATTTTTCTTATTGTTTTTCCTTCCAAGTTACTAGGGGCAAGTAATTTTCAAAGTCTGTCCCTCTTTTCTAGTAAATTCCAGTCTGTTATAGTGAACACAAATCCTGTTATATATATGTTGCTTTTCCCCCCAGCTTTTTTGATCAAGTATAGTAATATTTAGCTTAAAATATTTTACCTTTTTTCTTTTTAATAAACCAAATACTTTTAAAATATTGCCAAATGGTTTTGATGTTCTCAAATGATATTTTGTATTCAAAACTTATTGATGTGCGTAACTTATTCAAAAATTTAGAATGTATGAAGGCACATGGAATGATGGAATGCAAATGACATGGTTTGAATGTCAGTGAAAAAAAGCTAATCTTAGCCCCAAACAAAGGATAAAAAAATTGCTGAATTATAATATGTCATATGTGTACCATGATTTGTTTTTTGATATGGACATGATAAGCTTTTATTGCTCCAAAGACAACAAGATAGCAAACAAAACCCACACTTTCAAGCTAAGCTTAGGGTGGGATTATGTGGAAGTGACTTAAAGCTATGTTACATGTCTTAGATCTTTTGATAGATTTTGTCTCTTCGAAAAGGAAAATGTAAAACAGATATATACAGCAAATAAGCAATAAAAGGTGAAAATTCAAAATATATTTCTTTCTTCAAACATTAATTATTTAGTGTAATGTTTATAGAAAAAATTAGTTAATATAATATGTTACTAAAAGCATGCAAAATAACACATACAAACACTACACTACAGGACACAAAATTTAATGTGATTCAACAAGCTCTTTGTCTTTATCCGCAGGCAACACCAACCAAAAATAAAAATAATTATTAATAATTATTTATTATAACCACATTCACAAACTCTTACAAACCTTACAAAAATAAACCAGTACAAATCTCTAAATGTTCACCCGAAGATATTTTCACACCAAATAAAATCTTGTTTTTAACTCTCTCATACACATGATAAATCCTAGACTAGCTATAACACCTCATTCTTGGTCTTTATCAATATGGCACTACCCTTCTAATAGAAATTAATGAATGCACATATTTATTATCCTTCTAGTTGATGCAGAACTCTAAAAGTAATTAGCAAACCCTAACTTATCCTTTCATCATGTACTGAACTTATCATGATAGAGGATAGGACTCGATATAGTTCAAAGAGCATTATCTTGTTTCTAGTTTTTGTTTTTGTTTTTCTTTCTTACCTACTCCCCCTTTTTATCCCTTATCTCTTCAAAATCTATGCCTATATATGCTTTCAATCTTTTCAAGATTCTTTATATATAGCTGCTGCTCTTTGTTTTTGTTGTTGTTGTTTGTGCTGCTGTTGTTGTTTCATTGGGCGCTACATTTCAGAAGGATGATTGATATTAACCAACTCAAAAAATAAAAGCGACATCTTTCTGTGTAATATGCCCCACCAGGGCCACAACCTTAGTTCTTGGCTTTATTCATAAAAAATAAAAATAAAAACTTTAATTCTTGGCTTTACTCTTTCATGAAGAGCATATAATAGTAAACTATATATACCATCTTTCATTTTTTTCTTAAATTATTGATGTGATGTTGAAATGTTTCAACCTATAAGGGGAAAAAAATTGGTGCAGTAATAATTTTTTGCGGGGGATTTCACACGTGTCATGAGTTTAGGGCACTTTGTAGGGGCATGTATACACTGTACTTGCATTGGAAAGCACTAACGTCCAACTTTTGGTGACTAGTTTCTATTGCTAGCTACTTAAAAGTAAGCTATACAGTCACCTTGAATGAAGAAAACAACCTTCCACCTAGAGAGTAGCATTTGCATTCAATTGAGAAATGATATTATTAGGGAATCTACTAAAAATATAATAATTTCATGATACGTTTTTTTGAGAAAATTCCTAGTTAGATTGTTTAGTAGAAAGCCTTTTAATACCCAACTAGCTAGGGTACTTACATACATATATAGCATGTGTAATTGATGGTCTTTGGTGCCACAAATAGGTGTTTTAATCAATGTCTTGACCCCCTTTTTAATTTTTTTTCTTCACCCACTTATGGTACTTTCATCAATGTTTAACTTAGTGGGAACCAATGACTTATTTGGTTAAGCATAATTATGTTTGGACCGGATGCTATACTCTCCTAGATTTAAGAAAAAAGGGCTAACTTTTGTTGGTTTCATAAAGATTAATGGAAAGCCATTTGTCTAATGGTGAAATTATTGGCGGGCCCTCTCGCGTGAGTTAGAACTTAGAAAGTCATTTCCATGGACCATACCTTGAAAATGGCTTTTGGAAGTGAATTAATGTAGAATTTGGACAGACCTTGAAAGCATGTTTAATTTTCTTCCCAAATTCTTGGGATCTAGTTTTAGCAACTAAAATTGTTGTTTCATTGATGAAATGCACTACCTAAGAGATGGAGGAGTCAAAACAACAATTTTAGTAGTCATTTATTTATTTTTTTCTGGGTTTGAATAAGAACCATTTTTTTTTAAAATTTAATTTATAAAAGTATTTTTTTTTTTTTTTGGTTGGCCATCATATTTATGTGTTTCAAATAGTAAGTTGAGTATATGATCAAAAAGTCAAAGTAAGTTATTAGAGGAGTAGTATTTATCTGCAATAAAGGCTCACTGGTTAGGGTTTTCAGTTTTCTTTTGGGCTCCTCTCTCATTTTCAGCTTCTGGGTGTTGCTCAAACAGTGATAAATCAAATTTCAAGCACTGTGGCTTTTGTTTTATGTGTTGGGTTAGTGTTAGTTGTGCTTCAAGTTTTTGTTTTCCTATGCACTTTGTGGTGGTTTTGGTGAATTTGGTGCTGGAAGGGGTTGTTAAGGTTTATAGGATCTTTTGTTGTACTTTTACTTTGTGAATTTTAAGGTTTGCGGGTTGATTCTGTTGGTTGGTTGGTTCGATTTGGGATTTGGGTTTGAGCTTTAGCTTATGTTTGTTTGGTAAAAGTTGCATCTTTGCTCTTATGGTATGGACTAGAAGGTGATGAAGTGGTAGTTTGACTTGGCTTGAGAAGCTAGTTGTACTGTAGTTTGTGATTTTGGAGTTCCTGGTTAGTTTGATTTTGTAAAGGGGTTTTAAGATTTTTGGGTTTTGTTTTCAGGGGGATAAGGTGGTGAATTTGATGATCATGGTGCCGGTGATTCATGGGTAGTAGAACAGTGAAGATTGGACCAGCCAATGCTAATAAAGTTGTGACCGGGCTGCCAAGCTTCGTTCCTGCTATACCCACGTCTAATTCCCTGTAAATTTCCTTCTGTTTCTCTTTGTTAGTACACCTCTGATTTGAATTAAATTTCCCTGTAATTAGCTCACGTTTGAAATTGAAATTGGACGCAGGTGCTGTTGTTGTTGTTGAAGCCGATACCACCATCAACCGCTGTGAATGGGGTTCAGGTTTGTCTCTCTCTGCCCTCTCTTCCTTCTGCTTTCTCAAAACAACATTGCAATTTTGTCTATGGGTTTTGTATTTTCTATTCTATAGTCGAAATTTTCATGGGTATTTTGTTTCGTTTTGATTTGGCCATGTGGGTCCATATCTATTGGTAAGGCTGGGAGTGTCAATAACGAGGTTTGGTGCCTGGGTTGGTTTACTTTTGTTAAGGAATGGTTCGAGATTTTATGTTTTTCATAGTTCAAGGTTTATCTAACTGAAATGCAATCAATTCACTGTTCGATGAAATGCCTCTGTGAGCTATGTATTTTGATGCATGAATTTTTTTTTACTGAGATTTTGAGCAATTGTACACAGATTTTGAGTTCTGGTGTCACAGTGACAAGTTAGTATAGGTTACTAAAGTTTCTTGGTTGTCTTCAATGGTAATCCAAGTAGTGGGCTTTTAAGTTTGAAACTAAGTATTATACTATGTGTGTGATGGTCACCTCACCCCCACGCCCAACCTGCATAAATCTAAAGAAACTGATTTTAATTGGATTGGATTGGTACTTATCTTTATAGTGATTTTCTATTACGTGTGTTGCCAATCATGTATGTCCATGGAACTTGCTTAAATAACAACCATCGGATTAAGCTAACTAGTGCAAAAGAATGGGATTTGTATTACGTGGCATTTTAAATAAATTTTTTTCATTGCTATGCTTTCAAATATTTTGTATGATCTCAAATTATGATTCAACCACCTCAAGATTCTCTTTAATCTTCTTCTTAATTGGTCCTATTTGGTCTACTTTGGTTCATTCAGTCCACTTTGGTTATATTCGGTCGTATCGGTCTTTGGTAATATTCGGTCCACTTCAGTTCTATTCGGTCTTATTCAGTCTATTCAGTCTATTTCTGTTCTATTCGGTCTTTGGTAATATTCGGTCCACTTCAGTTCTATTCAGTCTATTCGGTCTTATTCAGTCTATTTTGTCCATTTTGGTCATACTCGGTTTATTTGGTCCTACTCAGTCCACTCGGTCTTATTCGATCTATTTCTCTCCTATTACATCTTATTCAGTCTATTTTGGTCATATTTGGTCCACTTGGATCCTAATCAATCTATTCTGTCGTATTCAATCTTATGCGGTCCATTTTGGTCGTAATCAGTCCTTTCGGTCCATTTTGGTCGTATTATCATCACAATGTGTATTTTTCGTTGTTTTTAGTGCAAAACTGCAAATATGAAATATTTATTTTAAATTTCGTTATGTTAATGGCAATTGTTACTAAAGAATATATATATATATATATATATATATATATATATATATTGGAATGATCAACGAAAGGCATTTTTTTTTATGACAAACATACATCAATGAAAGGCATTGAATCATCAATTAGCAAAAAACATTACAATATGTACCATGAGCATAATGTATTGATACATTTTGCTATTTGGTTGGTTGTAATTTTCTACATACATAAATTATAAATACACGCGTATATAAATAATTTTAATAAATGGGTATAAATTAAGCATGAGTGTGATGATTTATCTTGACTCTTATCTAATATTTGAGTGCTGCAATTTTGCCCCCTTAATTAAAAAGTCCTGGCTGCATTACCACTACGTCTTGGTATTTTTTATGGAGATATTAAAAGTTCAAATTTTCCCTTACTTGTTATAAACCATTGAATTTATCAACAAAAAGAAAACACTCATTAAATAAATGTATCAACCTTAAATTGTGATGAATGAAGATAATTGACAAAAGAGAGGACCCATTCAAAGTCTGGATACCTCTGCAATGAGAAACCATTCATTAAAGATTCAGTTCACTAAACATAGGATATTCAAATCTTGCATGAAGAAAAGAGTAGAGGGATAGAACATAGGGAAAACTAGGAAACAATAACCAAAAAAAAAATCTTAATATAAGGTACCTCCTGTTCATTTTATAGAATAAGACAGCTTATTATATATATATATATATATATATATATTGTCTTTTAAAATAAATAAATAAATTGTGAATGTTAGCGTAAGAGAAGCCTGGCTACCTCAGATTAGTCATAAACGAGGCTTGGCTACCTCAAATCAGCCATAGATATTGAGTTTTTTCATAGTTTTTTTTTTTTTTTTTTGGTTTCGTTTCCTGCCATTCTTCTAACCTCAATGGGAGGATCCCCGTTTTTCTTCGTTGAATCCAAAACTTTTGACTTTTCAGTTAAGGAAAAGTTTGGATCAATAAATTTTGGGTACTTCTAAAAAAAAATTATAAAGTGTAGCGGTAGAGTGAGAAACTTAGGTTTTTAATTTTATGAATGTCACAACTATCAAAATAAATTATGAATCTCACCAAAATAAGATATAACAAAGGAAGGCAGATAGATGTTTTTCCTTTTCTCATCTCTCAAAACCCATCAAGAACCCAGCTTTGTGATTGTGACTGTGATTTTAAAGTTGGCTTCTTTTTCTATTTAAGTTTCAGTCTATCTGTGTCCTGTTTAACAATAATCACCTGTTGCGTTTTTGTTTGTTGGAATTGGAATTGGACCTTTCAACATAACTTAAAACTAAATCCAAAACCTAATTCCTCATACTTGACTTCTAACAACTCTACTCTGCATTATCTATAACAACTGCAAGCAAAGCAATAAAGCTAAGTTTTCCATTTTTTTGTCCATCTATGACTTTGAATCTTTTTTATTAAAGAGATGAGAAAACGAAAAACATTTGCAAATTTAGATAGATTAGGATTTAGGATTAGCCTCCACCCCTAACTATAACCAACCCCATCAACTTCAAATTTAACCTTTCAAATATCATTGTAAAGTTTTTCACTTTTTCATTGAAGATTCATTTCAAACAAACCAATAACATCTGTTCTTGTCTGCTACAAAATAAAAACCACAACTTGGGATTCTTCTAACTTGATTTTGCTACCAGTATTTTCTCAAAATCCAATTCCTAAACAATATAGGCATAAATCAGTTGATTTTTAAAAATAAACTGTAATATTGGTATGTCATCTATTGTAAATTTCCTTCTGTTTCTATCCCCAATATTAAAACTTTGTAAAAGCCTTTACAGTGAAAGGAAGTGCCAATGTTAACAAAGAGTGGAATTAGCATTTCCTCTTGTCAGGAACAAAATGAATTCGCCTAATTTGTTTTGTTCCAGAAAATTGTAGTAAAAAAGAAGAAGCTGTCCTTGATAATACCAAAACAAAAACTTCGTAAATTGAAGCTCTTCTCATTAGTAGGAACTCCTTAGGCTTATTGGATATTCCCATTTGAGCACAATTCTTGATACCCTATTTAACTAATGCTCTTGTAATTGGGAAATGCATTGTAATTTAAATATGAAAATTATTATTTGAGAATGTTTTTATCTTTGTTTGGTGGTGATGTGGTGATGCCTAGGGCTTGCAGGCTGATTCTAGGTAGTGAAGCCTAGGGTTTGTTCTGTTTATCTCTTTTGTTCCTTGTTTATCCCTATTTTTGTACACATTCCTGCATCAGCTAGACATACACCATAGACCACAAAATGGAATAGAAAAATAAAACCAAATCAGATCTAAAAGGCAAAAGACCCAAAAATTTACAAGGAGTTCATTGGACAAGATCTTATAGTTGTCAAAAGCTGATAAGGTTAGCTAAGGGTTGGAACATGAGGATATATTAATAGAGTGCACTGCACCATGGTCCACTAACATGCACCATAGAGTCTATATTACCATTGGGCATAAATTATCTCAAACTATAATTAGAAAATATCTCAATGACAGCCTCAAAACAGAAACCTTCCTACTTCCAAGTAGATCATTCTTTAGTTCTATCTACACACTGTTAGGGCTTGGGTTGATACAATCAAAGGAAAAAGCCAATGGCATTTGAAACCTCATACATTGAGGAAAGCATCTTTTTTTTTTTTTATGACGTAGGAGAACTTCACTCAAATTAGTTCCACATCATAGAGCATATTGTACAACAATCCTAACTGTTGATCAACCTCCCATGGGTAACTGACCCCACATTAAGGAAAGCTTCTAAAACTGTGGATCCATGCAAGAAGTAAAATTCAGCATGTAATTGGTAATACTTTATATATAACTGGCACCAAGTGGATCCCTTGTTAGGGAAATTTGGGAAAGAATCCAAAAGACTCGAGTTTAGAGGGAAAAAATCAGATGATAGATGGTGAAGCATGGTAGTGGACTGCCAGTTGGTTTGTGGAATGGATAGACCTTAAAAGAGCTACAGGAGTTAATTTTGTCTTGTACAGGTAGAATTACGATAGAATTATCTTGTACATTTTTTTTTGTTTATATTTAAGTAAGTATATCATTAATGAAACGGAAAAGGGGCGCAAGTCAACCCATATTCACTGGATGTATAAAACAGTCACACCAGCGTTAGAATAATTATCGTGTAGAATTTATAGATTCGTTGTAAGCTTGACCTTTTCCTCATGGACTGTTTTTGAATGAGAAATGTTAGTTATATCTGTTGTGTGTGTTTGTGAGTTTGTGTCTTCAAAGTTGCTCCAGTTTTATCGTATATGGTAATGTGTCATCAAACTTCCTACATATTCATCTGACCAGAGTGGAAATCAGTCCATGTGGTCCTAGTAAAAATACTGGATAGACTTCAACTTCACAGGATTGTTAAGAATTTTAGATGATATTATTTTATCAAATTTTATCAGTATATTATTTTCATGTATTAATTACATATAGGTAATGTAATTTTCGCATTTGGGTATTTGGGATTCACTTCATTTTTGCATTTGGGTATTTGGGATTCACTTAATTTTTGTTTGTTATTGGTAATTTGATGAGACACAAGAATTGGGGTATAAATTGTGGTGTTTGGAATTTCTAACATTCATAGGTAGTATTTGTTTGCAGTTGGAATTTTGGGAGTTGTTAGGGATGTGAATTGTTGAAAGCTGACAGAAAATTTATGGAGGATCTTGGATTGTTGAAAGAATACTTGAAGTTGTGGTTTGGACTTTGGCTTTGGTTTCTGTGATTTTCTTTAGTGAAAGAACAGAAATTTTGCGCACAAATTTTTACCTATTTTCTTCAAAGAGGGGATCTGCTTAAACATTTTGCACTTTTTTGAGGGATTTGCTTCATGGGATTTTCATATTTTGTTGTTTTCTTGCAGGATCAAAACAACCTCTCTCTGAATCTCACTCGGACCTCTCTCAGACCTCTCTCCCTCTCTCTCTCCAACTCTCAATCTCACTGAAGACACCCACAAGGCCAACTAACAGTAAGCTTTATGTTTTGAACTAAACGTATTTATTGCACTTAGCAGCTCAAAGCCTACCACACCAAAACACAAAAAAACACGGTTCCAAATCATTAACGCACTTTCAAATCTTCTTACCAAACTCGTGTTTCATATTTGATCCTCCAACACGTTTCCGAATCAAAAACAAACTTTCAAATTTTTTTACTAGGACTGTCACTTGTGAGTAGATATTACTCAAGATGACATTAAATTGTTAGTTTGGAGGACCGTTGGGCGTTGTTGACATGGTCCTCCATGTGCATTAACTAATTTCTCTTTAATCCCATAATTTATCTTTAATCCCATAATTTCTCTTCTCTGCTTTCCTTCATTTCTTCTGTCGGCTTAATTAATTTTAGGTGCAGCTTCTGTTTCTCTTCGCTCCAGTTCTTTTTAAAAAAAAAAAATTTATAGTAAAGAGAGATTTCCCGACTTCTGCCTTGGGTCTCATTGTACTGTTTTGTGTTAGTATCCTATCGTGTTACTTTTACTTTGCTCCACTTCTCCAAAAAATACAAAAAAAGAGTCTAGTATTTTCACCTTCTCACCGCTGCTCTCATTTCTTATAGCAACCATCCTTGATCTGCTAATTCAAGGGAGTAGAAGAGAAACCTGCTCAAACAAATTGTGTAAAGCAGAAGGAGAGAGGTACATCCTTCTACTTTCTTACTTTTATTTTGTTCTTGCATCTTTTTCTTCGCTTATGCTATCCTTTCAATATTCCTCAATTTCATTTATGTACTAAAAAACAGGGTTCCACATGTGTTGTGTTATATTGTACAAAGAATTTTGATCCAAAGAATATGAACTTCAAGTTAAATGAATTTGTATGAATAGAAAGGTGTCTTTATCAGCGTTTTATGCCTTTTTGCTTTTGGGTTTTTTGCGGTTTCAGGCTTCTAAGACAGGATTGAATCATATATAAAATTTAAAATTATTGATTTTATCAGTATAATGTCAACAATACGTATATTTCAATTTAAGAACACGAGAATAATTGTCTCCCTTTTTTTTTTTAAACAAATAACAAATATAATGGATTATCTAGAGATTATTCTCCGGCCCCCTTTCCTTTCTGTAACCCCTGTAGTTTGTACCACTACTATCTACTTTCCTCTCTTACCTAAGAAAAGTCTTGACTCTTGATGCATCCTCAACACATATATGGCCCATGTAATGAGGGCCACGGATAGGACTAGTAGTGTTGGATAATGACATGGTATAGAGTCGACAATTTGGGGGAATGGCTGATTGCATTTTTTTGTTCTCTAATTATATGATTAGTGATTGGCTGATTGCATTTTTTTTTCTTTCTACTTTTTTAAGCCAGCACTTATTCACTTGTCACTGCGCACAAGGAAAATAACAAAAGACTTTTTTTTGAGTTAACTAGACTTTTTTTACGGTTGACAAGCTAATTGTCAGCATTCTATAGATAATGTAATTTATTTTTGAGCTTATATTATCAGGTGCAATTGTTCAAGCATTCATATTGCTTTTCATTTTTAGAAAAAAGTATAATGTTTTTTTTTAACTCATAGAAGAGGGTGTTATTAATTTAGTTATTACTGCCATGATGTTTGAAAGCATAGTCAAATATTTTATACAAGTTCAATATGGGAAAAAGAATTACAGGGTTTCAGCTTTTCAAGTTTCAACATCTCAATATTATCGTGAGTTCCAATTAATTTAGCTCGTAAAATTCTTATAGTTGAATAAGAGGTTTGAGATTCAATCTTATTTACGCTAAAAATCAATTAGTATCTTGATCTAATGATAAAAAGTATAGTCATAAGAAAAACAAACGTCATAAGTTAAAATTTTATCAATAAAAAAATAAAATCCCATTATTATCGTTTTAACGAGTTTGTTGAAGCAAAATGTGAGACTATTATATAACATTTTTTGAATTCGATTATTCAAGTGAACTGGCATAATATGTGAATTCATTTTGAGATGATAGATCTACAAATGACCTGTGGATGTAGGCAACATGGTATATAACATTTAGTGTTTGACTAGTTCCTTCTAAAAACAAAAAAGTGTTTGACTAGTTTATTTGCTATTGATTTATTTACTATGGGCAGCTAAGGGTGTAACAAAATCAAAATTTTCATTTGACGAGCTTGTAAATATATATTGCCAACTAAATTTAATCTGACCCAGAGGAAAATTTTGTATGATGTTGTATGTAAATGTTGTGAGGACTGAGGATGGGGAGTAGTCAATAGAACATGTCTTGCTGCGCTGCCCATATGTTGAGAAGGTTTGAAACTTTACAGGCTTGAGAAATAACATGTTCCAATGCTCAAATCTGTCCTTTGTGGATGTGGTAGACCAGAGCTGGATGCTTTGGAACAATCAGAATGAAGCTCGCATAGGCACTCTAAGGCCTGACCCTGCATCCCTAGCCTTGCTCGAGTTCCTAGTATTTATGATTTTTTTTTTTCTCCATAGGAAATTGTTTTCTCTTTTTTTTTTTTTTTTCCTATGTTTTAACTGTTTTGGAGAATTAGATGGATATGACAGTTAATTTAAATATGGCAGAAACCTTTGTATTGCTGTCCCTGTTGTTGGTTTCGGTTGGAGGCGTTTAGTTGCTCCAGTTGCATGTTTGTTTAGTTGCTCCAGTTGCATGTTTTTTGTGGTTGAATGAAATTTTGACATTTTATCCTAAAAAAAAAAAAATAAAAAAATTATTTACTTTAACTTTGTAATCATTGGATAGTACAATAGCAGATGTAAGGTCAAGAAAAGATTTGGGCTAGCCTTGAGATATCCTATTCATTACAATTTACAAACAGGTTACGTAAATATGGGCCTAACAGTGCTGAACCCATTCCCCCAAATTGAAAAATACAATTTTATTCTATGAGCAAAAAAAATAAAAATTAAATAAAATTCACATGATAGAATTTTAACACAAAAAACTTAAAGAACAGTACTTAATAATGTACCTAAGTCTTATTCTACTTTAAATCATGAAATATTACATTAGGGATGTACCAATTTGAAAGATATGGACTTATTTTTTATTTTATTTTTAAGTTTTATTTCTTAAAATGAGTAGGAGAAAGTATAATTTCGTACAAACTAAGAAAGGTGGGTATAATTTACCCGTAAACTATATTATACGAGGAAAACAAAACAAACTTACCAAAAACAAAACAAAAAGCACAAGGGGTAACAGAACAAGAGTTTTGGTTTCTAAAATCAAGCACCATTGGAAACTGCTAAAATGTAGCCCACACCACATGGTATAATTTGATTCCATCTCTTTTTAAATTAGCAACATTTAAATAAAATAGCCCAAGATCTGAGCATCATTCTCATACGCTTGTTATGCAATGATTTCAATCAAATCTTCAAGAAAGTCATGATCTATATCATTCTCATTACGCAGGTCATGGCAACTTAGATGATGGTTCATCTAAATGTGAAAACCTAACTACTGGGTGCGCTTTTAGCGGGTCAAATGCAGTGAGTGTGTAATGTGTGACCCATGGACTACCATGTAAACATTTTGTACCTTGGTTAGTTGTTCAATGAAAATGTCAAACCCCATATAACAATAATAAAATCGAAGACTCTAATTGGATACTATGGAATATGCTAACTAAGATTAATGAAATCCATCAAATAAGATGAGATAAGGAATATTAATTAGAGCATTAAAAATGACGGGCCAAAATCTAAACTATTTAATAAATTGAAGAAAAAAGAAAATAGAGTAGAGATGCAAAAGAGAGGGGGGAAACTAGGGTTATGTGGTTCAGCCTAGTGTCCTATGTCCATGGTGTAAATTCTTAAATAGTTACACAATGAACCTTAATATATATGGTATGTGTAAGAGGTATAGAGTCTAGGGTTAGCCCATACACCAAGTTGGGCAACTTGAACCAATGCATAATAAAGCACTTGTATATTATTATCTTACCAAAAACACAGCCATCCATCTAAGTTACCTAATAAATTATGCCATGGGTAGTTACAGAAAATGGAAGGAGAATGTTAATCAGATTTCATATGACAAATACATAACAAAAAAAGGCTTCTACACTCCCTTAGGAAAGAAGCAAATTGTTATCATTTATATGATGTTACATGTGATTTTTCACCTTGTTTATCACTTCTATTAATTTCTTATTCTTGTTAAACTGCTTCAATTGGATGAACCCTTGCTAACAGTGATATGTGTGATGGAAATTTTGTGGATTGCAGGTTGGGGAAGAGCTTTTTCCTTGCTTCTTTTAGACAAGAACAGCCAAGTGGTATGCATTACTTTCCTTTTGAAAACTTACGGACTTTATGCGATTTACTGGGTGTGAGAATTTATTTACTTCTGTGATGACATTGTGTACAATAGAAAGCAAAGATAATGAGTCCTTTATTTAGGCATTGTTGATGGATTAGGTTCATGTACGTCATTTTGAAGTAAATGTTTGAAGTAAAACCAACATCACACTATAGCATCAACACTGGTTACTCAACACATATTCAAACAGCATTATTACAGTTTAAATTGTGAACCAAACTTTTTTCAACTCACTCTTGTCCAATGACCCAAGTAAATGAGCATCATCGTGTTACGAACTTTCAGTTTATTACGGAGTTAATAAAAGGCACAATTACATGAATTGGGTATTTGTTAATATATTTTTGTAAAATACTTTTAGAAGAACTTTTACAACTTATCACATTCAGTCAGTTTACGATAAGTGTTATATGTTATAAGTTATTGTAAGCATACTTGTGTATGTCTATTCTTAACAAATAAAAAATGAATGTCATATAATAATTATTATCTTCGTAGTAACAAATCTTCGTGTAGGTAAAATTCCGTAAATATTGTGTCGTAATGGATAAAAGTTGGATGGACAAGAAGAGGGGTTCAAGGGAATATTTTGAAGGTGTAGCAAAATTCGTGGAATTTGCCTCTCTATCTGCACGCGATGGGAAGATCTTGTGTCCTTGTGCGAAATGTGTGAATTTGATTTTAGTACCGCTAAATGTGGCACGTGATCATTGTTGGGGTTCAGGGATGCTAAATAATTACAAAGTTTGGAAATTTCATGGGGAATCGGAGCCTGCTACGACGGCTAACGAATGTGAGAGCTCTCATGTGCAAGAAAGGCTAAATGAATATGGTGATTTTCGTGGGATGTTGCACGATTTGTGCCCCCCGTATGAAATGGCGTCCGAACCAATGGAAGAAGGTCCATCTGTGCAACATGCGGCTGACAATATGAATGATGAGGCCAAGAAGTTTTACAAGATGATAGATGATGTAGAGAAACCTTTATATGATGGTTGTACAAAATTTAGCATTTTCTCAGCCATTGTTGTGTTGTTCCAGTTGAAGACTTTGTGTGGTTGGACGAACAAGTCATTTACTCTGTTGCTTCAAGTTTTGAAGGATTTACTTCCTTCAGATGCGAAGTTGCCAAAAGACCATTACGAGGCTAAGAAGATAATCCGAGACTTGGGTTTGGGTTATGAGAAGATTCATGCTTGTCCCAATGACTGCATGCTGTTTTGGAAGGACAATATTAACCTTGAGTCGTGTCCTTGTTGTAACGCTTCAAGGTGGAAAACAAATAAGGCATCTGTTGCTAGTAAGAATGCTTCATCCAATAAGGGAAAGAAGAAAGCTGCAAAGATCCTACGATGGTTCCCTTTAAAGCCAAGATTGCAGCGGCTATTTCTTTCACCTGATTTGGCTAGTTCTATGAAATGGCATGTTAATGGTCGTACTAATGATGGGGTTATGCGGCATCCTGCTGACTCAGAGGCATGGAAAATGTTTGACAGTAAGCATTTAGAGTTCTCATCTGACCCTCGTAATGTCAGACTTGGATTAGATACGGATGGGTTTAACCCCTTTGGAATTATGAGTACTAGTCATAGTACATGGCCTGTCATGTTGGTCCCTTACAATCTCCCACCTTGGCTGTGCATGAAACGCTCATCTTTGATTCTATCGGTGATTATTCCTGGTCCTACCTCACCAGGGATTGCTATAGATGTGTACTTGCAACCGTTAGTAGAAGAACTAAGGGAGTTATGGGATGTTGGAGTACAGGCATACGATGCATCTTCAAAAGAAATATTCCAATTGCGTGCAGCATTGATGTGGACTATAAATGATTTTCCTTCATACGCGGATTTGTCGGGTTGGAGTACCAAAGGTGGGTTGGCGTGTCCTTCTTGTGTCGTGGAGACCGACTCTCGATATTTGAAAAATGGGCACAAATTCTGTTACATGGGACATAGGCGATGGTTGGATCTTGACCACAATTTCCGGAAAGAAGGTATGTTATTTGATGGATCTAATGATATGCGCGTGGCTCCTGTACCACCAGCTGCGTCACAGATTATTCTGGACACTGAACATTTAGTTGGACGTTGTCTGGGACGAAAATGTCAACTTGCTTACAATAAAAGAAAGAGAGGAGAGGCAGATCAAACTGGTTGGAAGAAGAGAAGTATATTTTTCACTTTGCCGTATTGGGAGGATCACAAGTTGCGCCACAATCTTGATGTGATGCATATAGAGAAGAATGTGATGGACAATATACTTGGCACACTGTTGAACTTGAAGGATCAAACAAAGGATAATTACAAGACACGGCTTGACTTGGCGGACATGGGGATAAGGACTGAACTTCACCTACAACGAAGAAGTGATGATAAGTACACTATACCGCCTGCTTGTTTTCATATGACTTCATCGGAAAGAGATGGTTTCTTGCAAGTTTTGAAGGACGTAACAGTGCCTGATGGGTACGCTTCCAATATTTCACGCCGTGTGAATATGAAAGAACGCAAAATTTCTGGTTTGAAAAGTCATGATAATCACATCTTGATGCAGCAACTTTTTCCCATAGCATTACGCGGGTCTTTGCCATCTCATGTTAGTAGGCCTTTGATAAAGTTAGCTTGCTTCTTCAGAGAAATTTGTTCCAAAACTGTTAGGGTTTCAGATATTGCGGCTGTTGAGGCAGACATTGCAGTGACATTGTGTGAATTGGAAAAGATATTTCCTCCATCGTTCTTTATTGTGATGGTACATTTGGTCATGCACTTAGCTGCTGAAGCCAAGATTGGTGGTCCAGTGCACTATCGTTGGATGTATCCCATTGAGAGGTAAGACGTATGTAATATTGTTGATCAACTATGAGCTTCATGTTTGCATTCAAATAACCATGGCCAATCATTAATCTTATCATTCCTTCATAGGTACCTTGGACGCCTTAAGTCTTACGTACGAAATAGAGCTGCTCCAGAAGGGTCTATTGCTGAAGGATACATAGTAGAGGAGTGCTTAACATTTTATTCACGGTATATGGAAGGAGTTGAAACTATATTCAATCGACCCACCAGGACGATTGAGGAGTCCACAGGGGTTGTTTCGATCGTGACACTAACTAATAAAGAGTGGACCCAAGCCCATCGCTATGTTTTATTCAATTCTGAAAACATCAACCCCTTTCGTGAGTAAGTACTACATATACCAATATGAGTTGTGGGCAATCTATTGTACGTTAGGTCTATTAACCCTAATACAATTGTCTGCACAGGATGCACAAAAGATTGACAGAGGACGAACTCCGAAAAGGCCACCATCGTATATCCGAGGCCATTATATATAAGCACCACATGGAGAACTTTTGTACTTGGTTTAGGTGTCACGTACGTATGATAGTTTCAATTTCTTAAATTTGTAACACTGTCCCAAATATGGTTACTTGTATTGATATGAATAATTTTGTTTTGATATGTTAGGTGATGTCATTGAATACTGCTGATAGGGAAAGGGAGGGAGTTAGTGATACCCTTGCTGCACTGTCCAAATGGCCATATAATTATGTAAAACAGTTGAAGCATTATGTCATAAATGGCTTAAAATTTAGGAGTGTACATGATGAGGCAAACAGAAAAACGCAAAATAGTGGAGTTAGTGTCGCCACTGATGGTGGCATTACGTACTATGGTGTTTTAAATGATATAATTGAGTTGAATTATTCTGATAATATCAAACATGTGTTATTCAAGTGTAAATGGGTTGATGACCAAAATAGGAGAGGATATAAGACTGATGATTTTGGGTTTCCTATGGTGAACTTTACACAGTTCAGACATGGTGGGGATGAAATGATGGATGAACCGTATGTCTTGGCATCTCAAGCTACACAAGTATTTTATGTGAAAGATGAAAGGCACAAGGATTGGTATGTTGTTGTCAAAACTAAAGCTAGAGATGTGTTTGATGCCGGTATTGGTCCCCAACGTGATGAGGATGACACATATAATTTTTCTGAGAATGTTCCGTACAATGTAAGTACTAATGAGGTTGTGAGTGACAACCTTGGTTGGGCTCGGGATGATGTAGAGGGAATGACAGTTGATGCCTCTATCATTGCTGAAAGAGATCTTCATGAAATGGACAACTTAGACGATTGTGAGTTTATTGATGATGAGTCCGACAATGAAGATGACAACGAGGAGTACACTGACGCTGAGTAGTGTAATAGTTTAGTGATGTATTATGTGGTTGAATGTTACAGTTATTAATGAAAATGTATGCCATTATGAGTTTGTTGGAATGCCTTTGTGTAGTATTTGAATCCTTTGTTCATGAAACCTTAATGTTGTTAATTCCTAGAATTTTTTACTTATTATGCATCCAATTCCTGCCCTTGTTCACAATTGAATCAATTTGAAATTCATTTGTTATGAACTTGGATATATGTTCGTGTGGTGTTAGGGTTTCATTCTGTCTTTGTTTAAATGTTTGGCAAAGAGAAGCTATTAAACTTCAATATATGCGTCTATATATTATTAGATATTAAAATGAGTTTATTTACTTTGTCTTTGTCACTTACATTGTAATCAATTGATTGTTGTCTATAATTAACATTTTCTTTGTGTGCTACAGTCTTTGAACGCAGGAATGGGAAGGAAACGTCAACTTCAGTATGTTCAAGTTGGCGAAGGATCATCACATTCAGGACAGCGAGGGGAGGAGGAGGAGGAGGCCGCTCGTATCGTTGAGCGAGCAATGAGAAGACAACAAGGATTGACGGTTGTTGAAGTTGGCGAAGGAAGTGGACGTTCACAATAGAGCGTGCAGGAGGAGCTGGAGGCCGCCTTAGTGGCTGATCAGGCAAGAGGGGATGCAAGTGATGATGATGAGACGCAACCTCCAGGTACTATAATGGCAACATACTAAAAGACTTTACTTGAACTAGTGGACAACAATCTTGACTCACTAATAGTATGTTGCTTGCTGTGTGAACTTTTACTATGAAACAATTAACAGCTTACAGATATATAGAATGATTGGGAAAGTCTTATCCAAACTTGCCATTTACTTTCATTTACAAGTAAGTGAAAAACTAAGCCACATAATCATGGTTGGGTTGGAGTTGGAGGGTTCGATTTCCTTTGGGGGGGGGGGGGGGAGAAGCATAATAGTTGAGTACCTTGGTAGTTATATTTTTGTACTTTTTTCAGTTTCTTGTTAAAGTTATCATATAGTATTTTATTTTCATAAAGACGACAAATAGAGGAGACCCAAACGTTAAGTACATAGTTTTTTTTTTTTTTTTTTTTTTTTTTTTTTTTTTTTTTTTTTTTTTTTTTTCGTTTGGACAAAGGTAATAGAGAAGTACATAGTTTATTTGATTCAATGGTACATTGCGGTTGATCTTCTCACATGATAATAATCTATTTGATAAACTCTTTTTTTTTTTTTTTTTTTTTTTTTTTTTGAAATAGGATAAAGTATGTCTTAATGTGCTTCTTGGATCTTTGAATTTGTGTACTTACTAATATATTTAGTTGTTAAAGTGAGATCCATTTTGTTGAGTTTAGTGAAGTAGGATGAATGGTAGGTTCTTGTCAACATTATAGCAATAAATAAGAATGAATGGTAGCTACACGAACTTAGGTTCTTGTCAAGCAAATCATATAAGTTCTATAAGCTTTTGATTTATTGCCATTTTCATATCTTTTAAGTAAACCTATTAGCTGTTTTTATATGTCCTACTAATCCTTTAGTTTTGTGTTTACTTTGTTTGCAAAAAAAAGATTGATGGAAACAATATAATAGTTTCTTGGTTATGTGTACTGTTTATCACCCAAAGGAAAATTCTTGATCTCTCTCTTTTTCTCTCCTTCTCTTTTAGATATTTTGGTGTTGGGTTTCTCTGGATTTTTCTGTAGACACAGTTAGTGCAATCATGTTTATGGACAAATTCAATGTTTCACACTTATGACATGTAATAAATGGTTTTCTCTGTCTTATTCTTGAGTACATGAATAATGATCAATATAATGTTGGAATAGTGTATACCTAATTTCACTGATAAGGAACTGTGTTCCATGGCCATGTCTATTAATTGTAGAGCTAGGGTTTGCTATTTCGTGCCTCCAAGTTTTCCTGTGTTGTATTTCATTGTTTTACCTGATGTACTTAAAATAATCTGTGGTAATTAGTAATAATTATAAGATGAAGATGATGATGTTGATGATGATGATGGCATTGACTAGTACGCACCTAGAATGATTCAAATTCGTAGACATACATTGTAGATACATAGATGCATGTGTATGCCCTAGTCATTAGGGGGATATTAATTTTTTATATATGCATGTGAGTAAACATGATTGTGTTTAACTTAATTTGAAGGCTCACACTGTACATGTGTCATACGTATAAAATTGATTGAATTTCTTTTTTGAAATATTTTTTCACGAAGAAGAAAATCATAATCAGAGATTTAGAAACTATACTTGATCACAACCCTTTTGTTCTTTTGCTAATCTCCTTTCACTTTCTTCCCAACAAGATAACTTCATCCTGTTGTTCACTAGTTTGAATCTTACATTATTAGTTGCCTAAATCCTTCGAATGTTTTTCATATGAAAAATGAAGTTCTAGAAGACGTGTTGCTATTCATATTCACATTAGACAGAAAGATTTTTCCATGCCTTTGTGGCTGTTCTAATGTCAATCAAGTCTCCTCAAACTGCAAAAGGTTTCACGTGTTACCTCTTTAAGCATTGGCCAGAGATAAACTGTAAGTATTTTGTCTAGGGTAAAAGAAATTGCCTTTCACCGTTTTTCACTAAAAGATCATATGCATTGTACATAGTGTTTCTATTTGAGTCTTTATTGACAGGCAAGCAAGGAATCTACATGGGTATTCAGCCTCTTAAAGTTTAAAAAGAAAATATAATATGTACTACACGAACTTAGTATAACTTTCTTTCTTTGAGTAACAACATATATGCTTTGTCTTTATGATTCTTTCCTTCCGTGTACGACTCTATGCTTGTGACATATATAATATATTACTAGTAAAATAAGCAAATATTAGACAACTGATGATTCTAACTGAGTTGTCACATTTGAAAGTTTAATTTTCAAAAGATTTGTTAAATTGCAGTAGTTGAGATTAATTAGAGTTTCATTGAAAATAACAAAACAATTTGGTTAAAAACAAGATGTCCACAGTTACCTTTGCGCATACTGTTTTTACTTGAGCACTTGAGCTATATACAGTAACTTCTCTCTAATTTTGAACTTTGAAATTTCATTCGTAATGGTGGTTTCCTGTATGCAGATGATTTAGTTCAAGAAACCCCAGAAGCCAATAATTTGCATAAAAAGCGTGGGACTACGTTGTTGCAGCGAATATGGAGCCTTCAAGCTAACTTGAAAATTAAATGTCAGTTAAATGCACAAGGCCAACCAATTGGGGACAGCGGAAAGACATTCAAAAGGTGGTTAGGTACTTTTTGCCTTAGTCCCGTCTTTTGCCCACTTGTGCCAATTGCTTGGACAAGTGTCCCGAGTAGCCACAAAGTTGATTGCTGGATAGAAATTGAGGTAGTATGAGATTAAGCTACTCTTAAATATTATGTACAGCTGTGTGTATGGTAAAATTTTGCATTTCAGTAGGGTGGACTATTGTACTATGCTAACTCAATTTTTGCCTTTCAGAAACGGTGGATCATTGATCCAGAAATTATCAAACCAGCTGATCAAATGGCCTGGGCAATTCACCAATTGGGGGAATTGAGGAGGAATCGAAGAAGCAAGTTGAAAAGGAAATGCTACAAAGATGATGCGTCGAAAGCAGATGTCATTGCAAAGAGACCACTATGGGCTGATCGGCAGCAGTTTCTTCAGCTAGTTGACTATTGGTTTCATCAAGACACTCGGGTAATGCTATTTTCTTGTTCTATTTCCTTGTAGTAGTAATATACATATGATGGGGTATACTCATGTTATTCAGTACAGTTGATGTAACTGATTTAAATTTGTTTTTTTTGTTGGTGGGAATGTTTTCATAGACATTAAGTGATACGAACAAGGTCAGCCGTGGTAAACAAAAGGAAATAGCAAGGTCAGCCGTGGTAAACAAAAGGAAATAGCAAGGTCAAGACCTATAAGTTTTGCCCAAACTGCGGACGATATGGTAAGAAATGCATTATACAATAACTTCCTAGGGTTTTAATTTTGTACAACTTTAGATTCAAATGTAAAAAATATAGAGTTTGATGAAAGTAAGTTATTGAAGAATTTGAGCATTTTGTGTGAATTAATATGAAATTTTTAGCATTGCTATGTTCATTAGTAAAATTCCGTAACAATTGGCATGCATATGCAATAGGTGCATGCATTTATCATATAAGGAGTGATTAATGCAGAGTGATAATGCATTACTATGTTTAAGGTACAATTCTAAGATGCGTAGTTGATGGTTTTCACTCGTAGACATGCACATCACACGATTGATTACAAAAATATTTGACTTGCATGTAAACTTAAGCTCATTTAACTTGCGGATGGAAGGGAGGAAAAAAACAATCAACGTAATACAGAAGTATTTAAAATATTGTTGTTGTTCAATACAGATAGGAGTATTGACATGGGGATAGAATGTACTTTTTCCAAACTCTGTTTGTGAACCATTAAGTGTTGTCTTTCTTTTGAACATCCTAGTAAAAGAAAATATTGTTTTCCGACATTGGTTCTGTGTGTGTTGTTTTAGCAAAATTGAGAATTTTAGTTAAAAATGAAATGGAGTAAAGCGGTACGAGACCTTAATGATTTCAATTAAATTTTTTCCTTTGACAGCAAAGACAAGTGAGAGAGAAAATGTGTGGAAGTTGAGTGAAGCAAATTGGGTTGGGGTAGTAGCCAATATATAGAACTTTAGGATGGGCCTCGCTAGGGACCAAAACCGCTTCATAGTAAATAGAAAAGCATAAAAAAAAAAACAACAAAACTTTTGAATAGGTTGAACGTAATAATGTAATGATTTTTAGTTTAGTTTACATTATATTGCATGTTATGTCCCAAATTCCATTTAACATTTATCGATGTCAACTGCCGATTCAGATCACGAACATAATCCTTAATTTATTACTTGTAATGAGAATGTTGAATATGATGTAGGCAAAAGAAAGTGGGCGAGCAGTGGAGCTTGCAGTTCTTTTTGCGAAAGTATACAGCACCAAAGATGGGCATCCTCTTACGCCTGAAGTGGGGGAGAAGATTGTAAGCCGTATATCATAATCTTGTTATTTATTTTGTATTTTGTGCGTGAATTGTTTATAGCAAGTAATATGTTTTTTGGTTCTTGTGTGAAAACAGAAAAAAATGACTGAAATTTTAAATGGTGGGAGCTCACTAGAAGGATCGCGGCAGGAAGGAATCCTATGGGCAAAAGATGATGCTTTTGCCCAAGTGATGGGGGCAGAACGCTCTGGATGTGTTCGTGGGGTGGGTTTTGGACCTACCCCATCAGGAAGAAGTGCGTCCAACCATTCATGCTATACATTGCCTACACCGTCGTCCATTGAAACTGCGCATCGGATGATTGAATTGGAAACTTCGCAGCAGGCATTGAGGGACAAACTTGCCGAGGTAGAGGAGAGGCATCAGACCCAAATTGCGGAATTACGTGAGCAACATAAGGCAGAAATCGCCCAAGCAATTGCTGACACAGAAGCAAAGCGTAAAGAAGAAATCGCCGAGGTGATGAGTCAAATGGGATATGTGCTAAATGAATTAGGCCCACTTCTAACTGCTGCAAGGAGTTCTCAGGTACTAAAAATGTTGATTTGGGGTTTAATGGTTGAAATTGCATGTTTATTGCAATGAATTGATGGTTACGTGCTACTAATACGATGTGTTTAATATATTCAGGGAAGCACTGCATCGAAATGAGGACTCTTCGTGGGTATTTTGTGATTGTACATAGGTGCATTACTTTTTGGTTGTTCATGAAGGAATACTAGTATATTGTTATTTCTTTTAATATTGTAGACAATATTTTTGGTGAACAAAAAACTTGGTAGTTGTATCTTTTGTACTTGTATGTGACTAGAAAGATGCTTTAACAACATAGAAGAATGACCAAGAGGATTAAATAGTGAAGCCTCTGCCTTTGTCATTGTGAGTTTGAAATATATAATTACTGTTTGGTAAGTTTTGGTTTTTTCTTTTCTTTATTATTTGCGAAGTACGTAATTTTGTTGGATAGGGAACTTTCTATTGTCCCTCATGTTGATATTGGGAAGTCTACGCTTATTGACAGGCTTTTGGAGCGCACTAGGACCTATTACAGAGGACATAGTTAGCCTCAGTACGTTCAGAACTTCCAGGTATATCAACACTTTTAAAACATTTCATGTTGTTGTTTAGGAAAAACATGAATTTGGTATTCAAAGGAATTTGTTTTACTTTCTAGTGAGCTTGTGTAAGAGAGATGATAGAAGTTTATACTTGCTCAGTTGTCTAGGAAGAGACATGCATAGGGAATGATATGAAATTTATATTTGGTTTTGTATTGCTTGTGATGAGTTTGTTTCCGAGTGAAGTTATAGACACTTCCTAGTTGGTGTAATTATAAACATGAATTGGGTATGAAATATATGGAATTTGCATTGCATTTGAGATTGTGGTGATTAGAATGATAAAATAGAATGATAAAATATATATATATATATATATATATATATATATGTAGAGTATGTCATGAACAAAAAACTTGCTGAAAAGTTGTTGGGTTTCTTGAACTTTGGATGTGGTAGTAGTATGTGTAATTGAGGTCCGGTTAATGGGTTCTAACCATATTGTTTTAATGCTGAATTATAATGCCTTGAATGTAGTTGCTTCGGGTTGCTTCGTTTAACTGAAGAAACGCATAGCTGAAGACACCCATAGCTGAAGAAATGCTGCTATAATGGCTGAATTATAATGCCTTGAAGTGTTGCAACCTTTTTGAGTCAAATGAATTTGTAAACTTTCCTGGGCTGAATTGTTGCTGAGTCAAATGAATTTGTAAACAATTGATGGGCTGAATTGTTGCTGAGTTGAACTTTCTTGCAATGAAGTTACTTGAATTGAATTGTTGTTGAATTGAACTTTCTTGCATGCTGTTGGGAGAGGAAACACAAGCTGGAATACCTTTTTGGCAATGAAATTTTTTGAATTGTTGTTGTATTGAATTGTTGTGTGTGAGACAGGATGTTTATACTTTCTTGCATGCTCTTGGGAGAGGAAACACAAGCTGGAATATTGGATTGTTGTGTGTGAGACAGGTTTTTATAGTAGCGTTCGTAAAATTTACAGCAGCGTTTGTAAATGTCTATAACCGCGTTTCAAAACCGCGGCTATAGGTCAAATGTTGATGCTGGGAAGAGCAACTTAGCCGCGTAAAAAACGCGGCCATAGGAATGGGCTGAGGCCGCGTTTCTAAAACGCGGCCATAGGAATGGGCTTTTCCTTTCTAAAACGCGGCCTTTTTCCTAGGGATAAAGCCACGTTTTTAAAAATGTGGCTTTAGCTAAATCTATGGCCGCGTTTTTGACGCGGCTAAGTTGCTCCTCTGGGCATTCACGCTTGACCTATAGCCACGCTTTAAACGCGGCTATAGATTGACGTATAGCCACGGTTTAGAAAACGTGGCCATTGATGGTGGTCTATAGCCACGGCTAGAAAAACGTGGCCATAGGACCTGGCCTATAGCCACGGCTAAAAAACGTGGCCATAGACTCCTCAGGCCTATAGTTACGCGTTTTAGGCCATGGGCCAAAACGTGGCCTAAAAAAACGTGGCTATAGACCAAAACATGCTATAGCCACGTTTTTTGGACCTATAGCCGCGTTTTAAAAACGCGGCTATAGAACGATTTTTTTGTAGTGAAACTTTATGTTGATAAGGTATTATATATTTACCATCTCATACACAAACTTAAGTTTTATATATAATTTTTAAAGTAGAAAAATCTTGAAATTTAAATATTTTAGGATTAGGTAGTTACTAATCTCCTATCACCTTGATTTTATGTAAATATAGAAGGTATAAGAAGATAATATATTTTTATGCTTGATTAGTCAAAATATTATTTTTGATGAAAAATATAGAGTGATATAAGTATAACATCACATAGATTTATGTGGAGTATAGTTGAAATATATACATACACACATATTATTAAACCAAAGAATCGAAGCCGTACACTCAAAAAAAAAAAAAAAAAAAGGAATCGAAGCCGTAACCTACGCTAGAGTAGTTGAAAATTTAGAGAGATAATGCTAAAGCGGTTGACTTCTATTTGCTTATTGGTTTCTCGTATGCATGGATGTATAGGTTAGGTAGTAGAGAGGTCGTCTTATTTAATTGTCCACACAAACTAAATCAAATTCTAATGAATGTATCCAGTCATTACAATGCCAAAATTTGGCGTACTAGCTATTACATACAAAGTCAAAGTATTTTGTTCATCGTATATGGACTTTTAAAACTAGGAAATTGATATCTATCAATGGCCCACCAATGAATTTTTTTCTCCTTAATTTTTGACTTTGATTGTTAGAAAATTTTGTTAATTAAAGGGTTTGACTTACTTAGCTTTAGTACTTTTTTAATTAGATATCTCCTTTTGTTTTAAATAGACAATGACAAATAGTACTGTGTTTAATCTCCATATTTTATGTGACAGTTTTTAATTAAAACAAAAGAAAATTTTAATTAAAAAAGTACTGGAGATAAGTCAAACTCTCAATTAAATAGGAGTATACAATTGCATCATGACAAACTTGCCAGCACATCTTAGATTGCATGCATGCCAGGTAAACAACATATATAATTAAACTTAATCCAAAGATAAACAAAGCATAATCTTCAACCCTAGTTATTTATTGGGTTCCTTGTACTGTAAGTTGTGCCAAAAGTCTAACCCTGAAGACTTCCTGATTAATAGAGACGAGAATTAATTTTCCATTAGAGGTTGGATAAATTCACAATTCAAACGAAAAATATACTAATTCCCCCCCCCCCTCCCCCAATTTTAGAATTTGAACTTCTCAAAATATAAAATTTAGTTTTATCTCAAAAGGAAAAAAAGAAAAAGAAATGACCTTAAATTTTTTATAATTGATCCCTAAAACTTTTGATTCAGCCCGTAATTAAGGTCCATTTGAATACCACTTATTTGCTGAAAATTGAAAACTTATTGTTGAAATCACTGTAGCAAAATAATTTTTAAAGGTGTGAATAGTACTGTGGGACCTAAATTTACCTAGAAATTTGTGTTTTGCTGAGTTTGGTGGTCCCATGAACAATGTCGTGGGACAAAAAAAAAATGCAAAATGCACACATAATTTTAGTGCTGTAAATGCACACTTGGGTGTGTTTAGATTCTGTTTATTTTGTTGAAACTGAAAAATTATTGCTGAAAATACTTTAGATAAAAGTAAAAGTTAGTTAAAATAATACAGTGGGGTCTATGAATAGTACCAAAAAGTGAAGTGAGACTCATGAATAGTAGCAAAAATAAGCTAAATAATGAAATAATTTTGATTTTTAATCTCTACCCAAACACACACTATTTGAATAATGCTTATTTTACTGAAAATTGAAAATGTTGTAACAAAATAATTTTTAAATGTGTGAATAGTGCTGCGGAACTCATTTTTAATAAAAGTGTTGTTGAAAAAATAGATTTGTAGATACAGTAAACAGTGCACAGGACCCACTGAAAGCTGAAACGTGATTTAAAATAAAATAAAATAAAATAAAAAAGCTAAAACGCAGATGCCCAACTTTCATTGGTATAAAAACATACCCAAAAAAAGAATGCAAAATAACAAGGCCCTAATAACCACAAAAAAAAAAAAAAAAAAAAAAAAAAAACTCTTCATTTACAAATCCATAATAGTATTACCCAGCATAAAAGAAAAAAATGAAAAAGAAAAGGAAAAGGAAAAGTAAAAATCCAAATGTCTCTCATGGTTGCTATGCGCACTAGCTCCAATCACGCCGCCAATAGCCACGTTGCCTCTGTGCCTCAAGTACCAGTAGCCACAGCCATAGCCACAATCAACATAACAAGGGAATTCACGAATGTATGTCTCTCTATTTGCTGTACTCAACAACTTTGCCAGTTTAAGTTTGCAATAGTAGTGTTAATGGTATCTCATTTGTGTGCATTGTGATTTGTGTTGCATTGTGATATGTGCTAAACGAAAGGTTTGGATTTGTGCTACAGTGTGAGTGGCTTGTGGATTTGTGCCGTGTGATTTTTAGGTTTAAATTTATTATATACGTTTGGATTTTTGTTGATAGTGCTATGTGAGTTATAGATTTAATTGTGTTGATTTTTATTTTTATTTTCTTTATGCTAAATTAATAGTGCGCAACTGTAGATATAAAAGTGATGCTTCTTTCATGTATGTATATACTTGTTAATACTAATAGATTATTTGAAAAATTAAGCTCAAAATCAATTATAAAATTGCAATATCATAAAAGAATGTATGAAACAGCTTTGTTAGGTCCAATTTAATTGATCAAATAAGGTACATTCTCTAGAGTAAATTATTTGTTTGAACTTAAAGAATTTTGTTATATTTAGTTTGACCCCCTGGAAAAAGTTTCTTGCTCCGCCATTGTCCTGATAGCTATTAAGAATAGTTAGAGCTGCACAACTTGGATCTGAGACTGATGGAATTGGAATCCTTCATAATACAACTTATTAATTTCTTGCCGTCTAAATGAACCATGACACCGTTATTGCCCATTCCATTATTTCACTACAAGTCAAAGACTCCATTTGACCTACTGTTAGAGACTGGATGAAATCTTCTTTCATTTGTGTTAGATATATTATGGCCCAAATGACCCAAACTACTAAGAATTTTAGGGCCCATTTGAGTAATGTTGTTTGAGTTTTTTTGAAATACGTGTGAGTGAAATAGTGTGTGAAAATACATGTAATGTTGTTTAAAAATTAAAATTGTGTATTTAAGATGTTCTACTAAACGGGTCTTAAGGTTCCAGATTCTGTTCCACACTGTTCGATTCTATCTATATATAATTGGAATTTCCTTCTCCAGCTGCACAGTTTCACCTCTAGCACATAATTTGTAAGCAGACTTCACTTTGAATCATGTCGATTTGGTCTATTCATAAAACCTAATCCTTGGAGCTGAGCTGGCCTAGTGGAATTTTTGTTTTTTTTTTTTTAATCTCAATGAGGTCATGCACTCATGCTCATAAAATCAAGGATTTGGAATCGGGTGAAACATCCTCCTATGGATTGCACCCGGTGCAATTTCCCTCATTCCCCTCAAAAATTTTTTGTTTTTATTTATTTTTATTGCCTGTGTCTAGCACTACCAAAAATATAAACTTGGTCCCCACAGAATCATTAGCATAATATAAACTGAAATATTAAAACCATTTAAAAAAAAATTTAATAGAAGAGGAACTGGAAGAACTCCTAGAACGAAGTTGTTGGTCACCAAGAAAATAAAATAGTACAAATCATGGTCTCAATCAAATAAAAGCATATTTCCCGCTTTATCTATATATTACTAAAAGCTGAAGCGTAGCATTTAATGTTGCTATGCTCGCATTAAGCCACGTCAGCAACCATGTCATTCACATCCTATTTTCTGAATTTCTAATTCAATTTTAAAATAATTTTACCAATTTTAAAATGCAAATATATATCTATATATTACTAAAAGCTGAAGCGTAGCATTTAATGTTGCTATACTCACATTGAGCCACGTCAGCAACCATGTCATTCACATCCTATTTTCTGAATTTCTAATTCAATTTTAAAATAATTTTACCAATTTTAAAATGCAAATCTATATCTATATCTAATCCTATATATAATAGCAGAAGACTTTTGCTACAATTAAGGCGGTGTTGACACGTAAGCCTAAAAAAACCGTACGGTGCAATGTTAACATACTGTTTGGGTGCCCTTTGTATAAATCGAAATTAACCGTTTGAAACACAAAAAAAAAAAAAAAAAAATGCCGTGCGGTGTGTCTGAGAAAACCCTAGGGACACTGCGATATAGAGAAAGCGAAGAAGAAAAAAAAAAAAACCCTAGCCACACTGGAGATTCGTACGGCCGGCCATCGCCATCCCCTTTTGAGTTTTTCAAGTACGTTCTTCTCTCTCTCCCTTTCTTGCTCTCTATGTGTTTTTGTTGTTTTGGTTCAGTTTTCAAACTTATCTGTGATTTGAAAATTCTTTGAATATACTAATTTTGGTTTAGGATTTTGTTGTTCTCTGTTACGATTGGCTTAGTTTTCGTAAAAAAGTCTATTTTTTGTTCAGGGATTCAAAGTTAAATACGATCAAACCGCCTTAAGGTATTGAGATACGGAGATAGAGGCAGAGAAAGGGAGAGGCGTTGAAAGTAGAGAAAGAAGCAGATGAAAGGGAGAGGCGATGAAAGAAGCAAAGAAAGGGATAGGCGATGAAAGAAGCAGAACAAGTGCCAGAGTCAGTAGAGAGACAGAGAGACATAGATACAGTCCGGTAAGATTTTTTTTTTTCCTTTTTCTTAGATCTGGGTAGAAGACAATATTACAATTCCCTTTTGTTATTTCACGTGATAAACCCCCTGACCAACATAATTATTCATGCAATTGCATCCTTTAAATTTTAAAGTTTGATAAACTATATTAAGGGTTTACACTAAACACCATTTAAAGAAATATGAGATTTGTTTTCTTATTAAGGTTTTGCTTTAAAATTGGTTTTGATGAACGGTCACAATCATAATTAGAGAAGAAGAAGAGACAGGCGGTGGAGCAAACACAGGCAAAGCAGGGGAAATATTGCCAACAGGTATAACCCTAAAAAATTGAAAAAAAAAATTGTTGGACATTGTTGCGTTTTGCTATATAAAATTATGAATGAAATAATTAATTTTTAAATGTTAGTTTTAAAATTTATTTATGTATTTTTCTTTTATTTAATAAAACTCAATTACTGGATATGTAAATTCAAGTGCTATTTGGGAAGATAGGAAGTAGTTTGTCCCTCTTAACATTTCCCAAGTTTTGATGTGTAGATTAGTTTGTTAATCTTTAGAAAATGCTTTTTATTTTAAAAACAAATTTTGTGTGTAATTAATCTTACATTTTTTTTGAATAAATCCAGATTAAAACATTTGCAAAACTTTGCATACATCTACAGTTTCTTTTGTAGCCTCACGTTCTAATGTAGATCTATCATCTTTGCTCTGGCTTATAAGACAGTTGGTAGCTATTCAAGAAGAGCTACTTGATTAAATAAAAAGGTCAGGCTAGCCTAATTTTCCTTTGTTGCTTTTATTTAAATTTTTATCTCTTTATCATTTGTTAATATTTGATTAGAAAAAACTTTAAACAAAAACAGTTTAAAAAAAGATGGAATTAGTATTTTTCTTTGAATTCTTTGGTCTCAAAATATCATCATTACTTTTTCTTTTTCTTTTTAATAGCACTGGGAGTATCACCCTATTGAAAATATGTGTTTAGGAAAGGCCTAGGAGAAGATAGAACTATGAGAAATTTAGAAAATACAGCTATTGATTGGATAATCAAGTTTTAAGAAAGAATAATATCATAAAAAAAAATAGTGTAATTGTGTGCTCAATACTTGATATATTCTTTTTCTTAACATTTAGTGTTATGTTTGGGCATGCTTTGTTTTAAATGTTTAGCAGAGATTGATGGGGTAGATGGCAATGGCAAGGCCAACATTAGATTTTTTTGAATCGTTTTGACTTTTATTCAGTTTTAAAGTCAATTTGGCTTCTAAAGTAAATTTGTAAAGTCAATTCAGCATTAGATATTTGGCTTTTAGTTTTGAGTATTATTGGTTTCTAAAGTCAATTTGTATTTTAAGAGTGTGATATGCACCCAGGAATTTGTAAATTTGATTGCTTATGTTTGTCAATATAATTCATAGTCAATAAAACACGTCCTGCCTACTCTTTCTTTTCTCTAATCTAGATTTCTCTCTCTACACTGCTAAAACAATTCTTATGGTCCCTAAAAATCAAAATTTTAGGTATTGGATTTGGGTTGTGAGTTTTGTATCGTTGTAGTTTTTATAGGTTGGTTGAATTGTGGGTTACTTTGCAAAGCCAGCCATTTCAAAGTGAACAATTTGCAATCCTAATGGCTATTCTGGCATTCTGCAGAACAGGGGGTGTAGAAATAGGTATGTAACATGTAGTTTCCTTTATCTAATTCTTTATTGTTAGCTCACCATAAACGTAAATATACTTTCAAACCATTAATATTGAACTGTCTCATGCTTTTACTTTGTTGTTTTGTTGAGAAACTTTAATAGGCAGAACAGTCATAATTATACTTCAAGTTGAACATTTATATGTTTACAAATCACATTTACAAATACACAAAGAGAGCAGTGTGTGTGGCTGTGTGAAACTGAACTATCTATCTCAATTGATTCTCTTACTCCCTGCAGAAATATCATCTACGAGTGGGCCACAACTTTACTTGCAATGTTAAGGCTGATTAGTGTCTGAGTGTCTTAGCTATGTCCGAGTCGATTGAGATGGCTATGCTAGAATCATACACTGGCATAAGTGGTTTACAAGAGATTTAAGAGGTAGTTGAACTCTTTACAATGAACTATATGAAAACATTGACATCAAGCCTCCTAAGGTGTTTCTTTCCTTCCTTTTATCTCCAATTTACAATATAAAGGCATTTTCATATAAATTTATGTCACGTCCTTCATCATTCAGTACATATTCAAACTCCTCTGAGTAAATATTTAACGTTGAATTGATTAAAATTAGTTTTTTTTGTTGCATTTATTTTTAAATGAATGTCTTCCTTATTTGTTAATGCTTGATAATTAAAAAAAAAAAACCAAAAATAGTATATGCAGATTTTCACATATGTACTCTTTGTAACAAAAAAAAAACTATTAAAATTACTTTTGATCCTTGACAATGTTATCATAGAAATATATATATATATATATATATATATATATATATATATATATATAAAATGCAATAGTAGCATGTCAAAGATTATATATAATGCAATGGTAGCATGACAAAGAAAGCGGATGATAATGTTTGAGAAGAGAACCAAAAGAAAATGGCATGGAAGACGAAATAATTTCCAAACTGTGTGTGTATTAGAAATGGGCGTAAACTAGCTAGGAAAAACAGGAGAATGGTCATGGGAACAATTGGAATCATCTTTTACTAGAATTTCATCTATACTATGTTTGATTTAGTTGCTCCAAAGGAATGGCCAATATGCATATATTATGCTATTTCTTGAGGCGCCAGTTAATTAAAGCATCAGTCATTGCAGGAAACAAAAAAGTCCATCAACATTAAGAAAATACAAATAACATAAACCTCTAAAAGTTTTTTTATAAAGTATTTTAGAATTGTTATGATATAATGTTTATACAAATTAAGTCTGAAGTTGGTTGATTTCAGCACTCAATTAAATTGTATTATGCTATTGCTAGAATTTCATTGTATTTAGAATATTTATCCTGAATATTACTTTTAATTTTGATCCCTGATTACAACTAATTGTGCTCTAATGTGTTTCTTTATTACATTACAGGGAAAGTTTTTCTTAGACAATTGGACAACATTCTTAAATTTTCTGGATTAATGGTTTGCATTTAGGCGAAACTCGATGTTTTTTTTTTTTTAATCCTGTATTTCTTTGTTTGTTGCTCTACATTTTCCTTTGATGTAGAATTTTGTGAGACTATTTACTACTGTAGTTTGATGCATTTCATGGATTGATACTACAAGATTTGAGTATCATAATATTTTAATTATTAATTATTGTTTGTCGAGGTCACCTATATTTGCTTCTACAAAAAACAGAGACAACTATAATCTCTCTTGGACTGCCATAATTTTATTTTGATAATCTTTTGGACCTATGGAACATGTTTTGAATAATAAATTATTGGAGTAAAAAAAACATAAACACAAAAAAATCACTTACTTTTTGCTTGAGTGTATGAGTGGTAAAAGAATACAAATTTTCTAAGTCTATTTCTAAAAGGTCTATTTAAAATTTTGTTGATCACCACGAAATTTCAAGATTAAATTTGGATGTCTCTATAAAAGATTGTCTGGATTCATGTCTTCTTCTTGCAAGTAATTATTTGATTTTATATTTTTGGTATTATCTTAATGAAAAAATGTTTATATTTTCAGTTACCATGTCTTTTGTAATAAATAAAAGTATCCTGCACATTGTGCGGGTTATAAGCTAGTATTACTAAAAGCTGAAGCGTAGTATTTAATGTTGCTATACTCACATTGAGCCACGTCAGCAACCATGTCATTCACATCCTATTTTCTGAATTTCTAATTCAATTTTAAAATAATTTTACCAATTTTAAAATGCAAATAAAACTAAAATTAGTTTCAGCCCTATCTCTACTTTAAAGTCCACTTTTATACATTTAAATGCACAATAAAGCCCAAGCCCACACCAAAGCCTTTTCAACTAACTCTCTTTGTCAAACCTGATTGTTTTTCACGCTTACAACTTATGCTATTCCCTTCTGTTACACAGATTCAAATTCCAGTCTACCACGCTGTGTTCATTTATCAAAAGAAAAAAAAAAGGGTCTTGGTGTTCAATGATGTGGACACCTGTCACCGTTTTTATTACTATTTTTACCCACCAATTGCTCACAAGTTACCTGTTAATTTACATGTTTTTAAATTAGATTATTTCTTCAAGTACTTCTAATTTTTAATTATAAATAAAACGAAAAGGCTATGCTAAAATATTTTTTATATTTTTATTTGGTTGTGTAGGTTATTCATATTTTCTACCAGTTGATTACGGAATATCTATTAAATTGTAAGTTCAACAACTATAAAATGAAAAAGGCTATGCTAAAATATTTTTTATATTTTGTATTTTTTGTGTAGGTTGTTCATATTTTCCAATAGCTGATTACGGGTTTTCTATTAAATTACAAGTTCCATAGCTGGATTGTTACGTAAAGCATGTCCAACTCTCAATTAATGAAAAGGCTATTATAAAATTGAGATTATATTATCTTTTGGTGTGCTAAAATAATTTTTATATTATCTTTTGGTTTCTACCAATTTATAACAGATTATCTATTAAATTGCAAGTTCACAAAAGCTAGAATATATCTTCAGGTCTCTCTAAAATGAAATGCTTTGCTAAAATAGTCCTCATATTATTGGTAGGGTGTTTATATTATCCACTAGTTATTTGAAATGATCTTTTACTATAATGAAGGTTAGTAAATGATGGTTTGTTGGTACTATGGAGTTACATCAATAGCTAGGATGTCTATCTTTTAATATGAAATTTTACTGAATTACATTCCCATGATATAAAAGAATATAGAACCCAGACAAGTTGAAAAAATGGGGGAATTTTATAAATAAAAAATTTTCCAAATTCTTTAAAACCACATGATATTCAAATTTTGAGATAACCGTCAGATGTGAATGTAAAATAATTCAATAAAAATTCCAAATTCTTTAGAACCACATGATATTCAAATTTTGAGATAACCGTCAGATGTGATTGTAAAATAATTTAATAAAAATTCCAAATTCTTTAGAACCACGTGATATTTAGTTTTTTAGATAACCGTTAGATGAGATTGTAATATGTTCAGAGATTAGATGTTTTCTATTGAAAAACATGACTAGTGCAGATTGTCTATATTGTCTACCAAATTATTGCGGATTGTCTATCAAATTGCAAGTTCAAAAGCTGGAAGTTTTCTTTAAGTATGTATAAATGTCAGTTGTAAATAAAATGAAATGTTTTTCTAAAATTGTCCTCATATTATTTTTGGTAGTGTAGGTTGTTCATATTATCTACCAGTTATTTGAAGTTATTTTTCACCATAATGATAGTTAGTAACTGATGGTTTGTAGGTACTATGGAGTCTTCTTATTATGCATGATTGAGAAGAAGGATGATTCTTGCATCCAGGAGAAATCAAAATTATCCAACTAATATTCATGCTCCTGCAACTCAACGTATTTCTACTAACTTACAGTTGAATAGGGGTACTGTGTTGGATAGGCAAATGAATATGAGTTATTGGACAGCTAATAGAAGTCATTTAGTAGATGCTAACTTCAACAATGTAAATGCTTTGAGAGGAGTAGTTTCTGTAGAAAGAGGATCTGCTTCATTTACGATTGTGTCACCTTCACATCGTATTGTTGGTAGGTTTTTCATAGAGTTACATTTTTTTTATATTATTATATTCTTCAATTTAATATATATATATATGTGTGTGTGTGTGTGTGTGTGTGTGTGTGTGTGCGCGCGCGCGCGCGCATGTGTGTATTATGGATTTATATTTGATTTCTCTTTAGGCCATTCAAGAGATATGGACGATAATCCATTTGTGAGGAGTAGTAGGCAGAGACAACCTGATTATAATTGTGAGTCTGCGAACAAAAATTCTAATATCTACATACGCACTACTTTAAATGAAAATGGTGTTGTCAACACAAATGTATCTGAAGACCGAATTCCTCTTGGTAATAGTCACTTTAGTAATAATGTATCAAACATAGAACATCATATTGACATGCTGCATTTATATTCTTTAAAATATTGTTAGCATGCCAAATTATTATTATTTTATAATTTATAACAATGCATATATAGAAATTTAATTCTTAGATTTTGCTAATAATTGTTTATTTAATAATATGTTTTGGGTGGATGAAATAACAACAAATTATTTTTCTAATTGGTCCAATTAATCATTGTTAAGTTTTATTAATTTTCTTAGTTACATTTATTTGGTGTTTGGGTTGTAGGTAGAAAAAATAAGGTTTGAGAAAGTTTGTTTAAAATGAAAAGAATAATTTTCAAATTTTATATTCTTTTTAATGATTAACAAAATGTTATATATAACTTTTATTAAAAAATGAAAAATTTCGTTAGCTTGCCTTTTGAATTTTTGAGAAAAATTGTATTGTTTTCATTTTAGTACAACAAATTTTATATTTATGATTTATGATTGTTCGTATAATAAATAAAATATGATTATGAAATACATAACTCTTTATTAAATTAGTTTAAATTGTAAAAAAATAAAATAATAAAACCACCATAAAATAATTATCATGCGGAACGCGCGGGTCTGCAACTAGTTTATATTAAATAAAAGCATGCTAAAGAACACGTTCGCCTGTAAAATTTGAGATAAATATAACTCTAACTTGAGATGTATAGGCATCATTATGATACTCCAAATAAAGTGTCCATACTTCCTAAACTCCAACAAAGAGACTCCACAACATAGTAACTGGTATAAAATGAGTAAAAATACAATTACATCCACACTAACTTTACTCAAAAATCATTGTAGTAATTTAAGTATGAAGTTTGTCATCTTAATTCCGTAACTTTGCCCAAAAATCTTTTTACTACTTTAAGTTTGAAGTCAGTCATTTTAGTCACAACTTTGCTAAAAATCATTTTAGTCCTTTAAAGATTCATTTTAGTCCAAAAATTTTGCCCAAAATAACCAACTTAAAGGACTAATTAATCACATTAAAAAATAAAAAAATAAAGGACTAATTAAAATCATTTTTGGATAAAGTAACAGATTAAAATGACTATTTCCAAATTTAATGTTACTTGACCGAATTAACAAACTTCAAACTTAAATAACTAAAATAGTTTTTTGAGCAAAATTTTTAGATAGTAAATTACATTTTTACATATAAAATACTAGTAAATAAAAAAAATATATCTTTAATACCTTCGCAAATTGATGAGTAAGAGAGGTCATTCATTAGCGAAAGTGAGCGGCGCCGGCGACTGGTTGTTACTGGCAGCAAGGTGACGGCCCCGGATTATGCGGTCTCGGTGAGCCATAACACAGTACTCTATGCTTCCTTTCTCTGGAAGCCCATCAAAACTCAGAATTGCTTAACGCGATCCGAGAACTGGTGGTGAATGTCAAAGCCAAATGAACCCAACCCGTAACTGCAGCTCCCAGAACTCAATCCCAACAGTAAAAAAACCAGTAGTATGTATGAACCGCAAGTCAATGAATATGAACAAGTTGTACAGTTCAAAGCCCAAGACATTGGTTAGCTTGATATTCTTTTTGTTGAGAGAAAAGCAGAAATATTTGGAGATATTTAGTTCGTATATAGGGAGACGAAGATGACACGTTCTTACTTGAGGAAGACCAAGAAAATAGGGGATAGTATAGCCGTCGAGAGAGACAGAGAGCTATCGAGTGCTGGGTGTGACAGGTCGGCGCTTGTAGACGAGAGTGAGGTCAAAACCGCGGCTGTTCAAAATCTTCATTGGTGTAAGTGTGTTTCAAGGGCCAAACCTGTTTGGGCTGGATGTGGAAACGTTTGCCACCAGTTTATTTGTTTATTTTTTAGTCTTTATGTATAGTTTTTTAGAAATTTTTTTCCCAACTTTTTTAGAAGTACAAATATGTTTTAGTACAATTTAAACAAAAAGTAATTAGTAATATAAAAAGCTAAATAGGCTGATTTCAAAAACACACTCAATTAACAAAACTGAACAATACTATATATTGACATACTCCAAAATTTATACAAAAAAGTGATTGTAGATATTACAAACATATAGTCCAAACGGACTCATACGGCAAGAAAATTAGCAAGCTATTGATGGTTCCAAATTCTTTTAACTTTTAAATTCAATACAAATAATGATACTGGGGTCCAGAAAGTCTCGCCAAATAAAAAGATATCAAACAATAGCTAAGACTGAAACAAAAATCATCATGATTGTGCAAGTAAAAGCCTTCAACTTGGGTGAATGATTAGATGGAGCTTGGGCTTGTGGATTGGGGGCAAGAGCAAGAGAGGTAGCAGGAGAGACTGATGGACTGCTAGGTGAAGCAGTAGGAGAGTGTGATGGGCTGATAGGAGAAGTGTTCAAATTTTAATCATCGTAACCTGTGGGCACCATGTCTCTTTATGGTCATAAAGAATTTAATAGAAGAAGAAAAAATTGACTCGCATATTGAAATTCAATATAAAGAAAAAGTAGAATTAACTCACAGTTAGATGGCTTCCAACCTAAGATCATCTTATCTCGATTGAAAACTATGCGATAACCAGTCATGAAGTTTTCTGGATAAAATAAATTGAACCATAAAATTGAAATTCTCAATTTAAACATGTTAGGACAAATAATAGCTAAATGACATAAGAGACCATGAAAGTCCAGGTGCTGGTTTTCCCAAAATAGGAGTTGACAATATTGGCTTGTTTTATGTGCAATGATTATATGAAAACCATGTTTGCGGTTTCTTCTGCACATGCTAAAGTCTTAATTAAAACATAGAGTGGAGCCAACCATGAATAGCTTCCTGTTGTTTAAACCTCCCATTGATAATGTCTTACTGTATAAACTTAAAAAATTTTAAGTTAGAGACAGCTAATAGGATTCTTGGCATAATGTTTTTTGGCCATATTGTGGAAATGTTGGTTTAACACGGATGAGATCACTTAATTTAAAGGGTTAATATAGTAATGATTTAGAGAATTTAATATTAATTGGACACAAGATGATTGAAATATGTAGATCTGACCTATTTACCAAAAAGTTGCAATTTACCCACCCCAAGAAATCACATTCATCAATCTAGAAATTATGTAATATTGTTCTCCCAAAAAAGAAAAATAAAACTAAAATACTTTATTGCTTTTTATCAACTTCATAATTCATAATCAATAAAGTTGCAAATAAAGTAAGGTTATGTAAAGCATCCACACTTTAATTGTTTTCTCTGTCTGATAGTCTCCTTATAAAAGGAATGAATGCACAAATGTAAAATTTCAAAATAAAACATGAAAATGAAATTTTATCAAGACAAACTGGTTTATAATCAGGATAGTCATTTTGATAAATATATACTTACGTCCTATGAGGTTTATATCTGTACTTTTGTGAATAGCTAGACAATATCCACCCTGGAGACCACAACATCAATTTTCAGCATAACATAGGCAAGAATAATTTCTTAAATTAAGCACTAATAAGTGCGACAACACACCTCTGTAGAGAACGCTTCTGTTGTTGGATTAGTGAGATAATATTGTTCTCCACCTTTCATTGTCAGATTTATTATAGGGATCATAGGTGAGGATTGATTTGCACTACAATTAAAGTGGAGCTAATTAGTGGTTCAGAGTTGAGAAGAGAAAACCAATACAAAATAAGAATAGGTTTTCCCCAAATACCTCAAGTCATAACAGTATTCAAAAGGAAGGGAATTTGATAAATTTCGCTTTTCTGTGACCTGGGAATTGAACTGCAAAGTGACACAAATCACATACATTCATTTGCCATAAGATGAAGTTCCAATGATATACAAAACTAAAAGTTGTCATTTAAATTACTTACAGTTTCAGAAATAAATGTATAAGCTGGGTCCGTTAGGTATGTAAACGATGTACCAGAGTCAAAGATTGCACTGAACTCCATCTTAGAGACATTCACTCCAACATTTATTTGAGTGATGCTAATGTTATAAGTTGGACTGGTAACAAGTTTACAAGGGAAAATTAGTGCAAGCAGCATGAGGTTCTAGTCAAAGACAGTCTTCTTGTTAAACTAAATAATTTTACAATGTTCAGAAGTGACAACTTACATTGAGGACTCAATAGTGAACGATGTTTCTTTTTGTTCCGAGGTGCCATTATCTCCAAAATTTATTCTCCCTGTCCCATCAGATCCAAAACACATGGAAAAAGAATTTTGACCTAGCCCTTTTCTTGCTATGGTGCTAGGAACAGATATATTACGAAGACCAAGCCCAAGTAGACCGTTTGGTGCAAATCCATCCAGAAAAGCACCAGTCTCATTTTTACCACAACTGAAACAAAATGAAAGGGTTAGATCACAGGGGTTGCACACAAATTAATGAAAATTTGCCGAAATGATCTGACCAGGAGGTATTAACAAGAAGCAACTTCAATGATTAGATCCCTTCACCCCGAATTATCAAATTATCAAAGAAAAAGTAATGCTGGCCCACCAATGATGATTTTTTTTAATGGCCATACTAAAGACATTAATTTTTTTCTAGTAATATCACCAACCCTCTAAAAGTGTTTGATATCATGATAATCCCGAGCATAACCTACCTCCCCGACTCCCAAAAGGTGTTTCAGTAAGCCTGAGGCAATAACCAAAAGGTGTTTCAGTAAGCCGGAGGCAATAATACACTTTGATAACCCTCACCAATGATTACACTTATTTGAAGAGGGAAAGCACCATATCAAACTCTAAATTTATCATCCAAATGATTGATATTTACTGAAATATCAGCTATTCCATAATTTTGTCATTTTAACTAACAATTGTTTAATATATTGTGGCAGTTTCTGAAGGTGCTACAGTAGAGTGCCTATAGCAGCAGTTTAGAAAATGCCGGCATTAAACTACCTATTGTGGCAATTCCTAAAAGTGCCATATTGGGTTTCCTATAGTGGCGGTCTTCAAAACTACCGCTAGAAAAAACCATTGCAATAGAACCAGGGTTTTTTTTTGTGTGTGTGTGTGTGTGAAATGATATTGCTTACGATATATAATTAGTATGATGTTCACTTGAAACAATATTTCTTCCAAAGATTTTGGTAGCTAGGAAAGCAATGAAAAATAACCTACCCTAAAGTGATTGGAGCATCTACAACTTTTGATTGATCATCATCTGTAATTAAGTGCAAAACATCCTCTACCAAGATTCCAGATGATGACATGTTTGAATAATACGGAATTTCATATGGACAGTCGCTATTGTTGCAAGAAAGTTTATTGCTTGTTGATGATGCATTAGGACTGTAGATGTTGAAGTTCACTACCTGCTTGGCAAAAAGATTAATTGTTATTGCATTTTGATATTAAAATGAATAAATGAAAATTTTGATTTTGGTAAAAAATTGGTTGACTGAATTAAAAAAGGTATGAGTTTCAGGGGTTAATTAAGTTCTAGTGGGAAGTTATTGTTTCAGTAAATAACCTATTCCCATATTAATAAGGAAAGAATCTAATTTAATTTATAATTGATGGTGTTATAGGACTTTTAGTGTTGGATGCAAGAAATGGGTCAATTCCTCGAACATGGGAGAGGTAGAGGTAATGATGATTAGGCTTTGTCAAACAATTAGGCGGTTATATCTTGGAGGAGAGAAGTTGAAGAGAAAGGTTTGTGTTATTGGTTTTTGATTTTGACCAGTACTGCATATGGCTTAAATCTTCTCAATGAAAACATGATCTCCATGCCTCAATTAGAACCTCTTCTGACAAGATCATTGACTTTTCTAAATATAAAACGACTAATGTCTTATATTTTTACCAACAATTTTACTAGATTTAATAAAGCCAATACCTTAGAACTTAGAAGCTATAATCACAATATTGAGAATCTCAACAAACCGTTCCATTTAAAGCCAATACCTTAGACCTTTTTTTTTTTATAGTACAATGGGAAGTGGAGATTTTTAAACTTAATTTTGATTCTCCTATTTAAAGAGAGAAAGTTATGCCACTAAACCACTAATTCTTGACGTCTTAGACTTTTTATATTGATAAATATTGGATTTCTCTATTTGTCCTGTATGTAATTTATTCTTTTTATATTAATAATTATTGGATTTTTCTATTTGTCCTGTATGTAATTTATTTATTTTTTAACTTCTTAGGTTGTCATCCTTTGTAATGCAATATATATATATATATATATATATTTTAGAAGAAAAATATACAACAAAGACACAATAAATGATTCTAGATAGGAGTACTTGGAAGTTCTATTTATTTCAATAGAAAATCTTCTATAAACATAGTTTTTTATGTTTTTCAGTGTTTAGTAGTATCTAAAAAAATGAATCAAATGAAAATCATATTTGGTCAACAGAAAAAGTATTAGCTTATTTTTAAAAATTATTTTTCACTAAATTTTTTGGAAAAACAATTTTATCTCATAACAAGTTAAATAAGGAAAGTTAGTAAAATGTTTTTTTTTAAAACTTATTTAAGGTTGTTATCAAATATAGAAAAATAAGATTGTTTTATAAAAAATACTTTTTAAAAAAAGATTCATTTTAGAAAAAAATTATTATCACCGAAACAAACCAAACGGAAGTAAAAATATAATTCAAAGATTAGAAATCCACGAGTACAAGCAAATAAGTTATAGATAATAATTAACATACCTGTCCAGATGATGTTGGTAAGCTGGTTACGCAAGTACTGTTGTTACAATCGCATGGTAGCCAGAACAAATCACTGCCTGTGTCTAATGCTACCCAATATGATACACTTGGTGTCCCCACAGAAACATTAGCATAATACACACTGAAAATATCAACACCATTTAGAAGAAACAAAGTTAGAAGAAAAGGAACAGGAACTCTAAGGGGAAAAAAAAAAAAGAGCAAAGTAGAAGGAGTGACTCTTAAGGATCATACAAGCCCAAAGTGTCGCCGAGGTAGGTGTCGTTTCCATTGGCGAAAGTGACCAGAGCCGGTGACTGGTTGTTGCTGGCGGCGAGGTGACGGCCGCGGATTATGTTGTCTCTGTGAGTCATAGCAACATAGTACTCTACGCTCCCTTTCTCTGGAAGCCCCTCAAAGCCCAGAATTTGCTTAACTGGATCCGAGAACCGGTGGTGAATGTCGAATCCAAATGACCCCAACCCGTAACAGCTCCCAGAATTCAGTCCTAGTAGTAACAATACCAGTAGTATGTATGATCCGGAAGTCAATGAATATGAAGAAGCTGTACTAGTCCATGCCAAAGCCATTGCTTAGCTTGAAATCCTTTTCAGAGAGAAAACCAGACTTGGTCTACTAATAAAGCTAAAGCACGAGTGATCGAGCACTACGAAGAGTTTTGGTTTATGTAGGGAAGGAAAGTTGACATGTTCTCATCAGAACAAAACCAAGAAGACGGCATAGAATACTCTGTTATTAAATATTCAGTTATTGTTTTCTTCGCCAAGTAAAATACTCTGTTATTCAAGTTCGCACGATCAATGAATTAAAAAAAAAATTTGTAATGGGCAAGAAATATTATCTGGGGATTGTTTATTATTACAACTAATAGCTTTTTTATTTTATTTTTCTGAAAAAGTTGGCATCGAGTCCTCATATATCATGGCTTCAATCAAAAGTCAGAACACAGCATCAAAAATTTAATAAGCATTATCAAAGCGCTACTCACCTTAAGAATATTCAACAAATTAAAATATAGTTTTTCAATCTCTTGCCAATGTTGTTCTCACCTGATTGATATATTCAAATTGTCATTCTTATTATCCCCTATCACATAAAAAATGTCAATGTTAGATTCTTGCCGTCATTAGTCTAAACCTTTTGTTACAAGTTGTTAGTATTATATGGTAACTTATATGGACAAATTCCATGATAAAAGTGTCAACAAGGGTTGTGTTTAATATGTTACAAGTTGTTAGTGATAGGGGTAATTTTTAATTGGAAAAATAAAAGAAGCTGCGAGTCTCCAAGAACCCATAAGCTCTATTATACATGCTGGCGACTTCACGCAAGATGAAGTCGTCAGCCTTGAAGTCGATGACTTCACGCAAGATGAAGCCGTTGGTCTCAAAGCCAGTGACTTCATGTCACTACCTGACGGCTTCTACACTTGGACGGGATGAGAAACTGACGGGGGGAAAGTTGAAGGCCAAAAAGGAAATAGCAACGAGTATAGCATGGGTATCCTTGGCCCCCAAGAATTTGTATATAAGAAAACATCTTGCAACCCATGGTTAACCTTAATCAAGAAGATCTCTACAAGGAAAGTATCCAGCGATATACGCTTGTTAAAGAAGATCTTCCCTACACGGAAAGACCCTCTTCATCAAGAAACGAATGTCAACTCTACGCTACTATAAAAACCCCACAACCCTCACAAACCAAGGTACGCTTAATCCATCCTAGCTCTAGCACTCTAGAGTTGTAAACAATAAATATTTCTTACTTGACCGTTAGAGGGTATTTGACCGGTGCCACACCGGTAGCCTTCGTAGGTTCTTTTTCTTCCCTTTGTATTGTGCAGGTCTTGTTTAGAGCACGTAAGGATCATATAACTTACTGATGATTTTCGGCATCATTAGCTGGTGCCGTCTATGGGAAAGATAGGAAGTAAGCCGTACTACTGCTTCTCGGACAAAGAGTTACATGGTACTCACTCGCTCAATGGAAACCACCACCAACAATCAAGGGGATGAACCATGTACCACTGCCCTTGATAGACAAGTTTAGACACTCGTTGCAGCTATAGAACTCCTTACCAAGCAAAACCATGACTTAGAGGAGCAACTACGCCAAAAGAACGTGGTACTTAATACTTAGAAGGAGGACTAGGAAGGAACCAGTGCCGAGAGAAGGAACAGAGAAGACGACAAAAAAATAGTCTTTGAGTGAGAGAGAAAGAGAGCTATCGAGAGCTGAGGGCATGGTTTTAAAAACCGAACCGGGCATCAAACCGGTTTTTTTAAAATTTTCTGTTTTTGACCTTTTTTTCAGTTTTTTCCAGTTTTTGACCAGTTTTGAGCCTTTTGACCAGACCAGACTGAACCAATTTTTCGGTTGAACCGGTCGGACCGACCGGTCCGATCTAGTTTTTAAAACAGTGGCTGGGGGTGTTTGGTTTGGTTGACTCTTACGTTGGTGAAAATCAAGTCGTGCGTGCGAAAGTGAGGTCGAAACCGCAGGTGTTTTATTAAATATTCAGTTATTGTTTTCTTCGCCAAATAAAATACTCTGTTATTCAAGTTCGCACAATCAATGACTAAAAAAAAACTTGTAATGGGCAAGAAATATTATCTGGGGATTGTTTATTATTACAACTAATAGCTTTTTTATTTTATTTTTTTGAAAAAGTTGGCATCGAGTCTTCATTTATCGTGGCCTCAATCAAAACACTGTTGGTTAAAATCTGGTTTTGTATCTCATACAAAATACACAGCGGAAGCAACAAACAAGGATCTATTTCATTCATGATTGACAACATGCACTCTGTAAATTTCAGAATTTAAGAACAAGATAGCGTACCTTGGTGTGAAGAAATTCAAAACAAAGATTAGAAGCACTTGGGAAAACTTTTAATCTTCACTCCAATTCCACTTTACGCCCAAGATGTGTGGTCTCTCAATCAGTTTCCAAAGGGAGAATAAAAGTGTGTCTCACACTCTTTTTTTTTCTCTACGAAAAAATCGCATTAAAAAATTCTGTATGTTTCTCTCTTTATAACTAACTAATTATCTAATTGGGCCGGCCTATTGGGCCTTTCCAATTGGGCTTTAGTGTGTGGCTTGGAATGGGACCAAAAGAGACCAATAAGACACTAGCTCCAATGGGCCTTGGGCTTTTCCGTCAACTCTTCACAGGTCCAAAGTTACCATTAATTATATTTAATACCACTATATAAATATAATTGCACTCTAGGCCTTATTAATAAATTATATCCCAATACTTTATTTTACACGCAACCCCTTCATAAAATATTCGTAGTAATACAAAATCATAAATATAGACTGCCACTTTGTAAATTACTACATCTTATCCTTGAGTACCCGGTTTAATCCTTTAAAGTTATTCATCATATATTTATGAAATCCAATTTCATAAATATATACTTTAGTAATTTCTTACCAAAGTGGTTAGGCCTAACTCTCTGAATAACCAAACCCATTAAACTTATCTCAAGGGAATATTTTGTATCTCCATTAAGAGACTATGAATTCCATCTTGAGAATATATGTTCCATCAACACTAAATGTGGTTGCCCAACATACTGAGGTTTTGACCGTTACTTTAGATCTCACTCCTGATATATCAAAGCAACCTACACGTCATGATCAGGTCCATTATTCTCTCAGGATTAAGAGTTCATGCAAACAAAAGTCGTGAGATTTATTATTCATTTGACAGTCGTTAGGAGAATAATAAATCTCACAGCGGTCCAGTTCAATATGTCTTAACTCTTAAAACATATCAACTAGAAGTCACCACTTCCATGATCAAGACAAATCATCTTAGTTGATACGTTATAGTCTTCGCAGATGAAATGCCCAATTTTATCACCGACTACGAACTATAAATTCTGAGTTTACAAAGAACTTGTGATTTATATCTTCTGTGACTTTTCACATAAATCACATACTATGCATCTCATGGACTATATGATAATGTCCAAATATTCATGTTACCATTATTTTAGATAAGAAATAAACAACTTTATTAAACACAACATTAAGTCATACATAATGTCATACATAGCATCATACAATAGGATTTAAGGGCATATATCCTAACAAACACATCATCAAAAATTTAATAAGCATTATCATAGCCCTACACACCTTAAGAATATTCAAAAAAAATTAAAATATAGTTTTTCAATCTCTTGCCAATATTGTTCTCACCTGTTTGATATATTCAAATTGTCATTCTTATTATTCACTATCACATAAAAAATTTCAATGTTAGATTCTTGCGGTCATTAATCTAAACGTTTTGTTACAAGTTGTTAGTATTATATGGTAACTTATATTGACAAATTCCGTGATATAAGTGTCAACGAGGGTTGTGTTTAATATGTTACGAGTTGTTAGTGATAAGGGTAATTTTTAATTGGAAAAATAAAAGAAGTTGCTAGTCTCCAAGAACCCGTCAACTCTATTATACATGCTGACGACTTCACGCAAGATGAAGCCGTCAGCCTCGAAGCCGATGACTTCACGCAAGATGAAGATGTCAATCTCAAAGCTGACGACTTCATGTCACTGCCTGACGCATCTACACCTGGATGGGATGAGAAGTTGACGGGGGGAAAGTTGAAGGCCAGAAAGGAAATAGCGACGGGTATAGCATGACTATACTTGGCCCCTAAGAATATGTATATAAGGAAACATCTTGCGACCCACGGTTAAACCTAATCAAGGAGATCTCTACATGGAAAGCATCCCACGATATACGCTTGTTAAAGAAAATCTTCCCTACAAGGAAATACCCTCTTCATCCAGAAATAAACGTCAACTCCACACAAATATAAAAACCCCACAACCCTCACAAATCAAGGTACGCTTAATCCATCTCAGTTCTGGCTCTCTAGAGTTGTAAACAAGAAATTTCTCTAACTTGACCGTCATAGGGTATTTGGCCAGTATCACACCGGTACCCTTCGTAGGTTCTTTTTCTTCCCTTTATATTATGTAGGTCTTGTTTGGAGCATGTGAGGGCTATATAACTAACTAACAATTTTCGGCATCATCAGTTGACGCCGTCTATAGGAAAGATAGAAAGTAAGCCGTACGACCGCTTCCCAGACAAAGAGTTGCATGATACTCACTCGCTCAATGGCAACCACCACCAACAATGAAGGGGACAAACCATGTACCATTGCCCTTGAGAGACAGGTTTAGGCGCTCGTTGCAGCTATAGAACGCCTTACCAAGAAAAACCATGATCTAGAGGAGCAACTACATCTAAAGAACGCAGTACTTAATACTCAAAAGGAGGACCAAGAAGGAACTAGCGCCGAGAGAAGGAGCCAAGAGGGGCCAGAAGACAGCAACGCCCTAACCAGACAAGAGCGGCAGGATACAAGTCGTCTGTACATTGCAGATACGGCTCCACCGTCGCACATAGTCACCGAGATGCCAATGGTGAAGGAACGAATGGACCCCATGATGAACGCCCTTAGAAGGAGCGTATCGAACGATCTTGATGAGTTAGTCCAACGGACAGACTCATCCTTCACCGTATCCATTACGTCATTCCCCCTTCTGCCAAAGTTTTGCATGCCCCAGGTGGAAACTTATGACGACAGTAGGGACCCCCTCGATCACCTGGAGACTTTCAAGACACCGATGCACCTACAAAGGGTGGTAGATGAAATCATGTGCCGAGCCTTCCCAACTACATTAAAGCATCTTGCAAGGGTATGGTTCAGTAAACTAACGCCAAATTCCATTGGCACTTTTAAGGAGTTGAGCGCCCAGTTCGTCTCACACTTCATTGGAGGGCACAGACACAAGAAGACCACAGCGTGCCTGATAAATATCAAACAATGGGGAGGAGACATTAAGATCTTACATAACACGATTCAACAAGGAGGCACTCTCGATTGACGAAGCCGACGACAAGATACTCGTAGTTGTGTTTACCAATGGACTACAGAATGGTAAGTTCCTGTTTTCCTTACACAAAAATGACCCTAAGACTATGTCAGAGGTACTCTACAGGGCAACTAAGTACATGAACGCTGAAGACGAGTTGCTGGCCCGAGAAGATAAACCTAAGAAGAGGGAAAGACAGGAAGAAACATGGCAAAACAGAGGACGAAAGAGAATAAGAACTGGAGACCGACGAGAAGATGGGCGTTCGAAACCCCCCACTGGGTGGTTTACATACTTCACGCCTTTAAATGCCCCAATCGATCAAGTCTTGATGCTAATCAAGGACGAATGAGCCTTGACGTTCCTAGGGAAGTTGAAGGGGGACCCCAACAAAAGGTCTCGAGATAAGTACTGCCGGTTCCACCGAGATCACGGGCACAACACATTTGACTGCTACTATTTAAAGTAGCAAATTGAAGCTCTTATCCGGAAAGGAAAGTTGCAAAGGTTTGGCAGCAAAGAAAAGACAGACACACCATAGGAGCAACCCCTACGGTAAGAGAACGAACATCCCAGGCCGCCCATAGGAGAAATAAGAATGATTGTGAGTAGAACTACAACCTCCTACTCCACTAAAAAGGCTCGCAAGACTTACCTAAGAATGGTTTAGAACATTCAGCTCATGAGCGTCATTCCCAAGATTGCACGAGTAGACAACCCCATCATTAGGTTTTCAGAGAAAGACGCTCACCGTCTCCACCACCCGCATGATGATGCACTTGTTGTTAGCATACGGATAGGGGATTACAACACACACTAGATCCTGATTGATAATGGCAGCTCCACCGACATCCTTTACTACCTAGCAGTCCAGCAGATGAGGATTGACAAAGGACGGTTGGTTCCAACTAACGCTCTGCTCATTGGTTTTGGAGGAACAAGGGTATTACCCCTCGGTGCAGTCACGTTACCTGTCACAGTTGGAGACTACCCCTAGTAAATCACTAAGGATGTGACATTCCTCATGGTTGACTGCTCGTCAATGCCATCTTAGGACGGCTTACCCTCAACTCGTGGAAAGCGGTAACTTCAACTTACCACTTAATGATCAAATTCACTACCGAGTACGGAGTGGGAGAATTACATGGAGATCAGGTGGCTACTCGCAAGTGTTACATAGCTATGTTGGAGATGGATGACCATCTTCAGGCCATGAATATAGAAGAACATCGAGCGGTGACAGAGCCCGTTAAAAGACTTGAGGAGATACATCTTGACGATTCCAGACCCGACCAGACAACTAGGATTGTCACCCTTACCAATTCGCTTGACTGCCAAGCACTCAAAACTTTTCTCTAGGAGAATCAAGATGTCTTCGCCTAGAGTCATGAAAACATGCCAATGATCAACCCCTCAGTCATAGAACACAGGTTAAATGTGTCGCCTACTTTTCCACCTATCCAACAAAAGAAAAGAGTATTCACCCAAGAGCGGGTTCGAGCTATAACGGAAGAAGTCTGCAAATTGTAAGACGCAAACTTCATCAGGGAAGTATATTACCCCGACTGGCTGGCCAATGTGGTGATGGTCAAGAAAGCCAACAAAAAGTGGAGAATGTGCGTAGATTTTACGGATTTAAACAAAGCATGCCCCAAGGACAGTTACCCACTACTGTGGATTAACATTCTTGTAGGCTCTATAGCTCGCCACCAGTTGCTAAGCTTCATAGTCACTTTCTCTGGCTACAACCAGATCAAGAAAAGACTTTGTTTGTCACAAGCCAATGGCTATTCTGCTACAAAGTAATACCATTCGGACTAAAAATTGCGGGCGCGACATATCAAAGGCTCATGAACAAGATGTTTACACATCAAATCTGAAGGAATGTTGAAGTCCATGTTGACGACATGTTGGTAAAAAGTCGAAGAGAGGGGCAATCATTTGAACGACCTCAAGGAAACCTTCGACACCCTCCCCTCTTACAACATGAAGCTTAATCCAAGCAAGTGTGCGTTTAGGGTGACAGCTAGAAAATTCCTGGGGTTCATGGTGTCTCAAAGAGGTATAGAAGTCAATCCTGACAAGGTCCGGGCCATTATGGAAATGACGCCACCAAGGAACGTGAAGGAAGTCCAAAGCCTCAACGACAAAGTAGCAGCGCTGAATAGGTTTGTATTGTAGGTGACGGATAAGTGCCTACCTTTCTTCCGCACATTGAAGAAGTCTTTTGAGTGGACCACCGAGTGTTAGCAAGCGTTCAAGGATTTGAAGGCCAACCTCTCTTCCCCTTTATTACTAAGTCCCTCTAGGCCTGGAGAAGAGTTGTTCTTCTATTTGGTGGTATCCCCGGCTGCCGTCAGCACGGCCTTAGTTAGGGAGGAGAATAAGGCATAATTACCTGTATACTACACCAGCTGAGCACTCCGAGGCGTAGAGGAAAAATACCCACCAATGGAGAAGCTTGCCTTCACTTTACTTACTGTAGCCCGTAAGTTAAAGCCATATTTCCAGGCTCACACTGTCTTTGTCCTGACTAACAAGCCTCTTCGACGAGTAGTGAGTAGTCTTGAAGCCGCCTGACGAATGGCGCTATGGGCAATAGAACGGAGTGAGTTCGACATGCAATACCACTTGTGCACCGCCATAAAGGGGCAAGTAATCGCTAACTTCATCATAGAGTTCACTAATATGGAAGGCTAGGGGGCAGAAGAATATTATCAATGAAGCATCCACACGAATGGGTCATCTAATAGGCAGGCTGGAGGAGCCGGTTTAGTGCTCCATTCCCCTGAAGGAGACGAAGTTGAGTGCATGGTTTGTCTCGACTTCCCAATAGCAAACAATGAAGTCGAGTACAAAACATTGGTGGCAGGACTAAACCTTGCTAAAGCTGTGGGAGCAACAAGTGTAATCGTACACTGCGACTCTTTGGTGGTCATCAGTCAGATAAATAGCGACTACGAGTGCAAAGAGGGAAGAATGAAGGAGTACCTAGAGCAAGTGTAGAAACGAGCAAGCGAGTTGAGTGCCAAGTTCGTCCAAATCCCAAGGGAAGAGAACGAACGAGCCGATCTCTTAGCTAAAGCCGCATCAGTAGAACATACGCTTATCTCTGGTAAGGTACTTTCTTTTGTTCAATTTTCACCTTTGATCGATGACATTAGTGTACAGGAAATAAACTCGGGAAGCAACTGGACTACGCCAATAATCTCTTATTTGAAAGACGTCATGCTACCTGATGGTAAGGAGGCTGCGAGAAAGCTGAAGGTCCAGGTAGCTTGATTCATCATGATAAGATGCTAAAGGACATCCTGTACAAAAGAGGCTTCTCCTGCCCGTATCTAAGATGCTTAAGCCCTGAAGAAGCAAACTATGTCATCAGAAAAGTCCATGAAGGTATCTGTGGGAACCATTCAAAATCACGGTCTTTAGTACACAAAATGATTTGGGCTGGGTACTACTGGCCTACCATGCAGAAGGATGCACAAGCCTATTTTAAAGCCTGTGACAAGTGTCAAAGGTTTAGCAACGACATCAGACAACTAGCTGAAAGGCTTACCTCTATGGCAGCCTCATGGCCTTTTGCTTAATGGTGACTGGACATCATGGGCCTATTCCCGATAGCAATGAGACAACTGAAGTTCCTAATAGTCAGCATAGACTACTTCACCAAATGGGTAGAAGATGAAGCCTTGGCCACCATCATAGAAAGGAACGTACGTAGCTTCGTTTGGAAGAACATTATTTGCAGGTATGGAATCCCTAGGGTCTTGGTGTCAGACAACGGGAAGCAGTTCGACAAAAACTCGTACTCCTTCAAGGATTTTTACTCACAGTTAGGGATTAAGAACCACTAATTCTCCCCTGCCCACCCTTAGGCTAATGGACAAGTTGAGGTCATAAACTGATCCTTGATTCAAATCATCAAGACTCGGTTCGATGGGGCAAAGGGTGTATGGCCAGAAGAGTTGCCAAGCATACTATGGGTGTACAGGATGACAGCCAAAACCCCCACAGGAAAGACACCGTTTCAACTGGCATGCGGAAACGAGGTAGTCATCTAGTTAGTCGGGCTTACGAGCTACAAGGTGGACAATCATGATGAGAAGAGGAACGATAAGGCCATACGTCTATAGTTTGACCTAGTGGATGAAGTTAGGGCGACAGTTGAGCAAAGGCTAGCACAATAACAGGACCTTATGGCCAAGCACTACAACGCCAAAGTCAAGCACAGGGACTTCCAAGTTGGAGATCTCGTCCTGAGGAAGGTCACTGACACCACGAGAGATCCATCCCAAGAAAAGCTTGGACCTAACTAGGAAGGACCTTGCAGAGTCACATCATGGTAAAGGAAAGGTACTTACTAATTGGAGACACTTGACGGACAAAAATTACGCCACCCATGGAACGCTGAGCATCTCAAGAAGTACTACCAGTAGAAGACAGTATGAAGGACGCTACTCCTTGTTTCCAGTTTATTTCTTTTAATCATTTCTTTTAATCAACTCTTATCTACAGTACTTTTTAAGCCCAAAGGGCTGAGTTTTATTCTTTTTAGAACAATTTTCTACTTAAATATGCATTCATCACAATAAAAGGAATATTCATATATAACCTGTGTGCATGTTTGCCCTTACAAAACTGCGTTTGAAGTCCACAAAGTGGACGAGTTTATTACAATGTCCATAAAGTGGATGAGTTTACTATTAAGTCCACAAAGTGCACAAGTTTATTACTAAGTCCACAAGATGGACGAGTTTATTGCGAAGTCCACATAGTGTACAAGTTTATTATTGAATCCACAAAGTGGACGAGTTTATTACTAAGTCTACAAAGTGGACACGAAGTGGACGAATTTATCACTACCAAGTCCACAAGTGAATGAGTTCACTACTAAAGTCCACAAAGCGAAGGAGTTTATCAAGTCCACAAATAAACAAAATTATTAAGTCCACAAGTGGACAAACTAGTAAAATCCAGAAGTGGAGGAGTTTAATTCACAAGTGGACAAGCTTGTTAAGTCTATAAATGGACAAATCTAAATCCGCAAACGGACGAGTCTATAGTAATATCCAAAAGTAAATATACAAAGTCCCTAAGAATAACACACATATGCTCATCACGAGCGATACATAGAAATCAAATAAAGCAACGGATGTAGAAAAGCGTCAAAGCAAAAAAAGGTGTCTACAATAAAAAGCCCAGAAAACAAAGGGCACCCAACATTATTTGAAAATAAGATGGAAATAAGTTAAAAGTAGAAAGCTAAAGTACAGGGCCCTGGACGTCCTGAACGGGAGCATTCTCGTCATCTTTAGGAGGGGGGTCTTGGGCACCTAGGGCTGAAAGGTTCTCCAAATCAGCTTGAGGGTCTTCAATTGATGGAATTGTAGGAGTGATAGGCTTTTCATGAGCTAGTTGAGCGAGCATCACGACATCATCCTTCCCAACCTATTCTGTATGAATTGACTCGTCGGTCTCATCATCAGTACTATCACCAACAGCAAGGGTCGTCAATACAGGGTTGTCCATGGTGACTCGAGACAAGTCCCAGTTTGGGTAGACGGACTTGACTTGCTTCAAGCAATCCTCAAACCTGTTATCATAGTAGACGGCACTAGCATTAATAAAATCCTGCAAGGCCTTAAACTCCGTCACAGCGTCGGCTCTGGCCGTTAACTTGCTGGTAAAGAGCCGTCAGTTCCTTCTCCACACTTGCCTTTGCCTCTTTAGCTTTTTCCCTAAGGTTGACCTCCTCCGTCAGTTTCTTTTTCAAGTCCTCCACCTCCCTGTTCAGAATGCGAACGGCGTTCTTGTATTGTACTTGCTCGTCGATCAAGGTGTCATTATGTTTCCTAAGGTGATGGATAACCCCTTCCTCGACAACGCACTTGTCTTGGAGAGCCTTTAAACGCACCATCACCTGCAAAATGAGACAACCGTCAGATAAAATCGAGCATCATGAGGCGTATGTATCAAATGGAAAGAGACGCACCCTAGAAAGGTCAAAATGACCTGACAACTCCAGGTCCTCAGTCTCTAGATTACCACAAAGATCTAAGTCCGTCTCCTTGATGATTGACTTAACCATCTCGACGGCGTACCCCTTGTGAGTAAAAAGACGTCGAGTTTCTTAGTTGATGGGGCCTGACGACATCATCAGGCCTTTACCAGCCCTATGACCTTGTTTGGGAGGCGACGACTTCTTCAACCCTTTGTCAGCCATGGGGGTAACCTTGCCTTTCTTAGGAGGCCAGTCCTCCTTCCTTTCAGCCTTGCATTTAGGCACCCCCTTCCCGAAGACTTTGAGAGCTGACGAAGACACCACCTCCTTACCCTTCTCCTTTTCCTTCTCTTCTCTCTTGCGGGCAGCGGCTGCCCTCACCGAGGCTCTCATTCTAGCTGCCTCTATTTCTGCAAAGAATGACTGACGAAGTTAGATGCTTACACGACATACAAATGACAGCAGGCAAAAGGGAAGGGATAAAATACTTACATCGACGAAAATAATTGTTCAATCTATGTGCTGGCATCGGATCCGGACCACCACAATAGGCATGTAGACTATCAAGAGTAATCAGGTCCCTGCACTTCCGTTGCTCAAATGGAACTTCAAGGACCTGACAGATAAACTCCTCTTGCTCTTCAATTATAGGTGGACGGATGCTGGCTAAAAAAAGAAGCAAATGACATTATTAAAACTAAAAGAATAAGACGACGTTAAACGTAACTGACATAGAAAAAAGTGAAAGCAGACGACACTAAACCCAATTCCTTAACTATGCCCCAAGTGTTGTCAAAACCATGAGGCATGGTGAAACACTCTTCTGGACAACATACCCAATTCGTCCCTTGTACGAAAAAATGTCTACTTTTCCGCTTCCTATTAGAGTCAGGTATGTCTGACATTAGCCTAAATGTTTTCTTCCTTACTGCAAAATGAAATATTAATTGGGACGAGGCGATGTGCTAAGGTTGATAGCACCAGAAGAACTCGTCCAATGTAAGCTAACAGTTTCTGGCGCTAAGACGACCCTAGAGGATTTCATCCCCAATGAATATCTTCAAGGCGTTGGGATCAATCTGGTTGATGGATATCTCCAAAAAATTAGCCAACTGACGGTGTAACGACATCAGTGGCAGCCTCAGCCCAGCGACGTCAGTGGCAGCCTCAGCCCAACCGCAAACATGGCATCGTACATGCCGAAGTCTGCAGTTCTCCCCAAGTAACACTTCTTAAACTTCTCAGGGAGACGGATTGGGATATCTTCAGGGATTTGGTAACGATCCCTTAAGTCCTTAAAGATATTAAGCGTCATCGTTGACTTGAAGTCATTGATAGTCCATATCTTGGGTAGGATAAACGGACGGGTATGACCATCCCCTGGGCTTCTTAAAATATCTCCCTTAGTAACCCCCTCGTCACCATCAACCTTGTCATCGTCATCTTCTTCTCCCTCTTCTCCTTCACCTACCTTTCCATCATAGCTCTCTTCTTCTTCGTTAGGAGAATAGGTTGACGATTCCTTCTTTGACGACCAAGAAAAGTCCTCATCGGGCTTATGACCTGACTGGAAGACTTCGTCGTAGCCCGCTCCCTCATGGACTGATCACTGTTCACTCGTCACTTCCCTATCACTTGACATTTATTCAGCTACAAGTGACAGAGCAATCTAAAAGCCTATTTTGATGGGTCTCTAATAGAAGTAACGACTAAAACTACAAAGGGCCAAAAAAGAGAGGAAGAAAGGAAAATAGGGAAAGGGTACTTACTAGATAAAATGACGACTTCGAAGCTGACGAGATATGATAAAGCTGACATGGTCCATGACTTAACAGTAACACAAGTGATGGTATAACTGTTTTGTCTCTCTCTTAGAATTTGCAAGTATGAAACAAGAGAAAATATGAAGTAGGGGTGAACTATTTATAAGATCAACGTACACAAGAAATGAAGCGAAGTCTTTGTTCAGAATCGAGGCCAATCAACCTTTGCCACATATCCTAGCATTTAATAATGACCATTAATGAACACGCCTTTTTATGAGCTATGAATTGGACTCCATAGCTTGTTGGCTAAAGCCAACGGAGCCATGGAGTAGGGGGTAGCTGATAGGAGTAATTTTTAATTAGAAAAATAAAAGAAGCTGCTAGTCTCCAAGGACCTGTCAACTTTATTATACATGCTGATGACTTCACACAAGACGAAGCTGTCAGCCTCGAAGTCGACAACTTCACGCAAGATGAAGTCGTTGGTCTCAAAGCCGACGACTTCATGTCACTACTTGACGGCATCTACACCTGGACGGGATGAGAAGCTGACGGGGGGGAAGTTAAAGGCTAGAAAGGAAATAGCGATAGGTATAGCATGGCTATACTTGGCCCCCAAGAATATTTATATAAGGAAACATCTCGCGACCCACGGTTAACCCTAATCAAGGAGATCTCTACAAGGAAAGCATCCCGCGATAGTCACTTGTTAAAGAAGATCTTCCCCTACAAGGAAAGACCCTCTTCATCAAGAAACGAATGTCAACTCTACGCTACTATAAAAACCTCACAACCTTCACAAACCAAGGTACGCTTAATCCATCCCAGTTCTGGCACTCTAGAGTTGTGAACAAGAAATTTCTCTAACTTGACCGTCAGAGGGTATTTAGCTAGTACCACACCGGTACCCTTTGTAGGTTCTTCTTCTTCCCTTTGTGTTATGCATGTCTTGTTTGGAGCACGTGAGGACCATATAGCTCACTCACAATTTTCGGCATCATCAGTTAGTGTTATATAACTTATAGTGATAAATTCCATGTGCCTATATAAGTATCAACGAGGGTTGATGTGCATGTAATTTAGGTGAAAGTACATTTAATGAGCTGCTTGAATATGTTGAAGATTTAGAATTAAACTTGTACGTTTTTTGACCCCTTAACACAAGTTGTTTAACCTAGTTATTTAGTCAAGTGATTACTTAGATAAATTATTCAGATCTAGGTTAACACAATAATATCATATCATACAAAGAATATGGAAAAAATAAAGAACACCAGGATATGATGACCCAAAAAAACCTAACCGGTAAAAAACCTAGGGAAGATTTAACCTAACTATTCTTAAGGTAAAAAGAGATCTACTATGAAAAAATTGAAGTTTTTACAATAGAACTTAGACCACTAACATCCTATTGCTACCTCGAGTAGAAAACTTACTACCACAACCACATGAAAGCTCTGAGTCCACAGACTACTTCTTTCTTTGATCTCTAATGACCACAAGTTCACCTACTTCTGACTTTAACACTCCACTCAAAGGTTTCAAATCTTCTTTAAAATTCTTTATGCAGCAACTGAAGAGAACATTGCACACAAGGGTATTAAAGTTCTTCAAAGTCATTGCACACAAGGGTATTAAAAGTAGGGTTGTCAAATAGGTGGGTTTGAGTTAGGCATAAATGGGTTGAGTACATAAAAAACCATTATAACCTATTTTACCAATTAATTATAACCCAAACCCAAACCCAACCCAATTACTATAGGTAAAACCCAACCCAACCCAACCCACCAAATTACGCAATAATCAATGAATATATATAACAAAAATACCCCTAAAATCTCTAAAATTGCCGAAGTACTCTTACATTTAAAAAATTACCAAAATTTCCCTAAAACTTGAAGATGATTAAAATGCCTTTAAAACCCTCTAAAATTACCAAAATTCTTCTTGAAACTCCAAAATAACCCTAAAACCTAAAAAAAATGACTGAAATACTCCAAAGCCTCTAAAATGACGAAAATGGACTTGAAACCTCATAAAGACCGAAATCAAAAATCTTGATAACTCTAAAATGACCAAAATATCTTGAAATCTCTAAAATGACCAAAGTAACCCTGAAACCTTAAAACGGCAAAAAATACTCACGAAACTTCTAAAATGATCAAAATACCTCAAAACCTCAAAACAGCCAAAAAAAACCACAAAACCTCTAAAACAACCAAAATATCATGAAATCTTTAAAATTAACAAAGTACTCCTGAGACCTCAAAATGATAATATATATATATATATATATATATATATATCCGTGAAACCTGACCAAAGTAGCCCCAAAACCTCAAAATATTTATAATAAAAAAAAGTGAAACCTTGAAAATGGCCAAAATACACCGGAATCTTTAAAAAAATCAAAAATACTCCAAAACCCCAAAATGACCAAAAAATTTCCCGAAATCTCTAAAATAGCCAAAAATATTACTTATTGGTCATTTTAGACTTTTTTTTTTTTTTTTTTGGTCATTAAAAATTATTCTAGCACCTCTTTGCTTTTTCTCTTTTTTTTTTTTTTTTTTTGAGGAGATGCTTTTTGTCAACTTGAGAATTCATTATAAAAAAAAAAAAAAATCACATCCAGAGCAGCTTACGGGCAATTTCCAAAAAAGTACAGAAACATGAAAATGCAACTTCATCAATAGAAGTAGGTTTTGAAATAAAGATAGTTATCGATAAATAAATACTCACCTCCTATGATGTTTATGTCCGACGACTGACCTTTGATAATACCCAAGCAATACAATTCTCCACCCTAAAGGCCACAACATCAAGGTTTAGCAAAAATCATGCAAGAATCGGATATTAATAAAGCACTAAAAAGCCAAATTGATTTTAGGGAAATTACTGTTTTGATTTGCATTGGATAGAAAGTAGATGTAAGTGATTCAGATCAAGATGAAAAGAGAAAACAGAAACGATATAGGAATAGATTTCTCAAGAATCAAGATATAGATGACCTTAAGTTATAACAGTATTTAAAGTTGGCATCCTGATAAGCGGACCGGTTTTCTTTGACTTGGGAATCGAATTACCAAATAATAGTAGTACAAATCGTACTCATTTGTATTGAATGAAATTCCAATGATATCATGAAACATGTTATATATATGACTTACACTAGTAGAAATAATTGTATAAGCTGGGTCGTTCAAATATGTAAACGTGAAATATTTTGGAGCTTGTTGGAGTGTACAACAATGGCGGAAAAAGGAACAAACAATGAAAGAAAGAGAGAAAAGAGAGAGACAAGTTTCTGGAGAGAATTATAAGAAATTGTATCTCACAAGCTTAATCAATACAACAATTAAAGCTGTTTATATAGTACTAGCCTCATCACATGCACTCGTGCGATGAGGTTTTTTTTTTTTTTTTTAGTGGTCTTATTTTGTAGAAAAATAACTGTATTTAATTATTATTATTTATATATATATTTATTTTAAAAATCTAATCTATAAGTGAACAAATTAATTTAAAAATTAATAGAAGAGTGATCCTATTTTTTAGGCAATGTTTTAGTAGGAGTTAAAGTTATATTTTTTTTGGATTGTTTTTTAGTTTTGTCTCTACTTAAACATTGGACTGTAAGGTATTTTTAAACTAAAAAATGAGAAATCTAAGTAGAGGAAGCCCATTAAATAATAGTATAGATAATTACATTAAGATCATTGCAGAAGCTAAAACCGTTCTAACTGAAAGTAACCCACTCCACATTATGCTCCGTGAATCAAGGGATGACAGCTAGAAGGCTGCAAGGTAGTTAGAGCTTAACTGTGCATTGAAGCTAACTCTAAAACCCAATTTCCAGGAGAAACAGAGCACTGCAAGACTCAAACTAGATGAAGCATACCAAAGCAACCCGTTTCATTAAACCAAGACTAAGCATACCAAAACATTCCATTTCATTAAATCATAAATAGGCTAAGTTATACGGCATCGTTTCTGAAGAGGAAAATATTCGGTGACCCGGAATAGGTCCTGTTCACTGTGTGCTGGGCCTCAGGGGCCTTCCCAAACAGGCTTGGTCGCGGCCCATTTAGGGTACTGTAGCGCTTGCCTGATCCACACTCCTGGGCCCCGTAGGGTAGGGTACCCCTACAATGAAATAGGTCAATAGGCCTACACAACTATAAATACGCCAGAACCCTCACAAATCAAGGTACGCACGCACGCTCATTTGAACTCTAGCGCTCTTGAGTCATTAGCGAGGTTCCTAACTTGACCTTCGGAGGGTTTTAGGCCGACACCACACCGGTGTCCCTTCTACGTCTTCTCTTGTCGTCTTGCAGGTCTCTAACGCCCGGCGTGTACGACCGTGCAGCTCACTGGTGAATTTCGGCATCATCAGTTGGCGCCGTCTGTGGGAACCGCTAGGACGATCAAACGTTGTCCTATTCCTAAGACAAAGAGTTGCATGGTGTTCACGAGGTCGATGGCAACAATTAACAACCCAGGCGACGAACCTCGCTCAACCGCATTGGAAAGACAAGTCCAAACGCTAGCCGCAGCGGTCGAACGCCTGACCAAACGGAATAATGATTTGGAAGAGCAGCTACGACGGAGGGATGAGCCCCCCCGAGTTCAGGCAGAGGGAACAAGCGTGGAAAGAAGGGATGACGAGGCCCCTGAGGGGAGTAACGCCCCGAGCCGGCAGGAAAGGCGGGATACCAGCCTGACGACTCCCTCTGAAACCTTACCACCCCACGTTGCCGCAGAGATGCAGGAGATGCGGGAACAAATGGCCGTAATGATGAACGCCCTCAAAGGACGGGTATCCAGTGACCTCGACGACCTGGTCCAGCGGACCGATTCGCCCTTCACGGCGCATGTCACTTCGTGCCCTCTACCCCCGAAGTTCCGAATGCCTACGATAGATAGCTATGACGGAACCAAGGACCCCTTGGACCACTTGGAGTCCTTCAAGACCCTAATGCACCTACAAGGAGTGCCGGACGAGATTATGTGTAGGGCTTTCCCTACTACGCTGAAGGGATCCGCGAGGGTTTGGTACAGCAGATTAACGCCTAACTCAATCGGTGCCTTTAAGGAGTTAGGTGCCCAGTTCGTCTCGCACTTTATAGGGGGCCACCGGTATAAGAAGTCCACGGCCTGCTTGATGAGCATCAGGCAGAGGGAAGACGAGACGCTGAGGTCCTACATAACACGGTTCAACAGAGAGGCCCTCTTTATAGACGAAGCGGACGACAAGATACAAGTAGCGGCCTTTACCAACGGGTTGCGAAAGGGCAAGTTCCTTTTCTCCTTATACAAGAATGATCCGAAAACTATGTCCGAGGTACTCTACAGGGCAACGAAGTACATGAACGCAGAAGACGCGCTAATAGCGCGAGACGGCAAGCCTAAGAAAAGGGAGAGATTGGAAGAAAAACGACATGACGGAGGACGAAAGAAGGCCAGGACGGATGAGAGAAGGGACGATAGACGCCCGAGGCCGCCCATGGGGAGATTTGCCAGTTTCACCCCTCTAACGGCCCCGATCGACCAAGTGTTGATGCAGATAAGAGATGAGGAAGCCCTGACGTACCCTGGGAAGCTGAAGGGGAACCCCGACAGAAGATCAAGAAGTAAGTACTGTCGCTTTCATCGCGACCACGGCCACGACACGTCGGAGTGCTATGACTTGAAGCAACAGATTGAGGCGCTCATCAGGCAAGGGAGGCTACAGAGGTTTGTCAACAGGGAAGGGACGAATCCATCGCAGGTCCAGCCCCCCCCCTCGAGAGCCTGAGCGCCCAAGACCGCCCATTGGGGACATAAGAATGATCGTGGGCGGTACTCGCGGACCGTCAAAGAGGGCTCGCAAAGCCTACCTACGGATGGTACAGAGCGTACAGACGACGGGCGCAACCACGAGGTTCGCACAGGCAGAAGTACCAACCTTTGGTTTTTCGGAGGAAGATGCCCGACGCCTTCACCATCCACATGACGATGCCCTCGTGGTCAGCATACGAGCTGGGGAGTACAACCTGCATCGAGTACTCATTGATAACGGGAGTTCAGCGGACATTCTTTACTACCCTGCATTCCAACAGATGGGGCTAGGTAGAGATCGGCTTGTCCCAACCAATTACCCCCTCGTCGGGTTTGGCGGTACGAGAGTCTATCCCCTGGGAACCGTCACCTTGTCTGTAACGGTGGGGGATTACCCACAGCAGGTCACCCGGGACGTGGTCTTCTTGGTGGTAGATTGCCCATCCGCCTACAACGCAATCCTGGGGAGACCTACCCTCAACAAATGGAAAGCCTTGACATCGACTTACCACTTGATGGCTAGATTCCCCACCGAATATGGGGTCGGAGAGCTCCGTGGGAACCAAGCTGCGGCAAGGGAATGCTATCTCGCCATGATAGAGATGGATGATCACTTGCAAGCATTGAATGTCGAGGGACAGCGAGTCACAGCTGAAGCAGCCGAGGAGCTGGAAGAGATAGTACTCGACGGCACGAGGCCCGGCCGGATCACTAGGATCGGCACGACGACTAGCCCCTCGTCGCGGCAAAGCCTAACCACCTTCCTGAGGGAGAATCAGGATGTATTCGCCTGGAGTCACGAGGACATGCCAGGGATAGACCCGACGGTCATAATGCACAAGCTGAATGTATCCCCATCATTCCCTCCAATCCGACAGAAGAAACGAGTGTTCGCTCCAGAGAGAGACCGGGCCATCGCCGAAGAAGTCCAAAAGTTGAAGGAGGCAGGTTTTATACGAGAGGTGTACTATCCAGACTGGCTTGCAAACGTGGTCATGGTCAGGAAGGCAAATGGGAAGTGGCGGATGTGCGTCGACTTCACGGACCTTAACAGGGCTTGCCCAAAGGATAGTTATCCTCTGCCGCGTATCGATGCATTGGTAGATTCGACTGCAGAACACGAACTTTTGAGTTTCATGGACGCTTTCTCCGGCTACAATCAAATCAAACTCGACGAGGAGGATCAGGAGAAAACGTCGTTCGTCACCAGCCAAGGGCTCTTTTGTTACAAGGTGATGCCCTTTGGGCTCAAGAATGCAGGGGCAACGTACCAAAGATTGATGAACAAGATGTTCGCGCACCAGATTGGTAGGAATGTGCAAGTCTATGTGGACGACATGCTGGTGAAGAGCGCTCGCGAGTGCAACCATCTGAGCGACTTGAAAGAGACCTTTGACACCCTGCGGTCCTACAACATGAAGCTGAACCCCAGCAAATGCGCGTTCGGGGTGACGGCCGGCAAATTCTTGGGCTTTATGGTGTCTCAAAGGGGCATCGAGGTTAACCCAGAGAAGGTCAGGGCGATAGTAGAATTGGTTCCTCCGAGGACGGTGAAGGAGGTCCAAAGCTTGAACGGCAAGATAGCTGCCCTGAACAGGTTTGTTTCGAGGGCAGCGGACAAGTGCCTACCATTCTTTCGCGCATTGAAAAAGTCGTTTGAGTGGACGGACGCCTGCCAGAAAGCCTTCGAAGATTTGAAGACATACCTCTCCTCTCCCCCACTTCTCAGCCCATCCAAGGAAGGCGAAGAGCTGCTATTGTACATTGCCGTCTCCCCGGCGGCTGTCAGTGCAGCCCTTATTAGAGAAGAAGACAGGATTCAGAAGCCCGTCTACTTCGCGAGCAAGGCGCTCAGGGGGGCGGAGGAGAGATACCCCCCGATGGAGAAGTTGGCTTTCGCGTTGGTGACCGCGGCTCGAAAGCTAAAACCCTACTTTCAAGCACACGTAATAAACGTGTTGACCGACCAGCCCCTAAGAAGAGCTATGAACAGTCCAGAAGCAGCCGGGCGGGTGGCACTATGGACAATTGAGCTGAGTGAGTACGACATTCGGTATCAACCCCGCAGCGCGGTTAAGGGACAAATCCTGGCGGACTTCATTGCAGAATTCACCGTCGCAGCAGACCCGGGGGCAAGCGAGCTCCCCGTATGGACGGTTCACACGGATGGATCCTCTACCAAACACGCAGGAGGAATCGGCGTGGTAATTCGCACACCAGAAGGGGATCGGATCAAATGCATGATCCGTTTGTGCTTCTCAGCAACGAACAATGAGGCAGAGTACGAAGCCGTGATTGCGGGGCTGGACATTGCCACTGCAGCTGGGGGCGTAAGAATGGAGGTCCACTCCGACTCCCAAGTCATCACAAGCCAGATTAATGGCGATTACGAGTGCAGAAGTGAGAGAATGATGAAGTATCTCGACGAAGTGAAAAATCGAATGAGCAACCTCCAGGTTAGAGTGATTCAAGTGCCTAGGGATGAAAACCAAGAGGCCGACCAGCTTGCCAAGGCGGCTTCAGCAGAGCCAATGGTCGTCCTCGACCAAGTACTATCCTTCACCCAAGCATCCCCAACAATAGACGGTACGACCATACAGGAAGTGAGCGACGGGGGGTGTTGGATGACCCCTATAGCTGCGTACTTGAAGGACGGCCTGTTGCCTGACGGTAAAGAGGCTGCTAGAAAATTAAGAGTCAAGGCGTCTCGATTCACCATAATGAAGGGTGTGCTCTACAAAAGGGGTTTCTCTCGACCCTATTTGAGGTGCCTGACTCCCGAAGAGGCAAACTACGTCATGAGGGAAGTCCACGAGGGGATCTGCGGGAACCACTCGGGATCAAGGTCTTTGGTACACAAGCTCCTCAGGGCAGGGTACTACTGGCCAACAATGCAGAAGGACGCCGACGTATACGTCAGGTCTTGTGATAAATGCCAACGCTTCAGCAACCTCATCAGGCAACCAACCGAGGAACTCACGCCCATAACAGCCCCATGGCCGTTCGCGCAATGGGGACTTGACATTATGGGCCCCTTCCCGATAGCGGCAAAACAGCTGAAGTTCCTAGTGGTCGGCATCGACTACTTCACGAAGTGGGTGGAGGCCGAGGCTTTAGCAACCATCACAGAGAAAAATATTCGAAGTTTTGTATGGAGAAATATCATTTGCAGGTACGGCATACCGCGAGTCCTGGTATCGGACAATGGCAAACAGTTCGACAACGAAGCATTCAGAGAGTTCTGTTCCCAGCTGGGGATAAAAAACCACTATTCGTCACCTGCACACCCACAAGCCAACGGACAGGTGGAGGTCACAAACCGATCCCTGCTGAAGATCATCAAAGCTCGGCTTGAGGGGGCAAAGGGCATATGGCCGGACGAGTTGCCAAGCGCCTTGTGGGCATACAGGACAACGGTGAGAACACCGACGGGAGAAACGCCGTTCCGTTTAGCATACGGATCTGAGGCTGTCATACCAGCCGAAATAGGTCTTACAAGCCACCGCGTTGGAAACCACGACGAGCAAAGGAACGATGAAGCCATGCGCCTTCAGCTCGACCTAGTGGACGAAGTAAGAGCAGCTGCAGAGCAGAGAATAGCGCGGTACCAGGACCTTATGGCGAAGCACTACAATTCTGGAGTTAGACGCAGAGACTTCCAAGTCGGAGACCTTGTCCTAAAGAGAGTGCTCGGCTCCACGAAGGATTCCACCCAAGGGAAGCTTGGACCAAACTGGGAAGGACCGTACAGGGTCACAGCATGGCATAGGAAGGGGACATACTACCTCGAGACCCTAAGCGGAAAAAAGCTAAGCCACCCATGGAATACGGAGCACCTGAAGAAGTATTATCAGTAGAAGACGACGACAGACAATGTTGTGTCCTTTTGTGATGCTTGTATTTTATTCCATACGGCACTGCCGAAATGCCTAAAGGCGACTCCTTGTTCAAAATTCTACATAAACTAGCAGAAGTTTTTGCAACCCTTACTTGCATGCATGATATTTAAATCTGCAATGAAACGATGTTAAAATCTACAAGTCCACACAGTGGACGGAGCATCTAAACGATGTTAAAATCTACAAGTCCACACAGTGGACGGAGCATCTAAACGATGTTAAAATCTACAGAGTCCACACAGTGGACGGAACATCTAAACGATGTTAAAATCTACAAGTCCGCACAGTGGACGGAGCATCTAAACGATGTTAAAATCTACAAGTCCACACAGTGGACGGAGCATCTAAACGATGTTAAAATCTACAAAGTCCACACAGTGGACGGAGCATCTAAACGATGTTAAAATCTACAAGTCCGCACAGTGGACGGAGCATCTAAACGATGTTAAAATCTACAAGTCCGCACAGTGGACGGAGCATCTAAACGATGTTAAAATCTACAAGTCCGCACAGTGGACGGAGCATCTAAACGATGTTAAAATCTACAAAGTCCACACAGTGGACGGAGCATCTAAACGATGTTAAAATCTACAAGTCCGCACAGTGGACGGAGCATCTAAACGATGTTAAAATCTACAAAGTCCACACAGTGGACGGAGCATCTAAACGATGTTAAAATCTACAAGTCCGCACAGTGGACGGAGCATCTGAACGATGTTAAAATCTACAGTCCACACAGTGGACGGATCGTCTAAACGATGTTAAAACCTACAGTCCACACAGTGGACGGAACATCTGAACAATGTTAACACCTACAAGTCCACAAAGTGGACGAACCATCTAAAAGGTGGGCTTATCTACAAGTCCACAGGGTGGACTGACCATCCAAAAGATGGGATAATCAGCCAAATCCACATAGCGAACGGGCCACCCTAAAAGTGCACGGACAATCAACAATGGGGCCGGGCTATCCCATACGTGCTGCTATTAAAAGTCCATGAGCTGGACGACGGATCATTTAAGCAGTTGATTTAGTTACAAGCCCGCAAGTGGACGGATATTTCCATGGCCCAGGCCGTTGACGGATTGATTGTGCGCACACAAAAAAGCGGAAAGCATTTAAAGCATTCAAAAATATGCAACGAACAAATAACGCATTAAAGCAAATTGTTTCAACACATACACACGACGGTCTAAATATTACATTGCCAATTGTTTATGAAATTACAACTTGTCTCCTAAAACATCAGCCTGGGGGACGTCAGCTTGTGCTCCGGCGCCTTCAGGCTCAAGGGGACGGGTAGAGTCATGACCGTCTTGGGGGGCATCATTGGTTGCCTCGTCAAAGAGATCAGCGGTATCCTCTGACCCGACGGTGCGAGCGGGGGTCTGACCTCCAGCATCGATATGGATGTGCCCAACGCCAAGGTCGGGATACGACGCCTTCACTTGACGGAGACAGTCGTCAAATCCGTCAGCAAAGGAAGTACCCAGCTCCGTCAGCAATGCTTCGGAGTCTCGGTACTCCTGGACGGCCTCAACCTTAGCTCGACGGACGTCGTCGTCCTTGGCTTTCATCGCCTCCCTCAAGGCCGTCACCTCCTTCTCCGATGCCTCACGGGCCTCCTCCGACATCTTCAGCTTATTCTCATGACGGAGCTTCCATAGCTTCAGGTTGTCCAGCTCCTCCGTCAAGGCCCTACCCTTGGACCGTGCCCGCTCCAGAGCTTTCTCACTTTTCAGGCAACGGTCCATCAGGCCCTTTGCCATCAGCACCGTCTGCATCAAGCGCAGATAGAGGGTCAGTACGCAATCAAAAGGCTAAAAGGACTAAGTCGACGGACATGTTACCTGAGTTAGGCTGAACAGCGCCGTCTCCCCCATCGCCTCCGTCGCATGGTTATCGAGATCGTCGTAGTCCTCCTCTCTGATAATTGAAGTGACTTGAGTGAGGGCATACTGCGAATCCTCCCTGAGCAGGACGGGAGCGGTTTTCTCTTGGACGGGGTCAGGATTGGTCATGAGACCTTTGTCCCTACCAGTGCCCAGCCTCGACGACGGTTTGGTGGGATCATGAACTGCTGGGAGACCAACCGTCACCGTCTTCGGCCTCTTCGCCGGACGGTCCGTTTTCTCTGTGGCCCTTTTTGCAGACGTGACGGGTGCCTTGGATGGAAGGCCACCCCCGTCCTTCTTCTTGTTGGCAGCCTGCAGCTTGATGAGAGCTCGTCTCTTGGCGTCGTCCATTTCTGCAAGAAGTGGACGGTTAGAACTTATGACGGGACAAAAAGCACACTCAAAGTAGACGGACTTACGCTTGCGTACGCCTTCGTCGTACTTTATGGCCGCTTCTGAGGGTTCGGGACCGTCACAGTACCAATGGATGGTGTTTAGTGTGACGAGCTTGGCCCAGGTCCTCTCCGACAGCTCAGTTTTCTGAAAGATGGACTCTAGGAAACCAAATTGCTCGACGGTAACGTCCGTCCGTCGGCGAGCTGCAAAAAAGACGACGGTCAGGAAAGCAGAAAACACGCAGGTGACACACGACGGGCCCAAAATGAATCACATACCCGACGGGGGTACAATGCCCCATGTCTTATCGACGGGTGCGAAATCCGGGTCGTCGCGACGACCCATCCACTCGTCCCCTTGTAGGAAGAAGAACCTACTCTTCCAGTTGCGGTTGGAGTCAGGGGTCTCGGACACCAACCTAAGCAACGGGCTCCTCGCCGCGAAGCTGTACATTCCTTTGGACTTGACGATTTCGTCCGGACGGTAACAATTAAAGAACTCGTCCATTGTCAACCGTCTAGTCCCGTTGGACATAACGCCGTACAGAACTTCCACACTCAAAAACACCCTCCAGGCGTTTGGGGAAATCTGGGTGACGGACACACCTAGGTACTGGAGGAGTTGACGGTGCAGGGCGCTTAGAGGAAAACGAAGGCCGGCCTTGAGCATTTGCTCGTACACGCCGACGTCCTCCAACCCCTCGTAGTAACACCTCTCGTTCTTAAATGGTAGACGGACTGTTATTGAGTTTGGGATTTGGTACTTTTCCCTTAGAGTGTTGAAGTGCGCCGGAGCGATGGAGGAAGTGAAATAGTTCACCGTCCACTTGACGGGCAGGATGAACTTTCTCAAACCGTCCTCACCAACAGCTGGCTGAACGGAAGGATCTATCACTTCCAGCTCCTCGTTTGAGTCATACTCTGATCCGTCCTCTCCTCGCCCTTCATCTTCCGTAGAGGAAGGAGAGCTAGACGACGGTTCTCTAACCTCGACGGAGGAACCCCGGTCTCCCTGACCTGACGGGTAAGCCTCTTCATATCCTGCTCCCTCACGGACAAAAGATTGACCGCTGGAAGCTTCACTAGACATCTGACACCTACAAATGACGGAAAGGAAACCTAAGACTCTAGATCTACACTGACGACGGACTAACATTCCAAAGCAAAATGGGGATGAAGGTAGTAAGTAAACTTACGAGTATGAAGGTGACGGTATGAGGTTGACGGTATCTCCAAACGACTGGGTATGCGACGACGATTGCAGGGATGACGGATGCGCTCTGATCGGCAAAGATTCCTCCAAAATGTGAAAGTGACTGGAGCAAGAGACAAATATATAGGGACAGTGGCACGACTAGCGAAGCGACGCCTCGGTTCCAGTTAGCTGCCAATCAACACACGCCACGCGTCCTCAAGCGTTTATACCCCTTCCAACCCGTCCGTTCATCCGCGACAGAGACATGACGGGTATACGAGGACGGATCTACATGCCCCTTACATCCGTCAAGATAGGTGACGAACCAGGCGATCGACGGGATGGATAATTGATTCCATGAGCCCGTCATGTCGGATGACGGATTCATGGAATGGGGGGCAGCTGAAGAGGAAAATATTCGGTGACCCGGAATAGGTCCTGTTCACTGTGTGCTGGGCCTCAGGGGCCTTCCCAAACAGGCTTGGTCGCGGCCCATTTAGGGTACTGTAGCGCTTGCCTGATCCACACTCCTGGGCCCCGTAGGGTAGGGTACCCCTACAATGAAATAGGTCAATAGGCCTACACAACTATAAATACGCCAGAACCCTCACAAATCAAGGTACGCACGCACGCTCATTTGAACTCTAGCGCTCTTGAGTCATTAGCGAGGTTCCTAACTTGACCTTCGGAGGGTTTTAGGCCGACACCACACCGGTGTCCCTTCTACGTCTTCTCTTGTCGTCTTGCAGGTCTCTAACGCCCGGCGTGTACGACCGTGCAGCTCACTGGTGAATTTCGGCATCATCAGTTTCTAAGAAGAAACTAGCCGTTGGAGTCTTCGAGTCTTCTTCTTCTATTTTCATTGTGGGCTTTGTTTGAGTATCATGACTGGCTTTAACAAACGTTGCACCAGAGTCAAAGATTGCACTAAACTCTAGCTTAGAAACATTGCTTCGTACAGTTATTTGAGAGATTTTGATATGATAAAATGAACTGATAACAAGTTTTTAAGGACAAAATTGGCGCAAGTACGATGAGATTCAGGTTAAAAATAGTCTTCTTGCCAAAGTAATAAATAACCTTTCGGACAGTTTTTTCAATGTCGAGAAAGTAATGACTTACTTTGATTGCTCTATGGTGAAAGGCGCTTATTTTTGGTGATTTGGTCTGAGTTGCCAGTGTCTCCAAAAGTTATTCACCCATAATCATGTTTAGGTCCAAAACACAGGGAAAAAGAATTAAAAACTACCCCATTTCTTGCTAAGGTGCTAGGAACTGAAGACATCATAAACTTAACACCAAAGAAAAAAAATTAAAATAAGATAGAAAAAATAAAATGAAAGTTTTAATCAAAGAGAGCAAAGAAAAAAAAAACAGAGAGAAAAATTTAGCGCTATTTTTTTTTTTTTTTCTATAAACTATTAGACAAATTTAGTATTTCTATTCATAAATGATAACACAATCTCAAATTCTATGTGTAATCATTTATTCTCCTTCATACCATAGGCATTTGTGTAAAAGCAATAAAATATAAGGATAATTACATAATAAATCATTTTTTAATTGATCTTGAATACTATATGCTTATATTTGCATGCATGTGAGTAAATATGACTGTCAAATGTAAATTCTGTTTCCTTTAAATAAAATCTTGGCTCCGCACTCTAGCAAATAATAAAATTCAAAATAAAGAATATACCTCTCTAGATGGTAATGTTAAGTTGGCCTCGCAACCAGCACTGCCTTTTTGACAACCGCGCACACGGTAACTAGAACAAAGGACTGCCTGTGTCTAAGGGTGTGTTTGGGAGAGTTTGGGTATTTTTGATAAACATATGGGTAAAAAAGTATGGAAAAATATGTGTAATATTGTTTAAAATGTGTTGAAATGTGTTAAAACTATGCTGTCAAACACCCCTTTAAGTCCTTCAAAATTATAAAAGTTGGTGTCCCCACAGAAACATTAGCATTATAGCCACTGAAATGTTTAGAACATGGGTGGGGGTGGTGGTTAGTACAAAAGTACAGAAAGAAGTGAAATTTAAATGAAGCATTTCAGTGGTAACCAAGAAACTAAAAAATTGAACTATTCCATTTAGGGTTTCTTTGAGTGGACTATGAGTGTGAGCATATTTTCTGGTCTGGTCCAATATTAAATAAGAAAGCAATGCCATTGCCGGACATTTTAATTTGGATGTAAAATTTTGAAAAACGAATGAGTGTTTTTTTTTTTTTTAATGTAATAAATGAATTAAGACGTAATTAAAGACCTAAAAGACAAAATTCACAACATACTATACTATATATTGATATAAAGAAATTCTTTATACTAGCCAAGAGCATTGTTTTCAACTGGGACACCGCTTAATAATTTTTTAAGAGATATTTTAAAAATCTCATTGTTAAATTTCATGTTCCCTATTTTCTAAACACATGCTCAATTTTGAATAAATTAGATGTTATTTATTATTTAATCTATTAACTCATCTTCGTACATAAATTTATAATACAAAAACTTGAATTATATATATTTTATAAGTGGGATAGTTATTGATCTCCAATTATCTTAATATTTTGCAAGTGTGAAGGGTATAAGGACAAGATATAATCTAACAATGGATTTGTTGAAATTCACATCCAATCAAAGAATATTAAGTTATGTAAGGTTACTTTATATCAGGATTTTAGTTTTGTGGAGGGGGGAAAATTAAAAGAAAAAAATTGAAAGTAAAATTAAACTAAAAATATTGATTTAGAATTAATTAATAGCAAAATAAATAAAGAATTACATGCTAATGTAATTTTCACACATAATCTAATATAAATGTAAACTTTAATTTATTTTTTCATACCTAGTTTTATCTACTCAATTGCCGACGATGGAAATAGTTAATGATAATCAAATTGAGAAATTAATTTGAATTCATAAAGTTTAACTTTATAATTCATAATTTGAACATATATATATATATATATATGTGTGTGTGTGTGTGTATGTATGTATATAAAGTGCTTTTTGATGGACAATATCAAAGTATTAAAAAAAATATAGCAAAATACCTACAAAGTTGTATATGTGTCTTACTATCTTGAATACTTTTTAAAAATTATGTAGAATTTCCTCTATTCTTCGATTTTTTTTTTTTTTTTTTTTTTTTTTTTTTTTTTTTTAAGTTTGGGGCTTTAATGAAAATTCAAAGTTAGAAACTGCATGTGAAAATGTGAAGAGATGGAAGAGAAAAAAGAGTAGTGGATGTTCTAAGATTTCTTTTTGAAATAGGTTTAAAGCATGTAAAAAAAAAAAAAAAATTCACAACCGTTGAAGAAACAAATTGTAAATAGTAGACAATAAAATGAAAAAACAGTGGCGTTATCCCACATTAAAAAATGAATGTGAGTTAAAAAGGTTTAAAGTCTATGTTATGTATCTAAGAGTAAGTCTGCGTTATGTATCCAAGAGTTAAGTTATTTTAGATATACACCATGATCAGCTTCTTTAAGACCTTCTCCTCTCTCTCTATGTGTGTGTTAAAAATATTTAGTATTCTAATAAAAAAAGACAATAAAATGATGATAGTGACAGGTCTATATAAAAAATAAATAACAACTTGCCTTTTTTATTTTTTGAGAAAAACTTGCCAATTCTATAATTATGAAATTTATTGTAAATATATATTGTTACATAGAATTAAATATATATATATATATATATATATTATTTTTAATATTTTGTGAAACTTGCTATTCAATCTTGACTTGAGCACTTGCTGTGAAGAGAGTGAATATGAAATATATAAAGCAAATAAATTTAAGAAGTTATATATATATATATATATATATATTTATTTATAGTTATAGTTATAGTTATCTTCTTTTTGGTAAAAAAATATTAATTATTTTTTATAAAGATTTTCTTAAAATAGTTCACCTAACAAATCCCCCCTTAAATTTTCCCCTAACAAATTATGATCATACCCATACGATGGCAAATACATGGTCTCGTGTCCATTGGCGAAAGTGAGTTGCGACTGATTGTTATTGGCAGCAATTAAGGTGACGACCTCGGATTATGCGGTCATGGCGGACCATATATAGCAGCATGGTACTCTACGCTCCCTTTCTCTGGAAGACCATCAGTGCCAAGAATTGCCTTAACCGTGTCCGAGAAGCGAGAACCGGTGGTGAATGTCGAACCCAAATGTGCCCAACCCGTAACAGCTCTGGGAACTCAAACCCGGTAGTAACAGTACCAGTAGCATGAGTGATGAGGAGGTGAATGAATGTGAACAAGTAGTACAAGTTGAAGAAGCCCAAGCCATAGCCAAGCTAGAAGGTTTTTGCAGAGAAAAAAACGAGTTATCTATATCTCGGAAAGTTTAATACATGAAATGAACGAGGGATATGAAGATTTTTATAGGGGAATGGAAGTCAAAGTCTCCCTTATGTATTTTTTTTAATTAAAAATTTTCACAATCTCACTACTTTTTAATTTAAAAAAATAAAAAGAAAAATATTCAACATATATTTCGATAACCATTATTCAAGATATATAAACTTATATAAAGAGAAATGCTATCTAAGGAACTGTTTTTGTTAAGACTAGTCCTAATCTCAATATAATAAGGATCTGTTCAGGATCCGCTTATTTTACTGAAACTGAAAATTTTATGTAAAAATTATTGTAGATAAAGATAAAAGTTAGCTGAAATAATACAGTAGGATCTATGGATAGTACCAAAAAGTGCAGTGAGACTTATAAATAGTAACAAAAATAAATTAAATAGTAAAATAAATTGGCAAAAATAATCTTTGCCAAACGAACACTAAATAGAAAAAGCTTTGATAGGAAAAATATTTATGAATAATATATATAATTAGCAAGTATTAATACATAAAATTTCATATTTTGAGGAAAAAAAATTATAAGGCTAGATTAGTTTCTGCTAAAATGTAATAGGCATTTTTTTGGACATCTTTTTCATTTTGTATGGTTCTTTCTCCATAGTGCCTCATCCTTTTGATCTTTTCTAAGGTCATTATCAGGCTTTCTCCGTTGCTTCCTCAGGGCATTTTCATAGTCATCTTCAAGGCATTATTCAAGGCATCTTCAAGAGATCTTCATGGGATCTCAAGCTTATCAAATCTCAAGGCTTTATGGAGCTTCCACCTTAAGTTTGAGAATGGATGTTAGAGATGTGTTAGAGATATATTAGTCTAATATAATAGGTACAAGCTGAATCCTACCTTGTGTGCAAGTCAAGCCTTTTACTTGTACAACAAGTATATATAGTAACCATAATTAATGTATTGTTACTAAACTTGTAGTACAAGTAGGACACTTAATTTGCACACAAGGTAAGATTCTTAAGCCTATTATATTGAGCTAATATATCTTACACACACTAATTTAAATATAAGTTTATATGCATTTTTCTTTTTTGAAAAAGGCTACGTACACAAAAAAAATATTAAAAAAAACATTTATTAATATAACAGATTGTTAATAGCATATAGAAAAGTAATGTCAACAGTGAGTACAATTAAAAACCAGTAAAAGCTTGTAAATTTAATTTATGTAGCATTACTCTTTCCCAGTCTAAACTGGATGGTCTATTTGCATTCAAACTTCAAATGTTTAGAAGTCAACTCATACCTCTATGTTTTATATTCGTGTCTTGTTTTGAAAGAGAATTGCAAATGACTTTCCAGGTTACATAATAAAAAACATATATATGACCAGTTTAATTTAATTTAAAATTCAGGTTAATTACTATGATTCTGCCGTGTCATACGAAGTGGTATATTCAAAATCTCGATGCACATTACTTGTCTATGATCTTAGCTGGTCAATTACATAAATGTAGAGAGATAAAAAACATCCTAATAGAGTGTCATATTTTGAGATTTTTTGTCTCTTTAAATGATACTTATAAATGAATGTAATAATGTATGGTAATTACATCAAATTGATGCAAATTTTTGGTATGAATGTATAATTTATGTGATTATTTAACATACCAATTTTTTTTTCTTAAATAATGTAGAATCTTACGATTCACGATCCAATCCTACAATTCACGATTCCAGCTACCTCCTACGATCTTACGTAAGATCCCGATTTTGACAACCTTGAACGCATGCACATGTACTTGTACTGAGCTGGTCAAATCCATCATTGCATTGAAAAACAAGGTTTGTTGGAACCTTGGCACACGGAATTGAGGTTTTTCCACCTCTTATATCAAAGAATGTAATCTAAATGACGTATACTGTGACACAGAGCAAGGTAATTTGCCTCTATCAAAAACATCTGACCAAGGCTTATTTGATGTAGTTTTAGACTTGCAACCCCCCAAGAAAAAACTCATATCACAATTTGATTTCTTTTTTCATCCTTTTTGGTGAATTTGTTTGATGTATTTTTTGTTGAAAATTTTTCTTAATTTATCAATTATTTTAAAAGCTACAATTTAACTAAAGCTACATTAACCATGTAAATGTGCACGATTGTTGTAGCAAAAATGAATATATACAATTATATACAAAGGTTGATGTGGGTACTTTTTTTTATAGAATTATGTAAAACTTACCACTTTTTCTATTTTGCATCTACTGATGCAATTGTTCTAACAGTTTTGAACTAGCAAGGAGTAACCTTATTTTTAAGAGATGTGGTTCCCAATTGAGAACATAATTCAAAGGGGTTGGGTTAATACGAAATATATAAGTAGTTAATATTGTTTTTTTTTTTTTTTTCTTCTTCTTTTATTTAGTTCATGTCAATTAATGAGGGGGAAAAACCAATTATATAGTAGCTGATAAGGATAAAACCAATTATATAGTAGTTGACAAGGCAGGGGAGGCTACATCTTGAAGCTGACGACTCTAAGGCGGACGACCTCAACCTACAAACCGACGACCTTAGAAACAAACAGTGTCAAGCAGACGAGAATAAGCTGAAGAGGTCAGTTAAACTCCCGTCCGCAATCTTACTTGACCTCCACGCATACGTATGTAAGGAGGATTCTTGCGCTACACACCCAACCCTAATTAAGAAGACTCCTATAAGAAAAAGAACTCAAGGAGATACGCAAAATCTATGAGTTACTCTCCTAGAAGGAAAAAACTTCTAGACCAAGGCATAAATTTCGGCCCTACACAACTATAAATACCCCAAGACCCTCACAAGGCAAGGTACGTATTATTCACCCTAACTCTGACATTCTAGAGTTACGAACAAGAGATTTCTCCAACTTGACCGTCAGAGGGTATTTGACCGGTACCACACCGATACTCCTCTTAAAGTTTTCAGTTTTTGTGTTGTGCAGGTACTTCATTGGGAGCACGTGAGCACCGTATAGCTTATTGACGATTTTTGACATCAATAAGTAGTTATGTCATTTTTGGGAATTTGCTATTGAAACAAATTTCAGCCAAATAGAACACAATTTTTTTAATCAAAGTTACTGAAAACTCAAACCTTCACATTAGCAGTTATTGAAACCATGACAATTTTCGAACAATACTTATTCAAACAGTTATCCGAACCCAACACAAATAAAAACAAAGAAGCCACCAATGCGTCCAGTTTGGGTGAATGATTGGAATGATCAGAAAGCCTCACCAAATAAAAAGAGAATCAAACAATGGCAAAAAAAAGAAACTAGAAGCATCGTGAGGGCGTAAGTAAAAGACTTCAACTAGGGTGAATGATTAAATAGAGGTGTTGTCGGTATGTGAGAATCGTTTCCAGGACTCCCAGCAAGAGGAGGGGAAAAAGGAGGAGACTGTCATGGGTTGGTAGGTGGAGAGTTCTAATTACCATCAGGTGTCGGAGGAGACTGTGACGGGCTGTATCCACCTGCGTAAACCAAGTCTCATTATAGACACTTGAAAGAATTTACAAAAGAATAAAAATTGAACATTGAAATTTAATCTAAAGAAAAAGGTTGAATTATATATCCTCACAGTCGGATGCCTTCCACCCTATGACTTGCTTCTCATGATCGAAAACTATGTGATAACCCGTCATAAAGTTTTCTGCATGAAAATAATTAAATGAATTCATTATTTATAAGTGGCAATTTCTCAATTTATACATGGTAGGAAACATAATAGCATTAGTGATATATTGGGCTAAGCACTAGCATTAGGTCTCAGCAAACGAAAAAAAAAACTAGAATTAGGTGTGTTAAATGCTAAAAATTAGCATTTAACACACCAAACATAAAAGTTCACCTTCATGAGGTCTGTTAAATGCCAAATGAATTTGACATTTGCTAAAGTGATGATCTAAATATAGAAGTGTACAATGAGATATGATATAAATATTATTCTACAGTTCTCTGCTTTTTGTCAACTTGAGAGTTCATTATCAAAAAAAAAAATCACAGCCAGTGCAGGTTACGGCCTTACAGAGAATTTCCACAAACATATTGTTAAATGATAATCTCCTTATAAGGAGAAGAACACGTAGCCTAAAATTCCAAAATTGATAGAAAAACATGAAAATGCTACTTTGCCAATAGGTTTTGAAATAGAGATATTTTTTGATAAATAGACACTCACGTCCTATGGTGTTCTTATCTTCGGAATCTTCATCAATTTTGCTAATAGCCAAGCAATATATACCCTGGAGACCAGAACATCAAGTTTTAGCATAACTCAAGCTGGAATCGGATTAAAGCACTACAAAGTGAGTGCATACCTGATCATTAACCAGTACTACTGGATTAGTGACAACATATTCGTTTCCACCTTTCAATGTCAAATTGATTTTAGGGAAATTACTGTTAGATTTGCATTGGGAAGAAAGTAGAAGTCAGTGCTTCAGATCACGTTGACAAGAGAAAACAAATACGAATTATGAATAGATTCTCCAGATATATAGATGACCTTAAGTTATAACAGTACTCAAAGTCGGCGGTCTGATAATCGGATCGGTATTCTTTGACTTGGGAATCGAACTACAAAATAATAGGAGTACAAGTCATTTTCATTTGTATTAAATGTAATTCCAACGATACCATTAAACACGTAATTTAAATTACTTACAGTCATAGAAATATTTGCATAAGCTGGTTCCTTCAGATATGTATACGTTGTACCAGAGTCAAAGATTGCACTGAAGTCTAACGCAGAAACATTGCTTCCCACAGAGATTTGAGAGATGCTGATATTATAAGATGGACTGATAACAAGTTTTCAATTACAAAATTAGTGCAAGTACGATGAGGTTCAGGTCACAGATAGTCTTCTTGCTAAACTAATAAATAACTTTTCGGTCAGTATTTTTTCAAAGTCGAGAAACTAACGACTTACTATGATGGGTCAATGGTGAAAGGCGCTTCTTTTTGGTCTGAGCTGCCCGTGTCTCCAAAAGTTATTCTCCCATGCTCATGATCAGCTCCAAAACACATAGAAAATGAATTTGAACATAGCCCTTCTCTGGCTAAGATGCTAGGAACAGATAAGTCATCAATTCCAAGCCCAAGTAAACCGTTTACTGTACCGTTAACCAGCTTTTGAGCACAACTGCAAAAAATAACGAGATTCACTCTCAAGTGTCAGCGTGTCACACCCAAAACATGAAAATTTTCTAAACAGATCTTACCACCAGTGAAAAAACAAGAAGCAACTTCAACTTACTAGAAAATTAATACAAACCCACTAGTACGGTGATTGCACCCCAAAAAAAAAATAAAAATTATATTTAAGACTACACTTTTTTCTTGTAATATCATCGTCTATACAAAATCATGACCTCCCAAGCCTAGCCTACCTTCTCCAAGGTAATTTTTTTTCACCTTTTCTCTTCTTGCGTAAGAGAGACTTTTACTGAATTAGTAAGAGTGAGACAAACAACTTAACAACCTACATATATAATTAATAATGATTATTCCTATTTGATCGGGTGGCGACAAAAAACCCTTCCAAACTCCAGATTCATCACCAAAATTATCTATATTTAACAAAATATCAGTTATTCCATAAATTTTGTCACTTTAGCTAACAATTGTTAATTTTAATCCCATTTTTAGAAATATATATTAAATCGGTACTGTGTTACTTGAAATAATATTTGCCCCAAAGTTTTTGGTAGCAAAGCAATGAGAATTAACTTACCCAAAAGTAACTTGAGCTTCAACAGCTTTTAATTGATTGTCATCTGTAATCAGGTGCAAAACATCCTCTACTAAGATCCCAGAATTGAATGAACCATCGACGTAGCTATAGTTATAAGCACAGTCACTACTAGCTGAAAGGCATTGATTGCACAAGGTACTGATGTTGCAAGGAGCATTTTCACTTGTTGATGATGCAGAAGGACTATAAATGTTGAGGTTTATTTCCTGCTTGATAAAGGATTAAGAGTATACATTTAAGTAACATGGATAAATGAATAAATAAAAATTTTATTTTGATTTGATTTGATTAATTGAATGAGAAAAAACAATGGATTAAAAAAAAAAAAATTTGGATGCTATCATTACAAATATTAAGAAGCGTCGGTTGAACAATAAAGTACTTAACAAAAATTTCATGAGATAATAAGAAGGAATCTTGAATTCTTAATGGAAAGTGTTTTGGAAAAAAAAAAAATAAAACTAATTTCCCACATTTATAAATAGAAAAAGAGATAAGGGTCTTTTATTGGTGCTCTTATTGGGCTTATTTGTTTGGTGCCGAACATGTGGGGATATGATAATTCAGTCTTGTGAGAACAGGCCCTAAAGTGATAAAACTCATTATTTGAGCTATTAAATTAATGGATTTGGCTCTCCTCCCATTATAAACTTTCATGTTTTCTTCATTTTAATATAGATGAAAGACGCCTTTCATCTATATGCACTTAGATTAGGTTAGACTAGAAATTCTATTTTGTATCAAAAAAATATATACATATATGAAAGACACCTAGCATTAGCAGACTAACGACCCAAAGGCAAAAAAATAACCACATTTAGTTTCTCTTAATTTTGTCCTTCTCTCTCAATTGCTCACAATCTTTAGCAAGAAAACTCACCGTAATACACTCAACACCCTTGGTCATGGATGACAAGGAGCTATCAGAAATATAGGTCTATTTGGATAGGACTTATTGCTGAAAACTAAAAACTGAAAACCGCGTAACAAAATAATTTTTAAATATGTAAATAGTACCATGAGACCTATTCTTAATTAAAAAATTACTGAAAAGTGAAGTTTGTAGGTCCCGTAAACAGTACATGAGACCCACAGATATGATAAAAAAGCTGAAAAGTCAACAAAATACTGCTATTGTGCACTCTACTGTTCATGAACAGTAGCATGAACAGTAAAATTTGTCCCCCCCTGAACGTACAACAAAAAATAAAAAAGAAAGAAAGAAAAACGTGAAAACGCAAAACGCAGCCCACTTTAATCCATATCCAAATAGATACAAAATGCCAAAGACACCATCTGAGAAACATGGCCTATGTATCAAAATCGCAACCGCAAATGTTTAGAGTTTAACAATTTATTTCTTTGATTTTTCTATCCCTAATTTCCAACGTCTATCTTCCTCCCTCTTGGCAATGATTTCATCACTGCTGCGTGGTTAGTTTTCTCTCTTTTTGTTTATGATACTTCATTTTCTGATATATTTGATGGAGGTATGTGTATTTTGGGTGATTGATAAAATTTCTTATGGGTTTTTTTTTTTTTTTTTTTTCCAGAGATTCAAACTGTGAGGTTCTAAAGATTTAGAATTAAATGTTTAGAGTCTTAATTTGTTTATGTTAGCAAACTGAGAACAAAAACATGTCTAGAATAGGTGTTAGACATTGCTCAAGGTAATACAAGTCAAGTCTGAAGAACATTCAAGCTGGAGGAAAAAGAATTGAGATTTAGTGAAGCTCGACCAATTGAAGAATAGGCTCGACTGATCGAAAATTACAGTAAAGCAATTTCTGCAGAATTTTAAATCAAGCCTAAGCCCGCAAAAATATTTAGGATTTCAGTTCAATACTCTTAAGTATAAAAGGAAAACCCTAACTACGTTTTAAAGACTCTTAAAAGACTTGTAAGTTACTGCTGTGAGATTTAAAAGGTTTTGTACCTTCTAACTCTGCAAGTGTCTACCGGAACAAGATCTACAATCAAGTGCTGGTAGAATCTAGTTGCTGCTGCAAGATCAACAAGTGGTGATCTGAAATCTTTGAGTGGGATCTCAAAGTCATAAGCGTGGGAGCTTGTATGTTGCAAATCCAAGAGAGAAGAGTTCATGGATTTGGAGCTTGCACGTGATTGTGTCAATAAGTTACTACTGGAGGTAACAATAGATTTAGGGTTAAATCTTTTGTAAAACTTCAATTCTCCATTAGTAGATTTGTTTACCTTGAGGATAGCTAGGTCAAAGTCTTCCCAAGTTTTTACCTTGAAATTGTTCGTTTTATTGGTTTTTCTGAGTGATCATATCTATGTGTTATTTACTTTTCCGCTACTGTGCATGATATGATCTTTCACGGTTTAACTTAGATCTCATAATTAACCTAAGTAATCACTTGACTAATATATTAGGTTAAATAATTTGTTTTAAAGGGTCTAAATAAACACACAAATTTTGAGAGACTTATTGCTTTAATGGACTCTAATTTGCCTTCTTCTTGGATGAAGCAAGGCCTAGTCTTGGCAATACTCAGATGATAGTGATGATATTGGAGAGAGCATGGAGCTAAGAAAGAGAAAGAAAGAAAGAAAAAAGGGGGGGAAAATTTTGCCATAAACTTAGTTGCATCAAATCTTGCATAATGGTGGACGTGGCAATAAAGAAGGAGACGAGAGAGTTTATAACAGGAGAGCCAAAAACTAATTGGCAATATAAAAGATATGGGGTTCAATTCCCACTTGTACCAAAAACTGATTGATGTCTTGGTCTGATAATAAAGAGCTATCATCAGGAGCGGACGCCATAGGTTGAAACTCTCTTAAAAAAAATAAATAAAAAAATATTTAGGTGGCAATCTATTAATGATAGATTAAAAAATAACGTAAGTGATGAACCCAAATTAAAACTAGAAATAGTTTATCACTTAGGTTTTGTTGTAAAACTATTGTGTTACTGTGTCTATAGCACTACCCTCAAAATAACCTCATTTACTGTTAGAAATTTACCATAATTATGATCTGTTGGGTCATTAACTTTAGGAGGCCTAATGAGTCCAAAATGACACCCATTGGCACCAACCATTACACGTGCGTAAGATTTTATACACAAACTATATTCAAACACTTTAAGGGAATCTGGCCAAAGGAAAATATAACGTTGCCAACCTTTTTTTTTTTCATCAAAAATTTTAAAGATATTTATTAGAGATAAAACCAAATCTAATGTCAATGTTGGGGGATGTCAACAAAGTCTTTCTAGGTATAGAAAATAATGTTTTTATCTATCCAAACATTCTCAAAGTCTCACATCTCATCAAGAAGCTTCCAAAAAAATATTTTTACCAATAATATGACTCATGACCAACTTTTTGTCCATCAAGCAAAAGTAAAAAAAGTACTTTTTCCAGAAGGGAATGGAAGGCTAATCTGATTCGCCAGAATTTCATGCAACAAGATGTGGATGCAATACTAAGTATTCCCCTTAGTGCTAATAGGGCTCGGGATAGACCCATATGGGTAGAAACCACGAACGGCAAATTTTCAGTGAGGAGCGCTTATAAAATAGCCCAAGAAGGAGTGTGGGGTGTAGAAAGAGTAGAGTCATCTGACCCGACAGTATTGAGAGGGATTTGGAGACATATCTGGGGCATGAATACACCAAACAAGCTTAAACACTTTGTGTGGAAGGCCTGCAAGAATATACTGGCAACTAAGGAGAACTTAAAAAAGAGGAATATCACTAATGACAGTGTATGTAAAGCCTGTGGGATGTACTCGGAGTCTGCAAGCCATATTTTCTGGTTTTGTGACAGGGCCAAGGAAGTGAGGGAATCAGGCAAGGTTGTGTTACCTTTTGAGATCAGACCCTCGTGGGACTTTATTGATGTTGTATGGCATTTACAGAAAAGGAAGGATCAAAGCCCAGGACTGTTGGAATGAGTAATTGCAATCTGTTGGGGGATTTGGAAAAATCGTAATGAGGTGAACCATGGAGGCAAAGGCAAAACGGGAAGGGTGATTACTAGAAGCTCTCTGTTACTTTTGGAGGAATTCCAAATTGCAAATGAGAACCCACAAGACACACGAGTTAGTGCTCCTGAGGTGGTCAAGTGGCTCCCTCCAAGAACGGGCTGTTACAAAGTGAACGTAGATGGGGCTGTGTTTTCCAAAAGAAAACAGGTAGGAATTGGTGTGGTGATCCGGGATAGTTTGGGCGAGGTGGTTGCTGCTCTAAGTAAGAAAATGGTCTTGCCGCTTCGTGCACTGGAGACTGAAGCTAAGGCACTGGAGGAAGGAATCCTATTTGCTAATGACGTTGGAGTTAGAGACGTGGTTTTTGAGAGTGATTCCTTGAATATCTGTAATGCGGTCCAGGGTCTGAGTGAGCCACCGTCTTCAGTTCAGAATATAGTTGCAGGAATTCTTCGTCAAGTTCAGAGCTTCAGGACTTTTGAGTTCAACCACACTAGAAGACAAAGAAATATTGCTACGCATTTACTGGCCCAGCATGTTGCATGGATTGAGGAATGCCCAAGCCAAATAGTGCATGCATGTGCACATAATGTACGTAACATAGTTGATTTTGATTAAATAAAACTTTTCTCTCTCTTATCTAAAAAAAAAAAATATATATATATATATATATATATATATATATAAGTCCCACAAAGGGCCACAAATGCTTTGATAACTTTTACATAATTTTATAAAAATATACAGTTTTAATAACTTTTACATTAAATATGTGACAAAAAAATCAAAAGTTTACCTATTTTCAAAGAGCTAAAAATTATATTATTTATAAAAATTAAACTGAAACAAAAGGCAAAAAAAAAAAAAAAAAAAAAAAAGCCGTAGGTCTAACCGTATAAGTACTCTAATTTCGAGTCCAAATAAGTCTATAGACCAGAAACAAAAGTTTATCAGAAATCGAATTAGAATTCTGGGCTTTAGGGGTTTCCTACACTGGGCTTGTCAATTATTTGGGTCTTCCAACTGATTCGGTTCTGAAGGCTTTAATTTTAATCTTTAAACCACGCTTGTTGAGCTAAGAGGTGTTTTGTTTTATTTCTATCTTTTAATATTGATAAAATAAATAAAAAGAGTTTGTTTTTCGAAAATTTTTGGTACAAACACATCGCCGTGGACACATGCAAGGATTAATCATTTCTAAAGGTAACGCACCTCTCCAGATGATAGTTTTGTGGAGGTATTGCAACCGACAGCAATGTTTTTCTGACAATCGCATGGTAACCAGAACAAATCACTGCCTGTGTCCAATGCCACCAAAAATGATAAACTTGGTGTCCCCACAGAAACATTAGCATAATACAGACTGAAATATCCAAAAAACAACAATTGGTTAGTACAAAGCAACAGGAAGAACTCCTAAATAGAACGAAGATCAGTATCGTCACCAAGAAGGGAAAATAAAAAGGTTCATGAGTGGCTTAGGATCATACAATGCCAAACTGGGGTCAGTAAGGGTACTGTTTCCATTGGCAAAAGTGAGTGGCGACTGGTTGTCACTGGCGGCAAGGTGTCGGCCCTGGATTATGCGGTCACGGCGGGCCATGGCAGCATAGTACTCTACGCTCCCTTTCTCTGGAAGCCCATCAGCGCCAAGAATTGCGTTAACCGTATCCGAGAACCGGTGGTGAATTTCAAACCCAAATGTCCCCAACCCGTTACAGCTCTGGCTACTCAAACCCAGTAGTAGTAACAATATTGCCAGCAGTGTGCATGATGCGGAAGCGAATGAACATGAACTAGTATAACTCAAAGCCCAAGACATCGCTTAATGAACTAGAAGTTTTTGCAGACAGAAAAAAAAGGACTTGCCACAACTACAAGCACAGAAAACCCAAACAAACCAACACAAAATCTTCAGATATGTGATCCAAAATTGCCAACTCAAACCCACAAACACTTAAAACCCAAATCCAAACTCAGGAATCCTTAGATGAAAGTCCAAAATCATGAAAATGAAGAGTGAGTTTCTGTTTCTGGGTATATATTTATGCGTAGATGAACATGATGAGTGGATCTGAAGAAGAAAGAAAGAAAGACAAAACCAGAAAGAAGAGAAGAAAAAAAAAAAGCCGTTGGTGGTGGAGGGAATCTGATGAAGAAGAAAAAGAAAAAAATGTTGGTGGTGGAGAAGGTTTGAAGAAGCAAGAAAGAAGAAGCAGAGAAAAAGAAAAGAGGAAGCCAGACAGCACACAAGCCACGCATACCACACGGAGTCAGGAAATTTCCCTTGGCGCCACTGAAACTACTAGCTAGAGAAGAAGTTGAGCCGGTGACAAGTAACTCATTTATAAACCCTTCGATATCGTTCATTTCTTCTCACACCCACGGCCATAAATGCATGGGTCTCGATCAATATTTCTGATCCAGTAGTTTCTTTGCTTCTCTCTCTCTTAGCCTCTTTCTAATATTCCTTTACTTTATTGATCCACATCTACTACTTTCTCAACATAACTATAAGAAAAAAAAAAGTTTTAAAAATATATGGAAGACAGGTCTCATTGCCTGAAGTTCTTTACGATTGTGCTCTTTTGCTTGAGCTTGGTTTCGGCTCAACATGTTCATGAATATTATATATACTATAATATAAAAGTGAAGCTTTTGGCTTTTTTTTTTTTTTTTTTTTAAATATTAAGTATTTTTAACACATGGGAGAGGAAGGAATGTTTTTTAAATAAACTTACAATGGTGTATATTTAAAAGGGTCTAACTTCTAGATACACAACAGCTATATGGTTATATAAATTTATTGCCCCATATGGTTTGCTGACCATTCTTATTATGCTATGTGATTATATAAATTTATGTCCTATATACATTTAAAAAATTAGCAGTTGTGCCTTTTCATTCTGCCTTTTAAATTTCCATATTTATTCACTGTTTCGCATAAAATATGTGTCTATATATATATATATATATATATATATATATAAAGTGCCTCTTTCCCAAAGTAATTCTTTTTGTGTAAAGTACAAGAAACATCTAGAGAGTCCAGATCTTTTGTCCCAACTTATATAGTCCACTCTCTACTCCACCAAATATATCAAGCCACGTGGACATCATTTATTATACAGAAACGGAAGAGTTCAACAGAGTCAATCTCCTCAATCTTAACTCACGTTCCAAACCCAAGTAAGGGGTAAAAAAAAAAAAAAAAACAAGCAAACAAATCACTACAATCAAAATACCCAGCCAACACTCATGGTCCAAACCCAAAATAAAAATCACAGCTAACAGCACCACCATCAAAATATCCAGCCACCACCAAAGTCACTGCTAGAGAAGATGACAAGGATGAATATCCTCAACCACCAACTCCTATTTCGGTACACCCAAAACAAATCACTGGACCACCACCCATAGTAATGCGTTACAAAATTCTTTGCCCCTACAACATTCCAAAGCCAACGCTAGTGAAGAGAAAATTCTTAGCCCCTACCCATGGTTGTCTTCTTGGCCAAAAACCCATCAACCGAAAAATAAAAAATAAAAAACAAAAAATAAAAACCCAAAGCAAAGGACCCCATCACTTAACTTTTGTTTTATACGTCATAGAAAGCAAAGGAACCTACAAATTCCATAAGTCCAAATCTGTAATCGGTTTGGTTTCCGTTTCCATGTGATAAACAATCTCACATGGGTTTTGTGTGAGAGAATTAAAAAAAAAAAAAATCGAAGGGGCAGCTTGATCATTGATGCTTGGAAGCTTTGTACTTTGCTATGATATCCCCTCTTCATCTTCTCCAACAGTGGTTTTGGTGGTGGAATCCGGTGTTGGCTGGGTATATTGATTGTAGTGCTTTGTTTTTTTTTTTTTTTTCCCTTGAGTTTGGAACGTGAGTTAAGATTGAGGAGATTGACTCCGTTTAACTCTTCCGTTTTTTCGTATAATAAATGATATCCACATGGCTTGATATATTTGGTGAAATATAGAGTGGAGCATATAAGTTGGGATAGAAAATTTGGACTTGCATCTAGATGAGTGATATTCAAATTTTGAGAGTAATAGTTTGTCGGGACTTGTTTTACATTTCCAAGGAGGGAGTGGATGTTGATTATAGTATTTAAGTTATCTTAGGATTTTTGTGATGGACTTGGGATTTGCCCTTACAACTAAAGGGGTTCATTTACTTGGAAAGAAAATAAAATTGCAAGAACATCACTCTCTCTCTATTTTTTTAAGAAGAAATAAAAGAGAAACCTCAAAATAATTAGTTAAATTCATTTGAGCTTGTATTCCCTGTTTAAGATTAGGAAATAGGATAGTAGGGACAAGGAAGAGTCCAAAAAGAAAGCAGGTTAACATAATCTTTTCATAAAAAAGGACACTGCAAACCTTAATATAAAAGCTAAATGTAAAAAATCCACCTGCATCAAAACATTATTGCTTCGTTTTCAATGATAGAAATAGCTAATAAAGTCTCCAATGCTCTGGATGCTTGCATATAACCAAACAACCAAGAAAAAACAAAGGATTCTGAAAACGATATTTGCAACATGTAGGACTTACCGCCTGTGCTGTATATGAAAGAAGATGAAAACAGTGAAAAATTTTCACCAAGAAATGAGAACGACACCTCAGAAAATTGCAATATTATTTACGCGTGAACTTGACTACATATACATTTCTTAATTGCTGCAGGGTCAAGTCAACACGCGTCTAAGACATGCAAGCTTGCCCTAACACCTAAAAGCGACGACTAACTTTTTTAATTCACAGTTGCCCCACAAATCACTTCTTCGTTATGTAATGTTGTGCTTTTGGGGGGTAAAAACAAAAACATTATGAACAAAAAAAATTGTTAGAATATGTAATAATACTGCTCTTAATTCTTATTTTTTATTGGCTTAAAATGACAGATTTTCAATATTGTTAATCATTTACTCCTTTTGAGTTTTAACCAACGCATAATAAATTATCAACGCCTTTTGGCTTACATGTAAATCCCTGCTTTCAATTAATTTCATTCCCCAATAAAAATCTCCTTCGATCATGAATTTCCTCTAGCCATTACCATTATCATTAGGTGACTTTTAGATGACTATACATGTATATTCTAATCATATTATCCATTAAATTCTTTTGTATATGAATACTAATTTAAAATGTTAGTTAATAATGTTGGAGTATTTTCTTTCAAATAAATTAGAAGGATTTCTTGTTTGGTCATTTAAGGTAAGAAAAATGATAGACATATGTAGAAACATATATAGCATTAAAATTAGAAAAGAAAAATAAGAAGAAATAAGGTTTTTATGAAATGATTTCTTGTCTTACATAATTACATTATGTAATAAAAATTTTGTATGTTACAATGAGAACACAATTTAATGTTAGTATGTTAGATAATAATAACTTTTTTTTCCCTTTGTAGATGTTAATGTGGCGCTTGATATGGGGTAATGTTTTAGGATTTTCAGAAATGTTTAAAAATTTCCATGTTTGATTACAAATTACGCTAAGGAATTAGATGCTAGGAGAATCTAGATTCCCCCTTACACCCCTCTCAATATGAATGTGGATTTCCTTTAAAACATGTAAGAATCTAGAATTCCAAGCTTAAAGGAAATTGTATTTTTTATAAATTGACAATTTGAACTATTTTTCATTATCATTTGAGCAATTAAGATAAAATATAAAACAAATTATTATGGATTAAACTCTTTTAAAATTATTATTAAGAATAAAAGCATTTGAGAATTTAAATAGTTATTTTGTATTGTACTTGTCATTTTGAAATGTTAAACTATAATTTTAATGAATTTTTCATAATTAATAGTTTATATTTACTTTTTCATTATTTATTTAGAAGAAGATTCTTTTTTTTTAAGAACTTGGTAGTTCACATTCAAATCTAAGGATAGAATGGGAAAAATAAATAATTCATTTAAGATTCCTGAAAATAAACCAAATATTATCATCTCACATTCCTAAAAATCTTAAGAGATTCTCAAATGAAACCAAATATAGGAATAGCTACATTCCTAGGAATATGATTCCTAAAAATCGCATTCCTAGATATCTAGATGCCAAAAGTAATGTGGATTCCTTCGTACCAAACGCCACATTAGAATTTCAATATATAGAGTTTTTTTCGCGCATGTTATGAAGCTTTTTTTAGTCAAAAGAAAAAAGTCTTGTTTTTATTTTATATATATAATTTTTATTTTGAGAATCTAATTTATAAGTGAATAAAACAATTTGAAAATCAACAAAAGAGTAGTCCTATTTTTTAAGCAATGTTTTAGTGAGAGTTAGAATTGCATTTTTACCGAATTGTCCTTTAGTTTTGTCTCTACTTAAACATAGGGGTGTAAGGGCATTTTTGAACTAAAAAATGAGGAATCCAAATAAAGGAAGCCCCTTAAATAATAGTATAGATATAGATAAGTTGTTGGTATTTTTTTTTTTTTTGTTGAGAAATTGTTGATATTGTTTTTGATGCTGTTATTTGGTTCATGGATATTAATGAAAAAACATTTACATGGTAGTTATATCATTTTGGAAATTTGCTATTGAAACAAATATCAGCCAAATAGAACACAATTTATTAATCGCAGTTACTGACCACTTCAACCATCATATTATCGATTATTGAAACCATGTATTTTCCTTGAAACAACGCTTATTCAAACAGTTATCCAATCCCCAACAACAAGAAAGAAGAAGAAGCCACCAATGCGTCGAGCTTGTGTGAATGATTGGAATGATCAGAAAGTCTCACCACATAAAAGGAGAATCAAACAATGGCAAAGAAAGAAACAAGAAGCATCACAAAGGCGTAAGGAAGAGACTTTTATGGGCTGGTAGGTGGAGAGTTTGAGTTTCCATCGGGTGCAGGAGGAGATTATGATGGGCTATAGGCTATAGCCACCTGGAAAAACCAAGTCTCATTAGTCATTAATTATAGTCACTTAAAGAATCAACATAGCTAGAGAAGTAAAAATTGAATATTAAAATTCAATCTGGAGTGTTGAATTGTATATACTCACAATTAGATGCCTTCCAACCTATTACGTACTTCTCACGATTGAAAACTATGTGATAATCAGTCATGAAGTTTATTGTATGACAATGAACAAATTCATAATTTATAAGTGGCAATTTCTCAATTTAAACATGTTAGGATACTTCCTCAAAAAAAAAAAATAAATAAAAATAAATAAAATAAATAAAAAAAGAAGAAGAAGAAGAGAAGAAGAGGTTAGGATACATAATGGGTTTCAATGATATAGTAGGCTAAGAGACCCGGGTGATGGTGGTTGTTTAATGATGACAATCTCTCAATTAAAATATCGTTAAACAACTAGTATTTTCCAAGTTTTTCCTAAAATCTAACTTGTCAATAGTGGTTGTTTAATGATGTAATGACTAAATGAAAGTCATGTTAATTTTTTGATTTACGTGTAACTTTTTTATGTTATGTTTGTTTCAGTATTAACGTTTTTTAGAAAATAATTCATTTTCCAAAGAGCATTTTTTGAAAAACTATCTCGTTTTTCATTATTTGGTAACAATATTGAAAATGAGCTTGTGAATGTTTTTTGGTATTTAGTATGTAATTTTTTTATTTTATTTCTTGTATAATTTAAAACATGTGTAATATGTATACCAACTAATGTAACCAATATAAATAAAAAACCAAAAATGAATTTAATTTTCATACTAAAATTTTAACAATAAATACAATCAAAATTAGTTGTTAATAACTTTTAATTGCCTACTCTTTCTGCTGGTACACTAATTGCTTATTATGGTCAACCACAAATCTTCAATATTACTCTAAATTATGTATTTGCATATCTGCATAATTGTGAAGAGTGAGTTTACATTCAGTATGCCATTGAAGGCTGTCACGTGTACACTTGTTGTTGAGGCAGTGATAGAATTTGATGTCACTCCGCTGTAGACTTTTAGAGATCTTGAAAAAGAAAACATGTATATGAACTATAGTCTTAGATTTTATGTGATTAGAACAGGAAATAAAAAAATTATGGGTTTTATCTGAATCAAAGTTAGAGAAAGAAAGAGAGAAAGAGAGAGAAAATACTCATCCATGACATGGCGGTGTTGTTATATATTGTCGCTTAAGGGGTTTATGTGTTATTTGTGTGAAGAGAGATAAAGAGGATGTTGATGAAGGAAGGAGGTATGGTTTTGTTTTGTTTATTGGTGGCACAGTGGTTTAAGCTGGGTATCAACTTGTTGAATAGGGGGGTTCTGACATTAATATGAAGCTTCGACCTTGACGTTATCAATATCCTAATTCAACCATCTTATTGGAAATTTAGACTCAAAGAAAACGTGATTGTTTACGTGGAGACACCATTTGCACTTGATACAACTTCAATTAACAATAGAATAATAGCAAAATCTTGACCTTCAAAAGTAAAGATATTGGGTTCAATGTTTACTGCTTTTCAATCAATAATTCTGGCCGGATAGAGAACAAAATGGTGCATGAGTTCTAACTTCTAATTTAAGCTACACATTAACTACTTTTTCAAACAAAAAAATAAAGTTTATGAGATATATCTTATTTTATTTATTTTATTTATTTTATAGGAAGAGATATCTCATTTTACATAACTATAAAAATGAGGTATTATTATACAGTAAGATGAATTAAGGGGTTTTTTTTCTTTTTGGTTGGGAAACTTGCAAAGTGTGAGTTATGGACAATCAATTAATTTTTCCACCATTTAGAAATTGCCACATAGGCGCGCTATGGAGATTTTTGTGATAGACTAATTAGATAATTAATGGAAAATGCTAGGCACAAAAAAAATTCCATAATTATTGTCGCAACTTGCCACGTGGCGAGCTGAAAATGGTGAGGACAAATGACGAGTTTATATCTTCACCACCCACGACTAAGGGTCGTTAATGGGCAGGGTTGGGTTGGGCTGGTCTAGCCTAGCCCATTTTTACTTGGCCCAAGGGCATAATGGGTTGGGTATAATGAGCTATTAATTAGTTAACGGGCCGGATTGGGCTAAGTTGAAAGAGAAAACCCTAGTCCACAACCCTACCCATGGACTTCAGCCCATTTTGTCTTTAACGGGCTAGGCTACTAGGTTGGGTCTAATGGGCTACCAATGGAATTATGTTAGCATATTATTTTATTATTTTTAGAAAGAAAGAATCCATTTTTTATAGAATAATCAATCTATTTTTTTAAAGGAAATATTCAAAGAATTTTAGTAGTTAAATACAATTTTTTTTTAAAGTCAAATCTATTTAATTTTTTCTTTTGTTGATGGAAACTTATGTAATTTTTTTTATTAAGGCTTCAAATAGTTTTTTATTTTTATCTTTAATAAAAAAATATCAAATGGTTAATTCAAATTTGCTAGACTACTAGAAAAATATATATTTAGTAAACTAAGTTTAGCACAATTACTTTAAGTATGTTAGTAGTTGGGAGAGTTCTCTTAAAAAATTTCTCTACAATATCTCAAGATCAATCCTTCATACACCTCCTAGAAATTTTTGTATAAATTATAAATTATTGGACTAGGCAACGGGCTGTATTACTAGTACAAGCAAGGTTGTTCAAATCTATGAATTTTGAATACATAGTTCACTCAAAATGAAAAGGACTAAAACAACGTGACCGAAAAACTTTGACTTGTTCCTTGTATTAGCTTGCACAGTGATAACAAATAACCCCATCTCTTTTTGAGCACTTATATTGTAATTTTTGTTACTCCAATTTATTTTCTTTTACTAATATCTTTGATACCATAGTAAACTACAGATGGAAACAGGATTACTATGATTGAAATAGAAACAAAACACAAGTTAAACAAGGCTACAATTGAAGTAGAGTACTATATCTTTAGGCTGCATCTCCCAGATACCCTGCTTAAGGGCTAAGGACACTGCCAAATTTAGAAACTACCTCTAGTAGTATATAAATGAACAGTGAAAATTGAAAGAACATAAAAACGTTAAACAGTGATTAACAATATTTTTCAGACATCTTTTTCATTTTGCATGGTTTTTTCCCTATAGTGCCTAATTCTTTTAGTCTCTTCTAAGGTTATTATCAGGCTTTCTTCTTGGCTTCCTGCAGGTATTTTCGTGGTCATCTTCAAGGCATTTTCAAGGGATCTTTCCAAGGCTTTATGAAGCTTCCACCTTGAGTTTGAGAATGGATGTTAGAGATATATTAACCCAATATAATAGGTCCAAGTTTAATCCTACTTTATTTGCAAGTCAAGTTTTTTACTTGTACTACAAGTCTAGTAACCATAGTCAATGTATGGTTACTAAACGTGTACTACAAGTACAAGTTTAGTAACCATACATTAACTATGAACTAATACCTATTACAATTGACTCATATATCTTTAAAACACTAATTTATAATAAGTATGCATTTTTCTTTTTTGAGAAAGTCCACGTACACAAAAAAATTTGACATTTGTTGATATAGGAGATTGTTAATAGTAGATAAAAAAAAAAATAATGTTAGTACTAATGGGTTCAAATAAAAATTGGTAAAAGCTTGTCAGCATCATAGGTGTGAATAGATTTATCAATTTAATGTATGTAGCATTACTCTTTCCCGTACGAAACTGCATTGTCTATTTTCTTTTAGGTAGAATTCAAACTTCAAATGTTTAGAAGTCACCTCATGCCTATATATTTTATATTCGTTTCTTGTTTTGAAAGACGAATGGGAAAGATATATCACCTAAAATATGCAATTGCAAATGACTTTCTAGGTTACATAATAAAAAACATTTGGCCAGTTTAATTTAATTTATAATTCGGGTTACTATGATTCTGCGGTGCAATACGAAGTAGTATATTTTATACGCGCATGCACATGTACAGAGCTGGTCAAATCCATCATTGCATTTAAAAACAAGGTTTAATGGTCAAATCCATTTTTGCACCTCCCATATCAGAGAATGTAATTTAAATGATGTATACTGTGACATCGAGTAAGGTGACTTGTCTCTATCAAAAGCATCTGACTAAGGGTTATTTGAGGTAGTTTTTGACTTGCAACCCCCCTAAGAAAAAACTGATATCCACCACCGTCTCGTATAGGCGAGTTGGTACTTGGGCTGTATAGAGACCAATTACTCAGGAGTTCAAGCCCTCGCATTTACCTAGCAAAAAAAAAACTGATATCCTAGTCTGATTTTTTTTAATCTTTTTTGGTGAATTTATTTGATGTATTTTTTGTTGAAAATTTTTCTATATTTATCAATTCTTTAAAAAGATATAATTTAACCAAAGGAAAAAAAAAAAACATTATTGTTTAAAAAAAAAAAACTAATAGGATTTTAAATTCTTAATGTAATATTGTCACTCGAGAGAGATTTCAAACGTTTGAGTGCATTGTTGCCTTATTTCTCTATGGCAAAACAATTGGTTGCCTTATTACTCTATGGCAAAAAAATTGGTGCATGAATGTCAGGGACGGAGCCAGGACTTGGAGATAGGGGGGGCAGAAGTATAAACAAAAAAAAAAATTGAAACTCCAAGTAAACATTCATTTAATAAACCATCAACAAAGAAAAATACATAAAATTATTGTTTTTTAAGATATTACAATGCAATTATTTATGAAAATGGAACTCGTCGTCTTTTTAAATCTTCGAAATCATCTATGATTGAATCCGTACTAATTGTCGCAGCAATGTCCCTTTCAATGAATAACATCATAGCGTCTGACAAAAACTCATCTTCCATTTTGTTGCGAAGGTCAGTTTTGATGACATTCATAGCTGAAAATGCTCGCTCTGTAGTTGCAGTAGAAACAGGAAGAGTAAGCACAAGCTTGACCACTCTACAAATAAGCGGATAGATTTCTGATTTTCTAGTTCTCACCATCCATTGGCACAATTCAGAAATATTTTTCAAATTCTTGAATCCTGAATGCTGAACTACATCATACTTATAAAGATCAAGTTCCTTTTTCAAATCATTCTTTTCATCATTTGTGAAGTCTATTGGATAAAAATTATCTACCAATGAACAAATATCACTAACTCGAAAAGATTCATATGCCTCTCGAGGGTCTAGAGCTGAGCTAAGTGTAAGTAATTCCATGGCATGCTCACTAAACCGATGATTTAGTTCCTGTAATTGAGAATCTATTCCTGCATTAAAAATATCTACTTTATAATAATGCTCATTTTTAAAGTCCTCTTGTTGATGACGAGATCGACCAAATCTTGCAACATAACGAGCATTCATATCAGGGACATCTATATCACGTTCCTTACAAAATGATATCACAATAGCTAGTAAGTCATCCCATTTCTCATCTCTAAATTGTTGAATAAGCTTTTTAGTGGATGAAACTAAATGCATAGCATTTAAAATGTCTTGCGATTGGTTTTGCAAAGCTTGACAAAGTTTATCAGTGATCCCCATAGTTTCATTAACAAAATGCAAGATGAAAACAAATTCAAATGAAATTAATACCTCATAAGCGGACTCTGCTTCTACTTTTTGTGAAGAATTTCCTTCATCCATGATTTTCAGTAGAACTTCACATGTTGGACTAAACAACTTTATCAAGTTAGAAACCGATTTATAATGCGAACCCCAACGAGTATCTCCAGGTCGCTGTAAAGTGACCATCTGATTAAGTCCTTTCCCAGTTTCAAGCTCTTCAATATCAATCAAATATGCAATGTCAGAAGCTCTAGCAATTTTTAATTGCTCAATACGTTTGCATGAAGCACGAATATTATTGATAACCAAAATCAATTTATTGAAAAATCTATTAAGAGGGACAACTGCTTTTGATGCTCCTACTAATGCCAATTGTAAGCGATGTGCAAAACAATGAATGTAGTAAGCATATGGACAATCATTCAAAATCAAAGCTTGTAATCCATTCCACTCACCCCGCATGTTGCTTGCACCATCATATCCTTGCCCCCGAATGTTTTGGATATCTAAGCACTGATTAGAGAGCAAATAATATATCTCCTTTTTAAGGGTCACTGCTGCAGTGTCAATAACATGAACAATCCCATAAAATCGTTCTCGCACAAAGCCAGCTATATCAACATATCTTAAAACCACAGCCATTTGCTCTTTCATGGACTCATCACGAGCTTCATCAACCAATATGCAAAACTTTGCATTACCAATTTCTTCCCTAATTGCCTTCTTCACTCTGGTTGAAATAACATGTAGAATTTCTTTTTGAATTTGAGGTGATGTGTAAGTTGCATTTTTTGGAGCTTTTGCCATTATTTCAACAATATTATTATTATAGCCCACCATCAAATCCAATGTTGTAAGAAAGTTTCCCCGATTGGTTGAAGTAGAGCTTTCATCTCGACCTCTAAAAGCAATAGCTTGCAAGGCAAGATGTCGAACAACATCAATTGAAGCCTTCAATCGTACTCGATTATTTGCAATTTGTTCTGAAGTGAAATTGCCCACTACCCTGTCTATGTGTTGAGACTGGTTCATCAAATCCTGACACGCTTTATGGGCAAATCTATGAGTGGAGTTAAGATCTTTCCCCATATGAAGACTAAAAAAACAACTTTCACCATTTCTCACTTTCTTCCAATTCTTAAATCCGTTAACTGTGAATGCATTTTGTCCATCATGCCCAGTTGGCTTATGAAAGAGAAAGCATAGTAGACAAAAAGCGGCATCTTTTTTAGGAGAATATTCAATCCAAGGCTTAAAGCGATCATCTTCATACCAAGAACGTTGAAAGCTTCGACCCTTCTCAGATTTTTTAAATTTTTTGAAACGAGGCTGGTATGGACCCAACGTAATGTAACGTCGCCGGATCTCATCTCATTGATCAACATGATAAGTATATATTTGTCTACGCAATCCAGGATCACGTTCTAATTGCAAAGAACTCATATCAATCTTTTGAAATTTTGTTTGAGAATTTTCCTCAACAGGGACATCAAGATTTTCCTCAACAGGTTCATCAGGAATTTCCTCAATTGGGACTTCAAGATTTTCCTCAATTGGGGCATCAGGATTTTCCTCAACATTAGTAGTTGGCAATGTTGCACCACTAGTATTAGCTTCTAAACCATTTGAAGCTTTTCTTTTGAAAAAATCAAATATGGTAGTTGACTTTTTCATAATCTACAAATAAAATATAATTTGAAATTATTATATTATTATATAGTCAATAATCTATAATCATTACACACAATAGACAAATACTATACACACAAACATTCAACTACTGACCAATAAATTTTAAAGTTACAAATAATCTGTTTAATTATTTACCAAACTTTAATGTTTTAAAAAACACAAACACTAAAGACAAAACAAAAAAACAATATCACAAATGATAAAACATGACAGCCACATACAATTGCCTAAAACAAAACTTAAAAAAAAAAAAAAAAAAAAATTACAAAACATTAATGGTGAGAGTTGATGTTGCGTGTGGTGTGGGATTGTGTTGCACTGTTGCGTGTGGGGTTGTATTGTTGTAACTTGTTTTTGTCAAATTGTCAATTGTTTGTTTGTCAGATGAGACTTTTTATACCTATAAAGTATAACTATGGGTAAAAGACAATAATGAAAGTCAGTGATATTTTACCTCTCTTTCAACTCTCTATCTTCTCTCTGCTACGTCTGCCCCTCTCCGTCCCAATGCCCAGGCTCAACTCCACGCCCAGTGTCCCTGGCCTCTCTAGTCCCTGCGCTTAGTTGCTTTGTATTCTCTTTTAAGTTTTCTTTACAACTTACAAGCCACAACAATATCAAGTGTCAACAGTCAACACATCACAAAAGGTAAATCATCCCAAACAAGGAAGGATTCAATATGAGATGAGACATGAGAGGCTGGATACCTTTGCTTCTGCTGCTACGGTGCTACCTGCTGGGTGCCGAATTCCTCTCCTTTGTGTTCAGCCGTAAGTTAGTTAGGTTTTTTTTTTTTAATGGCTTAGAAACCCCCTTCTTTTTTTCCTTTTATTATACGTGTGAGGTAAGTGGGGGTGTTTCCCACTCCTAGCCTTGGTAGACATCTAATTAGAACCGGCTTTCTCTGTTTTTGTTTTTTTTTTTTTTTTGGCTTGTGTTTGTTTTGGAGACTTGTTTGGGCTTAATTTTTATTACTGGGCTAATTTTTTTTTATAGTACTTAAAAATATCAATACTATTATGAAGGGGGGCAAAATGCATTTTATTAAAATAAATTACTAAAAATAATATATTATATATATACTAAAATTTTTTTTTGAAAATCTGGGGGGGGCCACTGCCCCCCCAGGTCCAAGAATAGCTCCGTCTCTGATGAATGTGATGATTGACTTACATTCATATTCCAACAAGCAAGAATGGTCAAGGCAATTTGGTGGCACGAGTTATTTCTTGGTATAAATTCTCACAGCATATGATGAATGTGTTCTTTTATCAATAAAGAAATGTGAAAGTTTGTGACTCGATTCAAATGATAATATTAATTGTAAGGACACAAATCAAGCTTTGTGTAGAGTCAGACCTCCGGGCCAAGCCAATGAGCCCTAAACAATGAATTTATAGAGAGCAGGCTTCTAATCTAGGTTTTTGGACGGTAGATAACACAAAAGTTAGGTTCAATCACAGATGACATACATACTTCTCATACATAGATGAAATATTGCTTCATATATTAATGTCGAGGACAATGTTTGGTGTTTCCTTACAAATTCTCTCTCTGTTCTCCCCCTTTTATAGGCCTGACTCCCTCCTCCTTTCCTCCACGTGTAGTCTGGATCTTCTCCCCCTGATACTTGTCCCATCACCCCTCCTTACTAAGGCCTCTGGCGGTTAGGATAAGGTTGAATTCTAATATTCAGGCGTCACTTCCTCATTAATGCGGTCAGAGAGGTAGGTATAATACCTTTAATGCGGTGATAGCAGCTTTTTCTCTGATATTTATCTATCAACTCCCTTTATCCCTTATCTTCGTTCTCTCAGTTATTGTATATAAGGCCCTTAGTACGAGAGTCCTTGAACTGCCAGATCACTAATATTTTCCTCGGTAGCATGCTGCCGAGGACAAGATCATCCTCGGACGTCATGTCTCGTGATGTTCTGCTCATGTATGACAACTTCCTTTGTCACGTGGCATCGTAGGCTAGAGTTATTATGTCCTCAGACCATTTCATGTTGTCGGGTTGGACTTTCCTTCTTATGGGAGTCTTTGGGCTGGCCCAATACGCGCTTTTGGGCCCATGGGCACTACATTAATAATTGAGGGAAAAAATCCCTTTAAGAAGTGAATCACGTGACGAATATATTGAATCATATTTAAGTAATTAAATATATATAACATGTTGGACGTAATTTTATTATATATATATTTTTTAGAGAGTTTATTATATATTATTTGATACTGTATAATATAGGTTTTAATTTCCTAAATGTCTTTGGAGAAATAAATAAGTGATGTATATATACATCACTAACTGGCACAATTTCTTTTTTGTGCCAGTTAGTGATGTATATAAAATAAAAAATAAAAAATTGAATATCACTAAAAGAAAAATATATATTTTTTGGTAAAATCATTCTTTGTGTATATGATGATGCAACACTTATAGCTAAACATTGCATGCTTAGCCAATAAAAAAGAAGTAAAATTTGCTTTCATATACCGTGCATTTTACATGGGATCAATTGCAAGTATGTTACATACTTTAAAAATTACATATTCTATGTACAAGTTACGCCCAGTAGTCAGAAATTTTCACTTAAAGGGTTGAGTTATAATATTGATATGGTAATCATAATTCATCAATCTATTATAAATAGAAAACAATTAACTTTGATATATCATCATACTCTTAAATGTTAATTAACATACAAAAACTCTATAGTTTACCATACAAAAATTGCCTAGTATACCATATAAATATACAAAAATATCCAAATAAGAACAATTCACATCAAAATTATACCTAGTCACAATATTTTGCAGAGTAAAATTCATCTATTATCATCTCTGTATTGAAATTATTTGCAATTTCATTTTCTATATAAACTACTATATGGTCTACAAAATGTTCGTCCTCCATTGTATTACAAAATCTTGTTTTTACAAGTTTCGTAGCTGAAAAGCTCTTTTATCGTTATTGTAGAAACTGGTAGAGTCAACACTAGAATCTATTATTACATAAATTATAAACGCATCTTTAATTAAATGATAACCCTCAGAATCACCCCCCCCCCCCACCCAAAAAAGTATAAACAAACAATATATATATATATATATATATATATATATAAAAGCCTAACAAATTAATAGCACTTATATGTAAATTTCATATGATATCGAAAACTAAGACAAATCCAACGGAAGAGTATGTAAAAAGTCAAATTGGTAGTCATTCAGAAAATTAATAAAAGACACTAGGATTGATTAATTAAGTTTAAGAGTTAACAAATAACAACATTAAAGCATCATGAATCCCTAAAAAATTGTGAGATAATTCCATAAGAACATAAATTTATTACATAAGTTGTATTTAGTATCTATTTAACTATTAAAAATATTTTCATTTTTTTTTTTTGAGAAACTAAAAATATTTTCATTTATAAGTGGTATTTTGACTTTGAAAAATAATAAAAGGCTTATTCATGCAAAAAGTTCTTTATTGATAATAAAAAAAATATAGTGAAAATGCTATTATTACATAAGTCTTATTACATTTAAATATCACTAAAATATATGTATTGCTTTTTTATGTGAAGTAATATATATATATATATATATATATATATATATCAATTCATGCATATAGAATATACTAAAGTTCTCCCCTCCTCCCTTCCAAGATAAATTCTGGATTTGCCACTAAGAGAATGTGAATGCTATCACTATAATAGTTTTGAACTATCAAGGATGGAGTAACCTTATTTTAAGAGATGTGGTTCCCAATTGAGAACATAATTTGAAGGGGTCAGGTTAATAATGAATATTCCCCTTAAAAAAAGGTTAATAATAAATATATAAGTTTTTGATATTTTTTTTTTCCTTCTTTTATTTAGTTCGTGTAAATTAATGAGGGAAAAAAATTATGTATAGTACTTATTTCATTTTTTGGGTATTTGCTATTGAAACAAAATTTAGCCAAATAGAACACAATTCTTGCATGTGCTAAGGGACTGTGTGTTTGCCAAGCATACTTGGGGAAAGCTAGGCATAGTTGATTATGATCTTAGTTTTTTCACTGGGAACCTGCATGAGTGGCTCGAGAAGAATGTGAGGCAAGCGTCCTTTAGGACTGATGGTATACCCTGGTGTATTGTTTTCCCTGTGGCTATGTGGAAGCAGTGGTTGCACAGGTTTAACATGATTTTCAAGGAGAAACCGGTTGATCAAGCTGCGTATAAAGGTGTAATCCATGCTGCTCAAGAATATATGTACTGTAAGGGCAAGGCAGGTAGGAGGACCATCCAGACTATGGTTCGGGTTAGGTGGAGAAGGCCGGGTGCTGGCTGGGTCAAGTTAAATACGGATGGTTCAGCTCTGGGCAACCCGAGGAAAGCTAGCGGAGGTGGGCTTATTCGTGCTTCAAATGGAGAGTGGATTAGAGGATTCACGCATAACATTGGTGTTGCTTCTAGTGTAGAAGCTAAGCTTTGGGCTTTAAGGGATGGGTTATCTTTATGTATTTCTCTTAACATGATGGCTTTAGAAATAGAAGTTGATGCAAAGGTGATTCTAGATTGGATGAACAGAGAGTGTTGCAATAATCTGAAACATTCTCCTCTTATAATGGATTGCAAGGCTCTTATCAACCAAGTGCCTCAGGTGAGGATGATGCGCTGCTTTCGCGAAGCTAACAAGTGTGTGGATGCACTAACGCGTAAAGGGCCTGTTATTCAGCAAGATTTTGTTGTGTTCGAAAGTCCGCCTGCGGACATTTCTATACTTTTGTATTATGACCAAATTGGCATGTATTATGAGAGGATTCGTCCTCAAATAGTTGGTTTTCTCGGTTAGTTTTAATACAATCCTCCTATTTACCCAAAAAAAAAAAAGTTACTGAACACTCCAACCTTCATATTAGCAATTATTGAAACCATGAATATTCCAACAATACTTATTCAAACAGTACTTTTCCAAACCCAACACAATAATATAAATATATATATATATATATATATATATATATAATCAAAAAAGCCATCAATGCGTACAATTTGGGTGAATGATTGGAATGAGAAAGCTGAAAGCCTCAGCAAATAAAAAGAAAATCACACAATGGCAAAGAAAGAAACAATAAGCATCATGAGGGCGCAAGTAAAAGACTTCAATTCGGGTGAATGATTGAATACAGGTGTAATCGGTGTATGATAATTGTTTCCAGGACTCCCTACTGCTAGTGGAGGAGAAAAAGGAAGAGACTGTGGTGGAGAGTTCGAATTATCAACGGGAGCAGGAGGAGATTGTGATGGGCTGTAGCCACCTAGGAAAAGCAAGTCTTATTATAGACGCTTGAAAGAATTTACAAAGAGATGTAAAAATCTGACAGGCCACAAATGCGTTGACCACTTGTGATAATTTAGATTAATTAAATTAGCCCAGTTATTAATTAATCAAATTAACATGCAAGTTTACGTGGCAGCACAAACAAATCACCGAAACTAAGTTATGCAGCGGAAAATAAATAACACGGTGATTTGTTCACGAATGGGGAAAACCCTAAGGCAAAAACCCCATCGGGTGATTTAAGGTCACCACTCCCGAAACTCCACTATTATCACAACAAGCAGTTACAAGTAAGGAATCCCAGTACCTCACCAACTTACAGTTGAACTCTTACCCCAATACCCAATTGGACTTGTTCTGTAGTGACAATTTCTCCAGTTCAATGCACGGCTCCCAAGTACGTGACTAACCAATGTGATGCGCGGATCCTAGTACGCGTCTTACTCCTTTGCACGAATCCAAGTACGTGACTCACTCACCAACTTAAGGAAGAAGGAATGTTGGCTGCAAAGTTCTTCAGATCATCAGAGATGAACTAGGGCACGAACTTTTTCTCACAGATCACAAATTGCATGAAAGAGAAGAAGCAACTTGTATCTTGTGATTTCTGCTTGTTGCTCTATTTGACGGCCCTTAAAATAATCCTTTTATATGTCTAGGGTTAGGAGAAAAGAAGTCCCAAAGACACACACACGGATTGGACTTGAAACAGACCTGGAAATCTGTTTTCTTTAATTCTCGACAGATAGAGGTGTCGAGAGGTGTCGAGACAGCTGTCGAGGCTCGGGCTTAACAGCTTCTTTAAATCTCGATAGATGTATCTGTCGAGGTATCTATCGAGCTTTAAAATCCTGCACTTCCTGGCTTGTATCTTGGACAGATTTTGACGGCTTTAACACTTAATCTTGAACCACTGTTTCTTGAAGTGTTTAACACATCCTAGATCTACCCAATTACAAGTAAAGTGCGTTTTGTCTAAGGATAAGCCAATTACATAAAATAGCGACATATGTTCACAAGCTTGAACAACTACATATGTCCTAACAATCTCCCCCTTTGGCAATCCGTGACAAAACCACAACACACAAATGAAGATATGAGAGAAGTCATAAATCACTCAACTCATATTCACTTGTTACATATAGTAAAATCTATCCTAACACAAACTCTTGAAAAACTTTGCAAGAAGAGAGTTCATGGCAAGAAGACTTTGACAACCTGTATTTCTGAAACACTTATAAACAAAACACATCAAGGCATCTTTGTGTGAAACAGAAATAATAGATTGCATACAAGTAAAGAAACATATGTATAAAGACAGAAAAGAAACAACACATGTAGAGATAGGTGAAAAAGAAAACATACATCATCATATAGAGAAAGAGAATAAGAACAATGTATGTAAGTACATGATCAATGTATCTCTAAGGATAAGAAAAGAAAAAAATACATCTGATCACCTCACTACATCCCTCAATCCACACTCCCCCTAACAAAAATGTCCTATGTCCTATGCTAACACTCCCCCTAAGTATGACTACTCTCATACAAAACTACTCCCCCTTTTTGTCACGAGTGACAAAGGGTAGAGTGTCAAGTAGACATCTCATCTGAAGAGCTAGCATCTCCATCATCATCATCGGAAGCATCATCATCATCGCCATCATCATCAGCCTCGGTCTCAGTCGACACATGAGGTGGCGGGGGAGAAGCCTCTGCAGCAAAGCCGCCCATGGTCGCCTGTCGCCTGGCGATGCGACCAACACGGACATTCACCTGATACAACTCCGTGGAGAGTGTATCGAAGCGAGCATCCATGCGCTGTAGCTGCGCCATGATGTCTCCCAAGCTGACATCGCTCGAAGAAGTAGAAGCAGAAGCTCGAGCGGATCTGGAGGTGGTAGGACGGGTGGAAGGAGTGGCATCATCGGACAGTCGCGATCGGAACTGTGCCTCGCTACGTTTTACGGTAGCGGCATCTATGGCGGACATGACGCGGTAATGATCGGACGAAGGGAAGGGAATGGAAAAACGACTCAGAATTCTCGTGATAGCGGAAGGGAAAATGAGCTTATCACGGGTGGCCGTATCTCTATAGACATCTATGATGGAACAAATAAAGTGAGAAGGAAAGTCTATAGAGAGATCCTCAAGGAGGGACAACAAGAACCGAGCACGAGGCTCTGTGATCGAGTTGTAGTGAGAGAGTGGGTGCAAAACAAAAGTCATCACCATGTTAAGGAATCTAGGACCTTTAGCAAAAGGTCTACATGGTGTGTACATGTGATCTCCCCAAGAGGTAGGACGTTCACAGAACGCCGAGATCATCTCGTCTTTGGACACAGTCCAGAGACGCTCACAGCTAGGGTAATCGGGATGATCCACCCTAGGTACATGGAGAACCTCAGAGACTAGCTCTGGGGTGACACAGAAGCGCGTACCTCTAACGCAAGAATAGAAAGAAGGTACTGAAGAATCTATCCCGTGGATGTTGGAGTAAAACTCCTGTATCTACACGAGAGGAGATGTGACCGGGACGTCACACAGTGACTCCCAACCCCGAGTGTGAATGACATCGGGTAGGTCAGTGTCGGCAAAGTCTGCCAGGACGACGTGGCGTTCCGAATAAACACCGCGTTTAGAAAAGTTCTCCGAGAAGTCCTTGTGGGATTTCTCATCACGGAACCGAACAGAGAGAGGGGTAGAGTCAGAAGAAGACTGTCCCTTAGAACGCAGAGGGTTCTGGGACGGAATGGACTTACGTTTAGGAGCCATAGATGCTACTAACGCAACCATAGAAGAGGGGGAAAGAGGAGACAAACAGAAAAGTCCCAAACAAATCAATATTGGCAGAATGGAATATTGAAATGGAAAGAACGTATGCATGAAAATGCATGAGTATGTGACATGCAACTCAAAAACATCATGGGCTCAGCCCAATCCAAACCTAACAGCACACAATAGATTTGCACACATCTAAATGCATGAAAATACAATGAGAATGCTAATGTGATGCAATGCATGTGGTTTTGAAGATCAAAACTAGAAAACCAACCCAAAAATTTTATGAAAACCCCAACAATTTTGAAAACTCCCAAAAATTTTTCAAAAACACAAACCTAGGGTTTTAAAAACAATGCAATGCATGAAAATGAGGGATAGAAAGCTTACCAAAAGATGAAGAACACGAAGAATCTCTTGAGAAAGCCTTGAGAGAGGTTTGGAGGGAGAGGGAAAAGTTTTTGAGAGAGATCAGAGAGTTTTCGAGCGAGAGAGATCGAGAGAATGTCTGAAAAAAATCGCGAAGGCCCCTTTTATAGAGCATCAGTAATTCTCGACAGCTGAAGGTGTCGAGAGCTGTCGAGGTAGCTGTCGAGGGAAGCTATCGAGAAAAGCACGTGGACAGATGCAGCTATCGAGGTCAGCTATCGAGGGAGAAGAAACAACCAAGAGAGAACCTCGATCGATCCAGCAGCTGTCGAGGAGCTATCGAGCAAACAGAAAGTTTTTCGATCGATCCAGCTGCTATCGAGGTATCTGTCGAGACTGCAATAAGAAAGAGTCTGGGGATCTCGACAGATAGTTATGTATCGAGAGGTATCGAGGAGGTGTCGAGATGCCTTTCAAAACAGTTTTTCAAAAGAAGAAAAACACAGACATGAATGCAATCATGCATGCAGCTCAACCCAAGATACAACCAACACATTAAGCTCTCAAAACATCTCTCAACAAGAATTATGATGCTCATATATCTCAAAAACACACACACACACTCAACAAGTCTAACCAATTTTATATTTCAAAAACAAGTTCAGACAGTTTAGTGAGCATACATTAACGCATGTAAGCCTTGTGATGGCCAAATCACATTGTACCTGCACATGTATCAAGAATAGCAAAGAGTATTGCGTGTCGTGTGTGAAAACATCCCAAGATTGTATATGTGTCTCAATGTTATGACGATTTGAGATATGAGAAAATCACTTTAACTCACACACAATCATAACTATTTGATGGGGACTATCACCTTCGAGGTACATCCTATAACTCCCACATCTCCTAGAAAACACGCTTGCAACCATATTTTAAAGCATTTTTTTTTTTAATCTTTTTGCTTTTTATTTCTTTGCATATTTTCTTTTTAACAAGCATATCATGCATGGGCATACAAGAGAAAGAAAAGAAATACCCAATGATGTTAAGCTTTTGACACTGCACTTTTGCTATGCCGAAGCATACAGGTGTCTTATGACATTACACTTTTGCTATGCCGAAGCATACAGATGTCATATTATGATTGGCGAGTAACAGTGGTGAGATGGTTATTTATGCCTTTCTCTTAGGATTTTCTAGTTCAACCCGTCAAAAAGAGTGATACGAGTGTTAAGAAGAAGAGATTACTTAACCTTACTCATCACAAACAAAGAGCTACAAAGCTCACTGGCTTAGTTGTGCAAAAGAGTGCTCATCTAAGCTATAGATGATACAAAGTTTAGAAAACTCTGTTTCAATGGCCATTTTAAAAGCTTGCATGAACTAAAGCACACAAACACACACTGTTTTTGTATTTTTCAATTTTTCAATTTTTTTTTATTTTTATTAGAGAAGCAAAAATAAAACACAAACTGAAAACACAGACAAAAACATGCTAAAGAAAACAAAATATGCATAAAACTAGACTGACTCAAAATAGTAAAGAACCACACAAGTAATGCAATACACGAAAACAGGAGAAAGAAGAAGAAGTGACTGAAATCACTTAGATCCCTTTGGCTTCCACACCTTGGAAGATCCTTTCCTATTGGTCGACTCTTGAACCTGTAAAGAGGGAGAAGAATATGAACCGTTCAAGTTCGAAAGGAACATAAGAGCTTTTAGAATGTCTCCAAGAGGAGCGAGAGAAGACTGAAGCTGATTCTGGCTCCCAGATGCTATTTCGCCATTGCTCTGTTGAGTGGCGAGCCACTTGTAGCAATTTGGTCGAGTGTGACCGGCGAGACCACAATGATAACAGAGATGCAGCTTCTTCTGTTTGGTCTTTTGAGAGTTAGCCCTCTTATTCCTAGGGTTTCTAGATTCCCTTTTCTCAATTTTAGGGGGTGCTCCTAGGATGGACCTTTCCTTGTCTACGTTCTCACTAGCTAAATCAGTTTTAACATTATTCTCCTCAGTTTTAATGTTATTAGCGGGTGGAACAAAGACAGTAGTACTAGAAGTAGGAGTATTAGAGAGAGAGAATTCATACCCTAATCCAGTACGATCCGAAGAAGATCTCTGAGCATCTAGCATTTTGTCCAGTTTGGCGCTTGACGTCCTCTCCAGTTGTGCTCTGACTTGAAACAGCTCTGCTTCAAGCTTCTTGGTCCTCTCAGCCAAGAAATTGTTCTCGAACCTCAGTGCTCCAATGGTTTGATTTGCTTGATCAACCTTTGTGGACAGCTCCTCACGGTCAAGTTCCACATCACTGAGCTTCTTGGTGGCTAGCCTATATAGCTTCTCGTGTTTCTCAGAAAGCTTGTATAGCTTCTCATAGGCGGTATGGATATCATCTTGATCATCCATAATCTCAATCCTGGACTCCACCAATTCTTCTTCTTCATCCACTTTTTCACTAACCCCATCAGTAGGATTAACAGTGGCAGTGAAGGCGTTCAAGATTCCGTCATCTTCATCTTCGGAATCATCCTCTGGCTCTGTGTCGCTCAAGGTAACAGCAAGTGCCTTGCTTTTCCCTATGCTCTTGAGGTACGTAGGACACTCTTGTTTCATGTGTCCAAAGCCTTGACACCCAAAACATTTTGGCCCAGCTGGAACAGTGTACTGACCGCCATCCTTGACATCTTTCTTCCCTTTATCTGAACTCTTGAATTGAGAAGAACTCGATTGTCTACGGTCTTTGTTGAAACCCTTTCCGTTGGCATTCTTCATAAACTTCTTGAACTGCCTTGTGATGTAGGATTTCATCTTGGAATCTTCATCATCTGACGAGTCATCCGTATCACTGTTTTTGGCCTTTAGTGCCAAACTCTTGCCCTTGCTCGACTTGCCTAACCTAGTCAGCCCTAACTCATAGGTTTGCAAGTTTCCAACCAGCTCAGTCAAAGGAATTCTGTCAATATCCTTTGACTCTTCGATCGCCGTGATCTTAGCATGGAATCTTTCTGGCAGCGATCTGAGCACCTTCCTTACTATCTTGGGTTCTGGGATGGTCTCCCCAAGATTGAAGGCTGAGTTCACTATGTCCTTCAGCTTGGCATAGAACTCATCGAATGACTCATCCTCCTCCATCTTTATTTCTTCAAAGCGTGTGGTGAGCCTCTGCAGCTTTGAATCTTTGACAGCCTTGGTGCCCTCATAGGTTGTCTGGAGGATGGTCCATGCTTCCTTGGCCGTTTCAGTTGAGGAAATTTTCTTGAACTCCTCATTGGTGACTGCACTGAATAGGGCATTCAATGCTCTGCTGTTGAAGTTTGCCGCTTTGATCTTAGCTTCATCCCAATCAGCCGGCGCCTCTGTAGGCTTGGTCCAGCCTATCTCCACAGTTTGCCACACTTTCTCATCTAAAGACTGCAAGAAAGCTCTCATGCGTACTTTCCAGTATGCATAGTTAGTGCCATCAAATAAAGGAGGTATAATTAAAGATTGTCCTCTATCCATGACAGCGGGGGTCAATGGATCACACACAATAGATTAAACCCTAATCAGAGTGTGCTTGCTTTGATACCACTTGACAGGCCACAAATGCGTTGACCCCTTGTGATAATTTAGATTAATTAAATTAGCCCAGTTATTAATTAATCAAATTAACATGCAAGTTTACGTGGCAGCACAAACAAATCACCGAAACTAAGTTATGCAGCGGAAAATAAATAACACGGTGATTTGTTCACGAATGGGGAAAACCCTAAGGCAAAAACCCCACCGGGTGATTTAAGGTCACCACTCCCGAAACTCCACTATTATCACAACAAGCAGTTACAAGTAAGGAATCCCAGTACCTCACCAACCTACAGTTGAACTCTTACCCCAATACCCAATTGGACTTGTTCTGTAGTGACAATTTCTCCAGTTCAATGCACGGCTCCCAAGTACGTGACTAACCAATGTGATGCGCGGATCCCAGTACGCGTCTTACTCCTTTGCACGAATCCAAGTACGTGACTCACTCACCAACTTAAGGAAGAAGGAATGTTGGCTGCAAAGTTCTTCAGATCATCAGAGATGAACTAGGGCACGAACTTTTTCTCACAGATCACAAATTGCATGAAAGAGAAGAAGCAACTTGTATCTTGTGATTTCTGCTTGTTGCTCTATTTGACGGCCCTTAAAATAATCCTTTTATATGTCTAGGGTTAGGAGAAAAGAAGTCCCAAAGACACACACACGGATTGGACTTGAAACAGACCTGGAAATCTGTTTTCTTTAATTCTCGACAGATAGAGGTGTCGAGAGGTGTCGAGACAGCTGTCGAGGCTCGGGCTTAACAGCTTCTTTAAATCTCGATAGATGTATCTGTCGAGGTATCTGTCGAGCTTTAAAATCCTGCACTTCCTGGCTTGTATCTTGGACAGACTTTGACGGCTTCAACACTTAATCTTGAACCACTGTTTCTTGAAGTGTTTAACACATCCTAGATCTACCCAATTACAAGTAAAGTGCGTTTTGTCTAAGGATAAGCCAATTACATAAAATAGCGACATATGTTCACAAGCTTGAACAACTACATATGTCCTAACAAAATCGAACATTAAAATTCTCTATAGAAAAAAGGGTTGAACTGTATATACTCACAGTCAGATGCCTTCCAACCTATTACCATCTTCTCTCGATTGAAAACTATGCGATAACGATTGAAAACTATGCGATAACCAGTCGTGAAGTTTTCTGCATGACTGTAAATAAATTCATATTGTAAGTGTCAAATTTTCAATGAAAAAGTTAACAAATGCTCTAAAAGCATTATTTTAATAATAATTTTTAGAAATATTTTATAAAAAATTGATAAAGAAAATTAATTATTTTTACAGCTTTTTATATTTCATAAAAGTGATGTCAAAATTTTCATAAATTAATTTTTTATTAACAATTACCCTAAAAATACTTGTTCACATATTATGATACTGGTCATTTAACGATGCAATGAGTAAATGGAAATCATGTTAATTTTTTTTAGTCGTGTGCAAGTTTTAATGTCTTAGTTAAAATATTGATACAGGCAACCAGCTTCCTTTTTATTTGAATCTCTCGTTAATAACTTCTTACAATGTAAACTATGTAATCTTCAAATTAGAGGCTAATGAACAGGTTTCTTGAATCTTGCCATAGAGATTTTTAAACATCATTTCAAATGGATGGTTTAATCTAGCATTTCTCTGCTTTTTGTCAACTTGAGAATTCTATCCAAAATAAAAAATAAAAAAATCACAACCAGAGAGCAGGTTACGGGGAATTTCAGCAAAAATATAACTTTATGGTAGTCTCCTTAAAAGGAAAACAATACACAAAGTCAAAATTCCAAATTTGATAGACAAACATGAAAATGCAACTTCATCAATTGAAATAGGTTTTGTAATAGGCATAGTTCTTGATAAATAAATACTCACGTCCTATGATATTATAGTCAGAATCTCCACCTTTGATAATACCCAAGCAATACAAATATCCGCCCTGGAGACCACAACATCAAGTTTTAGCAAAACTCAAGCAGAAATCGAATATTAAAGCACTAGAAAGTGAGAGCACACCTGATCAGTAACCATTGGTAATATTGGATCAATGACAAAATATTCCCCTCCACGTTTCAATGTCAGATTGATTTTAGGGAAATTCAAATTACTGTTTTGATTTGCATCGCATAAAAATTACAAGTTAGTGCTTCAGATCAAGTTGAAAAGATCAGGACAAAAACTAAAATTGGAATAGGTTTCTCCAGATATATAGATGACCAGACCTTGAATCATAACAGTATTCTAAGTAAACGCCATTAATGGAGCCCCACTGAAAACCGAACGGGCTTTTATTGACTTGAGAAGCGAACTACAAAACAATATAAATCATACTCATTTGATATAAAATTGACATGTATTCCCAATGATATCAGGAAATGTCTTGTGGAAAATACTTACACTCTCAGTAATAAATGTATAAGCTGGGTCTCTTAATAATGTATACGATGTAACAGAGTCAAAGATTGTACTGAACTCCAGCTTAGAACTACTGCTTCCCACAGTTATTTGAGTGACATTGATCATATAATATGGACTGGTAAGAATAAGTTTTCAAAGACAAAATTAGTGCAAGTACGATGAGATTGGGGTCAAAGATATAGTCTTCTTGCCAAACTAAGTAAACCCTTCCGAGAAAGTGACGACTTACAGTGATTGTGTAATGGTGAGAGGCGTTTCTTTTTGGTCTAAGATGCCACTATCTCCAAAAGTTATTCTCCCATGCTCATGATCAGGTCCAAAACACACAGAAAAAGAACTTGAACCTAGCCCTTTGCTTGCTAAGATGGTAGGAACAGATAAGTCATCAATTCCAAGCCCAAGTAGACCGTTTACTTCTGTATTACCAACCAGATTTTGTGCACAACTGCAACAAAATAACAGGATTCGCTCTCAAGGGTCACACCCAAATACATGAAAATTTTCTAAACAGATCTTACCACCAGTGAAAAAACAAGAAGCAACTTCAACTTATAAGAAAATTAATACAAACCCACTAGTGATTGCACCCCCCAAAAAAAATCATATTGAAGACTACACTTTTTTCTTGTAATATCATTGTCTAAATGTATACAATATCATGACCTTCCAAGCCTAGCCTACCTTCCCCCGGGAATTTTTTTTCACCTTTTCTCTTCTTGCATAAGAGAGACTTTTAGTGAATTAGTAAGAGCACTTGCAGCAATGAAGCTAAATAGCTATATAACTATTTTAGCTCCACCAAAACACCAAAAACCTTTATGCAGCAGTGGAGGTATAGCTAAAATTTTTAGCTTAATTGCTACAGTGCTCATGTATCTATACATGAGCACTGTAGCTCAAAGCTATAAAAAAATTAATTTTTTATTCAACTTTTTTATTAAAATAATATAGGCTGATATTTTATTATAGTAAATGTATTATTTTATTGTGATGTTTATATAATTTTATTGTGTTGAAAGCTAAAATAGATCCATTGCTAAAGCATGTTTTGTAAAGTAAGTAGGTAAAATAGATAAAGTAACTTTTTGTGGAGCTAAATTGCTAAAATTTTAGCTCCACTGCTATGGATGCTCTAAGACTGAGATGAGACAAATAACTTTACAACTGGCATGTATAATTAATGATTCCTATTTGATTGGGTGGCCAAAAAAAACCTTCCCAACTCCAGATTCATCGCCAAAATTATCTGTATTGGAAAAAATATCAGTTATTCCAGAAATTATGTCACTTTAGCTAACAATTGTTAATTTTAATCCCATTTTTAGAAATTTATATTAAATCGGTACTGTGTTACTTGAAATAACATTTGCCCCAAAGTTTTTGGTAGCAAAGCAATGAAATTTAACTTACCCAAAAGTAATTTGAGCTTCAACAGCTTTCAATTGATTGTCATCCGTAATTAGGTGCAAAACATCCTCTACTAAGATCCCAGAATTTGATGAACCATCGCCGTAGCCATATGTATAAGCACAGTCACTACTAGCTGAAAGACATTGATTTTGATCGCACAAGGTACTGATGTTGCAAGGAGCTCTTTCACTTGTTGATGATGCAGAAAGACTATAAATGTTAAGGTTTATTTCCTGCTTGATAAAGGATTAAGAGTATACATTTAAGTAACATGGATAAGTAAATAAATAAAAATTTTATTTTGATTTGATTTGATTAATTGCATGAGAAAAAAAATGGATTTAAAAAAAAAATTCGGATGCTATCATTACAAATATTAAGAAGTGTCAGTTGAACTACAAAGTTCTTAACAAAAATTTCATGAGTTAATAAGGAGGCATCTTGATTCTTAATAGAAAGTGTTTTGGGAAAAAATAAAATTAATTTCCCACATTTATAAAAGAGAAAAAGAGATAAGGGTCTATAATTGGTGCTCTTATTGGGCTTATTTGTTTGATGCCGAACATGTGGAGATATGAGAATTCAGTCTTGTGAGAACAGGCCCTAAAGTGATAAAACTCATTATTTAAGCTTTTTTTTTTTTTTTTTTTTTTGAGAAACTGTCCCCAATAGGAGACAGGGATTACGTTGTATTGATGGATTCAGAAAGATACAAAGCATACGAGCATACAGGGACCTCCTCCAACCAAGTACAAAAAGGGGAAAAATTACAAGCAACTCGTGCTAAACTATGAGCTAGTAAATTCCCTTGCCTGCGTGTGTGCTGGAAAGAAACATTGCTGAAGAAGGAGGTAATGGCCTTTATATCTACAGCTATATGCCCAAAGGAAGCAGCAGAGTAGTCCTCGCTTTTCATAGCCCGAATTGCAATTTCAGAGTCGCCTTCAAGAATGACTCTATCAAATCCAATTTCTTTAGTGAAGATAAGAGATCTCCGGGCTGCTAACACTTCCACCATCTCCACGGAAGTGGGTAGAGGAATAACTTGTGTCATTGCAACCATAACTAAACCATTGTCGTTACGGATGATGTTTCCAATCCCTGCTACTGCTTGATCCAGGAAGATAGTACCGTCAAAGTTTACTTTGACCCACCGCGAAGGGGGAGGAAGCCATTTGAGCCGAGACTGAGGAAGAGGGGGTTTTGGAGGAATGGGGTTAGCTTGTTGGAATTCTTGAAGGGAGTCTATGGCCATGGAATTGATCATGGTAAGGTCCGACACTTTCTCTCCCATTCTTAGATTATTCCTCCGCATCTAAATCAGACTAGTAATTACCGCAAAGAGGTTTGATGGGAGGGACTTCTCCATGCAAAGGCTAAACACTTCTGCGAAAGTCAAGCATCCGGTAGAAACATTTCTCAATGAACCAAAATGCACAGCCCAAATCACCTCAAGCGAAGGGCATGACCAAAGAGCATGAAATTAATGGGTTTGGCTCTCCTCCCGTTATAAACTTTCATGTTTTCTTCATTTTAATATAGATGAAAGACACCTAGCATTAGCAGACTAACGATCCAAAGGCAAAAAAATTAACCACATTTAGTTTCTCTTAATTTTATCCTTCTCTCTCAATTACTCACAACCTTTAGCAAGCAGATCCACCATAATACACCCAACAACCTTGGTCATGGATGACAAGGAGCTATCAGAGATTCAAAAATAATGCCAAAGACACCATCTGAAATGTGGCCTACGTATCAAAAGTGCAACTGCAAATGTTTAGAGCTCAAAAATTTATTTCTTTGATTTTTCTATTCCTAATTTTCAACATCTATCTCTCCATCTTGACACTGATTTCATCACTGCTGCGTGGATAGTTTTCTCTCTTTTTGTTTATGACACTTCATTTTCTGATATATTTGATGGATGTATGTGTATTTTGGGTGATTGATAAAATTTCTTTGATTTTACTATTATTGGTTTTTTTTTTTTCCAAAGGTACAAATTGTTAGATTCTAAAAATTTAGGATTAAATGTTTAAAGTCCTATTTTGTTTATGTTGGCAAACCGAGAACAAAAACATGTCTAGAATAGGTGTTAGACATTGCTTAAGGTGAAACAAGTCAAGTCTCAAGAACATTCAAGCTGCAGGAAAAAGAATTGCAATTCAATGAAGCTCGACTGATCGAAGAATAGGCTCGACCGATCGAAAATTGCAGTAAAGCAATTTCTGTAAAATTTTAAATTAGGCCTAAGCCTGCAAAAAACATTAGGGCTTCATTCCAAAACTCTTAAGTATAAAAGGAAAACCCTAACTACATTTTAAAGACTCTTGAAAGATTTGTGAGTTATTCCTATGAAATCTGAGAGATTTTGTACCTTCTAACTCCACAAGTGTCTACAGAAATAAGATCTACAATAAAGTGCTGGTGGAATCTAGTTGTTGCTGCAAGATCAACAAATGATGATCTGAAATCTTTAAGTGGGATCTCAAAGTCATAAGCATGGAAACTTATGTGCTGCAAAGCCAAGAAAGAAGAATTCGTGGATTCGGAGCTTACATGTGGTCGTGTCAATAAGTTACTACTGAATGGAGCAATAGATTTAAGATTAAATCTTTTGTAAAAATTTCAATTCTCTATTAGTGTATTTGTTTACATTAAGGATAACTAAATCAAAACCTCCTCAGGTTTTTACCTTGAAATAGTTTGTTTTATTGGTTTTCTTGAGTGATCATATCTGTGTGTTATTTATTTTTCCGTTATTGTGCATGATATTGATCTTTCACTATTTAACCTAGATCTCATAATTAACTTAAGTAATCATTTGGCTAATATATTAGGTTATACAATCTGTTTTAAGGGGTCTAAACAAACAAACACAAATTTTGAGAGACTTATTGCTATAATTGGCTTTAATTTGCCTTTTTCTTGGGTGAAGCAAGGCCTAGTCTTGGCAATACTTAGATGATAGTGATGATATTGGAGAGAGAATGGAGCAAAGAAAGAGAAAGAAAGAAAGAAAAAAAACAGGGGGGGGGGGGTGGGGGGGAATTTGTCATAAACTTGGTTGCAACAAATCTTGCATAATGGTAGACGTGGCAATATGGGAGGAGACGGGAGAGTTTATAATGGGAGAGCCAAACCCTAAATTAATACTTGTAACTGTAGTCCATATTAGTAAAAATCAAGTAATGACTATTAGTAGCTTTCATTAGTCAAATTAAAACAAAAGTAAAGATACAAGCACACATTTTTACAACAAAGTTTAGGTCACAACCTATTAATGATAGATAAAAAATAAATAAATAAATAAAATAACGTAAGTGATGAGCCTAAATAAAAACTAGTAATAGTTTATCACTTACGTTTTTTTGTAAAACTATTGTGTAACTATGTGTCAATAGCACTAACCTCAAAATAATAACCTCATTTGCCGTTAGAAATTTACCATAATCATGATCTGTTGGGTCATTAACTTTAGGAGGCCTAATGAGTCCAAAATGAGACCCATGCCATTAGCACCAACCATTACACGTACGTAAGATTTCATACACAAACTATATTCAAACACTTTAAGGGAATCTGGCCGAAGGAAAATGTTGGCAACCCTTTTTTTTTATTTCACTAAATATTTTAAAAATATTCATTAAAGATGAAACCAAATCTAATGTCAATGTTGGGGGATGTCAACAAAGTCTTTCTAGGTATAGAAAATAATGTTTTTATCTATCCAAACATTCTCAAAGCCTCACATCTCATCAAGAAGCGTCCAAAAAAATATCCTTACCAATAATATGACTCAAGATCAACTTTTTGTCCATATCAAGCAAAAGTAAAAAAGGTATGAAGGGTGGTGAACATAAATTTTTCTATTTTTTCTCTTGACTATCTAAGAATAATGTTGACTTTTGATTATTATAATTTACTTGTAAAGGAATTTTGGAAAAAAAATTATATAATTGAAATACAAAAGAAGAGATGGTGAAATTATTCACTTTTACTAGCTAGTAAAAATACTTTTTCCTCTTACATAAATATTAGTCCCTCAAGGGCCACAAATGTTTTGATAACTTTTACACAATGTTTATTAAAATATACCCTAATAACTTTTATGTTAAATATGTGACCAAAAATTAAAAGTTAACTTATCTTCAAAAGGCTAAAAATTATACTATTTGTAAAAATTAAACTGAAACAAAAGGCATAAAAACAAAAAACAAATAAGCCATAGGTACAACCGTATAAGCGCTCTAATTTCGAGTCCAAATAAGTCTATAGACCAGAAACAAAAGTTGATCCAAAATCGAATTAGATTTCTGGGCTTTATGGGCTTCCTACACTGGGCTTGTCAATTATTTGGGTCTTCCAACTGATTCGGTCCTGAAGGCTGTAATTTTAATCTTTAAACCATGCTTGGGTTGAGCTAAGAAGTGTTTGTTTTTATTTCTATCTTTTAATATAGAGTTTGTTTTTCGAAACTTCTTAGTACAAGCACAACGCCGTGGACATATACGCAAGAATTAATCATTCTTGAGAAGCAAAGTGCTTGGTGCAGTTGAAATAATAAAATCCTAAGTAACTAACGCACCTCTCCAGATGATACGTTTGTGTTGGTATAGCAACCAGCAATGTTTTTCTGACAATCGCATGGTAACCAGAACAAACCACTGCCTGTGTCCAATGCCACCAAAAATGATAAACTTGGTGTCCCCACAGAAACATTAGCATAATACAGACTGAAATATCCAAAAAACAACAAGTGGTTAGTACAAAGCAACAGGAAGAACTCCTAAATAGAACGAAGATCTGTATCATTACCAATAAATTAAGGGGTTGTATGATAGTGTAATTAAAACAACAATTTTCAGTGTTTAAATTATATTACACTAATTTTCATACTTTTTTACTCACACGTATTTCTAAAAAATACAAACAACGTTACTAGAACAATATTACCAAATACCTCATAAAAAATTCCAAAGTGCATGGGTTTTATGGGCTATGGGAGCATATTTTCATTTTTCAGTCTAATGATAATTAAATAATAAGTTGTGTTTGATGATGTATAAAGTTGAATACAAAACGTTAGATAAAGGATTTGTATTGAAAATTATTATTATTATTATTATTATTATTATTATTATTATTATTATTATTATTATTACTATTATTATTATATATGTTAAAATATGTGATTAAATATTATATATACCGTATTTTAATAATTTAACTTTGAAATTATTAGTAATTTAACGAGGTAAGTTAACACTATCTTTATTTCATCTCTTTTCTTCAGCATCTTAGCATCTAATTTATCTAAACAATCATTATCCAATTCTTAAATCAAAGTTCACCAAAGAAGGGAAAATAAAAAGGTTCATGAGTGGCTTAGGATCATACAATGACAAACTGAGGTCGGTAAGCGTATTGTTTCCATTGGCAAAAGTGAGTGGCGACTGGTTTTTACTAGCGGCAAGGTGACGGCCCTGGATTATGCGGTCACGGCAGGCCATGGCGGCATAGTACTTTACGCTCCCTTTCTCTGGAAGCCCATCAGCGCCAAGTATTGCCTTAACCATATCCGAGAATCGGTGGTGAATGTCAAACCCAAATGTCCCCAACCCGTAACAGCTCTGGCTACTCAAACCCAGTAGTAACAATATCAGCAGTGTGCATGATGCGGATGTGAATGAATATGAACTAGTATAGGTCATAGCCCAAGACATTGCTTAAGAACACCCTTTCCAAATAACAATAAGATCCTAACAATTTAGTTAGTTGGCCGGATCGGAAATAAAATAGGAAACTAGCATCTTGAGTTTCTAAAACTCGAGATACTTTTAGAAATCGAGTTTTTAATACTCGATTTTAGACGGTTTCATACGCTGACGTGGTTTAAATATATCCACGTGTATCTCGAGTTTGTAAAACTCGATTTATAAAATCGAGTTTTAAATACAGTTTTTGACTAAAACCGAGTTTCAGAAACACGGTTTTGAGCGATTCAAACCTTACTATACTCACCGTCACCCTCACAGTCACTCTCACTCTCACAGTTTTCACTCGTCGCTCTCACACTCACCGTTGCCCTCACAGTCACTCTCACTCTCAATCTCACTCTCACTCACTCTCACACTCACGATCACCGCCGCCAATCACACTCACGATCACACTCTAGTCCTCAAGAGCGCCAGTCCGCCGCCGATTCTAAACCCACTGCTCCCATCTTTCTTTGTCAAAGGTGAACTCTGTTTTTCTTTCTGTTTCATGGGTTTCTTTTGAGTTGGTTGTAAATTGTAATCACTATGTTGTTGTAATTGTGATTTTATTGGGTAATTTCATATTAATTGTGATTTTATGGGGTGGTTTCGGAGGTGAGGGCTCTTTTTTACTTATATTTGAAAGTTTCAAAGGTTGTTCACGAGGCGTTTGATCATTTTTATTTATATTTATCACAAGTGAGCACATTAGGATTGTATGAAAGCATTTGGTTTTGTAGCATGTTCACCGTAAGAGTTTCCACCCACCTCACAAAGAGATGCAAATTTAAATAAAATCAATAAAACAGACTGCAACTTTTGAATCAGAACTACCAACATATTTTATCAGGCTATGATCTAAAAGTAATGTACAAAAGCAACAATTAATATTCATGTAAAACACCTAAATCGTGACAGTTACTGAACAAGGCTCAAAACTGATATTATGTACATAAATATTCCCTTTATAAGAAAGAACATACGCAAATGAGTAGAGTGACACATTTAAACAGTACTTACCTGTGCAAAGCTTGTGAAAATTCTAGTGTCAATCTTAGTTAGAGTATTAAAATTTTAAATTATAAGTATGAGAGGATGCACAAGTTGAAGCATTCATTTTCTTTTTAATAAGTAAGAGAATTTTATTGAGATAGAGATGTTATGCACACAAGGTGTACACATATACTCCAAAAAATTAAAAACAAAAGTTGAAGCTTTCATGACCAAAGGATATTTAAAAGCTAAGTAGTTTAATTAGATTCATTTAGTTTAAGTAGTTTAAAAGCTAAATAGTTTTGAGACTCTGTGATGAAGAGCCTGATTTTTAGCAAAGCTCTAATCATTAACACTCAAGTTTAGAAACTATGATAAGCCATCTAGCTTTTACTAAATAGAAACAATAACATGTAGCATATCACTTTGTTCCTATCTAGCACCATACTAGATAACAAGCTGGAGAAGACTTTCAGCAATATAGGGATTTCTGGTATTTCCTTAAGCAATAGTACTAGGTCAAACGAAAAGGTATAATTTTAGGAAAAACAAATTCTGAATTTGTTAAACATATATCGTGGGTACTCCTGTAAATTCCAATAATCAATTTAGTTATTTATTTTTCAGTCTATGACTAATGTTACATAATGACTGTGAGTTATTTGCCCCCACACTATTAATGCGAAATATTGTTACACTATTTGCAGTATGGAGCCAGAGATTGTGCACCCTGGTCCAGAAGATCCTTCATTGTTGACGCGACAACCACATCATCGATCCGAGGACATTTGGAATGGCGAGGTGAAATATCTAATTCTAACAACCGATTTAATTTTTACGTTGTCTTTGACTTTTACCCAAAGTTGTATATCTAGTTCTAACAACTGCTATAATTTTTATCCATGTTGTAGGACCCCAGCCCACTTACATGCCGTGGTCACGCTAAGGAGATGGCAAACATAACGATGCAAGATAATCGAGTGATTGACATTATCAAGTTGGTGGGGCTAGAAGGATTGTTTAGGGCCCCTTCTAGAGAGATAGATCACTGCCTAATATCGGCCCTAGTTGAGCGATGGCGACCGGAGACACATACATTTCACCTTCCACATGGTGAGATGTCAATCACCCTAGAAGATGTGGAGGTCATTTTGGGACTTCCTATAGAAGGTGAGGTCTTGGTTGGGCCGACTGCTACGGAGGATGGGGATTGGAAGCGACTGTGTCAGGAGTTGCTTGGTTTTGAAGTTCCGCAGACTGACAACAAAACTTTGGTGGGACAAAGAATTCTCATCAGCCGCCTTGTTCAGCGCATTGAAGATCCATTGCCTCATGATGCAACGGAGATGCAAATACATTAGTATGCTCGATGCTATATACTAGCACTACTAGGGGATAAGATTTTCATGGATAAGTCGGGAGATAGCGTGCATCTGATGTTCTTGGAGTTCCTGCGGAACTTTCGTGATCCGCAATAGTATAGTTGGGGTAGTGGTTGCTTGGCATGGTTGTATAGAGAGTTGTGTCGGGCAAGCCATAAAGAGTCATCACAGATTGGTGGGGCATTGCAATTGGTCCAGTATTGGGCATGGGCGAGGTTGCCATTCTTGGGTCCGAGGATAAAGCCCCCACCTAGATGTGATTATGGTCCATGGCCATATGCTCCACTTGCATTTAAGTAAGTATTTTCATGAAATTTACTCTTCTTAGTTATGGAATTTACTTTTCTTAGTATCTAAGTGGTATTATCTTATGTTATGTTATTTGCTCGTAACTGTAGGTGGGTGCGAGTGCCAAGCTCGAAGAGTAGGCCATCCAGCATGGCGTTGATCCACTATCGCGAGCAATTAGTTAGAATGAAGCCGGACCAGGTAATATTATACAAAAATTATGTTTGGTTATGCTGATGTTTTATTACTTTGTTTTTTTCTTGCGTAAAGATTGGATCCGTATGTATAATTTTCCTTAAGAATATGTTCAAATCATTTTCTCTTGTTGCACATTTTAAGATGTTATGATAATTATTTTTTGTTTCTATTGTAGATTATGTGGCAGCCATATCAGGCAGACTTAGGCCACCTTCCTGCCTTTTGCGTTGCAGGGAGGGATATGTGGATGGCAAGGGTGCCACTTGTGTGTTTTTGCATAGTAGAGACACACCACCCAGACCGTGTTCTTCGACAATTTGGGTTGGTGCAGGAGCGGCCCAACCATGTTCAGTACAATCATAAACTGCATGGAATAGACTTGCGTGGAAAGGTGGAAAAAAATTGGAGGGAGGAGCATGCACCGTACATCCTCGAATGGGGTATGAGACAACAACGACTTTGCGATGCACCTCCTCAGATGGGTGAGATGCCTCACGATCATGCCTATTACCTCTGGTATCGTTTGGTCACTTGAAAGTATGTCGACCAAAATAGCGCTAAATTACATATGATGGTAATGTGTTCTAATTAGATTTTATTGCTTGCTTTGTTTTTTCTTCAGTACATGTATGAATGAAGAATCAATTGATTTCTTTCTTAAGAAATTCTGGTTTGATCTGACTGACATCCAATTAAAAAGAATTTCTATTACATATAGTATTGTAATAAAACTTTAGTTCTCAGTTCGGCTATTTGCATAGATATTCATCTCAAAGTTCTAATTTTCAGTTGAGTATTTGAATATGGAATTCATAAGTACTATGTTATCCATTATGTAATTCAAAGCCATAATAAAACTTTAGTTCTTATTTTGTTTCTCTGTTTCAGATTGAAAGCCATAAAGCGCTGTTGGAGTTGCTTCCTAAAGGAAGCCCAGGACACGACCACGTCCGGCGCGTCCTAAATGCTATCGTTGGGCTTCGTGTTGGTCATGCAGCAAATGGGCAGGGAAACAATAGGCATGGGACTAAATCAACATCTACTGCAAGCCCAAGTACAAGTGCAGCACCCCTAAGTACACCGAGCTGTGGTCGGCTTGCTACTGCAAGCCCAAGCATAAGCACAGCTAGGGGCCGTGGTCGGCGTGCTACAGCAAGCCCAAGCACAAGTGTAGGTAGGGGCCGTGGTCGGCGTGCAACAACCCCTCAGGTTGTAACTAGTCTTGAGGTACTTGCACCCATCCTACACACATCTCCTCCGCCTGAGGTCCCTCCACCCATCCCAGATGCATCTCCTCAGCCCGAGGTCCCTTCACCCACCCCACCTTCGCAGCCTAGTTTTGATCTTGGCATTGATTTCCATATGACCCCTCCTACGCACCCTCAGACACTCTCATACTCCCCCACCAGCTCCAGTGCACCCACTTTGCCCATGACAATGATCCTCACTCCTAGCTATACAGAGCATCATTACCCACCTACCTCATCCTCATCCGACCCCTTAGGACCCTCGGTTCGGATTGACACTGATGTACCAGACAAGCATCCCCCTCATCAGCCCTCACCCCCACGAGGTAGACCACAACGTAGTAGAAGAGCACCCACTTGTGGGACAGGTGGACACAAAATAGGACACAAAAGCTCTATGGTATGATAACATTAATTACAATGTAATGATATATTTTGTAGTTCACTTTATTCTTATCATTACACCAAATATTGATTGTATGCATCTAATATCTTTGCAGCATGATGATGAGCCTAAGGATGATGCCCCGCAGCCTCCTCCCCCACTCAAACATTACACTAGGGTTAAAAAACGCAAAATTGGTGAACCTTGAAAAAGAGGTTTCTGATAGAGGTAATGTTAAATGACTTGTTTTTGACATGTAAAATATCCAAGTAATTATGTTGCCATGTACTGCACAATGCATACTATGTGTTCAAACTCTGTATTTTAGAACATGCTTCTATCAATGCGCAATGTTATGGTTTCAATGGGCAAAACTGGTGATTGCAATGTTTCTATCAAACGCTTTTGTTGGATTGCCTTATTCTTGTGAATTTTGACTCCATGCATCATAATTTGTTTCAGTCATTTCTAATTCTTGTTTGAATAAATTCATTCAAGTCATGGACTTTGTGGAATTTAAAATGATCTAGATTTTTATGTCTCCTTCATATATAATTCAATGGCTATGAGCTGCAAGGAGGGTTGCTATTTCATGCTGTGGTACACTTTCTTTAAAGCAATTATATACTTTTGTTTATTTTTTTCAGTTTTGATTGGATTTATGTCATTTGCTTCTGATTAGTGTTTCTTTTCAAGCCCAGAAACTGAAGGTGATATTGTATTCTAGGAAAAATAACCAATCTGAATTATTGTTGTTATGCTGATCTATTTCTAGGAACTGAGCTGTAAAAACTTGGTGAAAGAATGTCTCTTTCTGGGGCTAATAATAATAGAGGGGAGGTGAAGGTTCGTGATAGTCGCCTTTGACCTTAGCACTGAGTTGGCAGACTATATTGCTGAATTATCAGAGGCATCAGTGAAGGAGAGGGGTGTCTTTGCCATTGCTTTTTCTGGTGGTTCTCTTGTTAGCTTAATGGGGTATTAGTTTCTTCCTTTTGTTGCCTGGTTTTGTTGGTTTTATGATTTTAGGGCTTTTGTTGAAATGTATGATGGAAAATAGGAAATTCTGTGATGCTCCTTACAAAAAGACTGTAGACTGGTCTAAATGGTATATACTTAGATAGGTTGAATCAGATGATGACTGTAGCTTGGTGTTAGCAACAACTGTAGGGCTTGAAACTTTGGGTGGTGTAATGACAAAGATTGGATATAGAATGAATTGGAAACACAAACTTCAAGGATATCAGGGCTCACTGCTGTAGGACTTGAAACTTTGGGTGGTGTAATGACAAAGATTATCCCAAGGAACACAACTTCACAAACTTCGAAATCAGAGTTCTTCTCCACCGCAGCAGATGGACAGACCAGTGAAGAGGTTAATGTCTGTTAGGGTGAGAAACTTGTTCTTAGGTCAGCAACCAAAAGCGAAATGGAGTAGTTGTACTAGTAGAAGGAGGAGGAGGAGAAATGGGAACAACAATGTGGTGGTGTGTGAGAAAGTGGTTGGTATTGATGGTTGGAACAACTAACAGTGCAGTGGCAGCCATGGAAGGTGGGAAGCCAACGATTATGACTAATCCGATACCGTAAAAATTCAACCATTTGAACTCACAGAAAAAATTGACACCATGGGAATCATCGGAAACCTCAGTTCCGACCAGCTTGACTCCTTCAACTCACAAGGTAAACCAAAACCCATTTCCCCAATCCTTAAAACTGGTTTCTTAAAACCAAAACAAAAAAACAAAAAAAAAAACCCTTTAATATTTGTTTTATTGTTTTGTTTTCATTTTGTTCTAAAACTTGGTTTTTTAATATATTAATTTCGTGCAGGTTTTCTTGTGCTTGAATCGTTTGCAAGCCCCGAAGAAATCGATGCCATGATGAAGACTTCAGAGTAGTTGTTACATGAGTTTGATTGCTCCTCCACCACCTCAATTTTCTCCACCAAAAACCAGGTTCTTTATTCAATTTTGATAAATCAATTTCATAACTTTGAATTCTTTTTTTGATTATATGAACTCAATAATTCAAAACCCTTTTTTTTTTTTTTTGGGTTCTTTTATTTCAGCAACAATTAACCAACAATTACTTCTTTGAAAGTGCTGAGAATGTTTCTTTTTTCTTCGAGGGTATGTATGTTATTGGCTTGTTAATCTTTAGCTTTTGTGTGTATGGATTGGTTGCCTTTTGTGGCGGAAAAGAATACATGTGACTGACTCTTTTTAGTCTGTTAAGAATATATAGCCGGCTGAAATTTTGAGACTAAGACTTGGTTATGATTTTTTTTGGATGAATAAGTTATAGTATTGATCAAACAAAGTAGGATACAGACACCAATCCACAACAGAAGCTGGCTACTTATACGGCACAAGGACCATACCATCCCAAATTAGAAAACATTGCCCTGTTCTAATACCAACTGAATCTGAAATTCCATCTACTACATAGATTTTTATTACAAAGATAATTAGTAACTGGCTTACAACCTCTTACATGCCGCCTCACATCATTCTTAATTAGTTGATTGATAGCGTCTTCTAACAAAATTATACCATTTAACACTCTAGCATTCTGTTATAATCAAATTTGAAGCATTGATGCAGCTCGTACCAATCTGCAAAGGATGGATTCAAACCCTTTCATTTTATCAGAATCAAATCCCCAATTAAGCACCTCCGCCCATGTAACACCAACTCGACTTGAACTAAACTTATTAGATGAGAGCCAATTCTACTATTGAAGGAACATTAAAAAAAGAAGAAAGATCATGACTCACCATCGTGTTTCCACTGAAAACACATAGAATTCGTCATAACGCCATTTAAGCAGCCTTTCCCAAGTTGATAGTCTGTTTAGAGTAGCCAACCAACAAATAAAAGAGTTTTTAGGAATGGATGTATGATGCCATATCAATTTCCACCAACCCACCTCCTCACGCTTGACCCTTACTTCATTCCAAGCAGAGGAGCAAGTGATTATCCTAGATGTTGATATCATCCACTGAACAGAATCTTCATCAGAAAAAGCAGTCTGTGGTAACCCAAATTGGAAATGCACCATTGCTTTAGAACTTGCTGGAGGGCAGTGCCAAGAACCCTGTATTAGTATGCTTGAAACTTTAGCATTCAAAACACATGCAGCTACAATATTAACCTGGGACCAAACTTGGGAAAAAATGCACTTTCAGGCTGTTGTTTGGTTTCATTGGCCACTTTTTTTCTATGTGACAATATTGCCAAGGAAGTTGAGTAGTTTGGTGTTTTCTATTTTGTAACAATTAGAGCACTTAGTACTCCGTTTTGTGGAATTTGTTAATAGTGTTCATCAAGAAAAGAGTTTGGTACTTTTAAGTCCAAATTTTTGGGTCCGCTATGGATCCTTACTTTTAAGTCCCAAATAGTAGGTCCTGATCTTTTATTGGCAAAGCTAGAAAGGTTTTGTTATGTTATGTGCTGAATTGCTTTTTCTTGGAGAGGAGAGATTCATAGTTCAGTGGATAATTGTTGTTTTATAGCAATATATATTTTTTGATAGGTTTATTTATTGGAAATTATGTTTGCTTTAACTAGTAAGAGCTTTTGGTTTGTTGCTCATGGAAGGGTATTGTTACTGTGCTATTCTGATTGGTATCTATTACTTTTGGCAGAGAAAGCTTTAGGGGATGATGGAAACTTAAGGCAACCAAAAGAACTTTCCATCAATAAAGTTGGCCATGGTAAGTTGTGAAGTTGTTGCCAACTCATTTTCTGTCGCAGTTTAGACATTTTTTCTATATGGAAGTTGCCTACTCCTTTTTTTCATCAAAACTAATCTTGTAATGAATGGGATCTTGGTATATATTGTATATCTATATGTGTAGCATTACATGAGATTGCACCAGCGAAATGGAGTAGTTGTACTAGTACAAGGAGGAGGAGAAATGGCAACAACAATGTGGTGGTGTGTGAGAAAGTGGTTGGTATTGATGGTTGGAACAACTAACAGTGCAGTGGCAGCCATGGAAGGTGGGAAGCCAACGATTATGACTAATGCTGAGGGGCAGAGAATGACACCATCTATTGTGGCGTACATAAGAATGGTGATAAGCTTGTGGGGCAAATTGCTAAGAGACAAGCTGTGGTGAATCCTGAGAACACCACAGCTTCCCAAAGGTAAGCATTAACATCTCCGCTTCAGTTAGAGGAAAAGGTATATGAATGTTCAATACTTTATATTGTTTTCAGCTTTTTTGGATTAAATTTCTTCTTATAGTGTTGCAATTCAATAAATTGAAAATAAGGACATGAGGACATATTAGATTTCATTAAAGTTGCATGAAATGCAGATGGTCCTTACTGCATATAGACTACAAAGATCTTTGTTTATAGTGAGGTTTCCTGAAAATTAGGCCACTAACTGATAGTAATACTTACATGTATATATATTTTCTTGCTGACAGGGGGAAAGCTTCTACAATCCATTTATTCCTGCGGTTTTGGAGGAATTGAGTAGTAAAAATTTAGTTGAGGACAGTCAGGGGGCTCGTGTGATCTTTCTTGAAGGGTTTAATATACCCCTTATTGTTGTGAAGAGTGATGGTGGTTACAATTATGCTTTGACTGATCTAGTAGCTATTTGGTTAGTAGTTTTTGCTACTATTATCCTAGTTTTAATATACTTTGAAGTTGATGATTCCTTAGTTGGTAGTTTTATGATCATTTAGCAGTTTTCATATTTGCATTTCTTCTGCCTGTTTCCTGTACACCTTGATTGCATAATTTACCGAGGCTTTTTAAATATTAGTACTGCCAAAAGAATAAAATTGACATTATCGTTTCCATTATCATCTACTAAAAATTATTACTTTAATGCATGAGTTGTTTGTTTTTTGCTTTTGGGATCACAACTATTGGTGAGAATGATGCTACTCCAGTTGGATGTGCAGTATCTGTTGTAAATGAAAACCTTTCTGTTTATCTTGAGCTTCGAGGAACTCTTTCTCCAAAGGCAAAAGTTGAAAAGATAAAGAAAAAAGTGGATGAGATTCAAAAGTAAGATTCTGGTGGAAATGAACCATTACTTTTCTAACCTAAAACAATTTAATATTAAGACTCAGTAGCAACTAAAGTAGCTTATGAAAGGTTGGCCCCACGTTGGAACTGGGCCACAATTCATGGATATTTGGTATTTAATATGGCTTTTCCTTGAAATATTTGCTGGCTACATCAATAAATTGTTGCCTGTATTCGTGTACTAAGTTTGAAGGAAACCATTCAACTGATTGTTTACCAGTTCAATTACCCAATGAGAAGTCAGTTGTCTTTAATTAGTTGGAACCTGCAGCCTTTGGGGAAATTATGTTTGCCTTTTTAAATATGTTACTATAGGCATTCAATTTTAGTTGTAATATTTAGTTGAATCAATGAAAATCTATCAACATAAAGAACCAGGGCATATTGCTTCTCTAATGATGAACAAACTGTAGTGGTCATACATCGATACCTCTATAATCAACTTCAAAAGCCATACCTGCCGAGTAGGTCTAGCTCAAATGGCACTTCTTCCCTTGCAGTAGTGAGGTGGAGGATGAGACTGTGGGACCAAGACCCATTAGGTGTGTTTGTAAAGTGCAAACATGTGTATTCCTTGGCCTTTTTTTGCCAGGTTCCTTTCATAAAATGAGGAACTCATATTCAAGAATGGATTTTGGTGAGCATTGGATGTTCGTGGTTGTCCTTGCCTCCTTGGGTAGATATGACCTTAAGGCATGTACCATGGCTTTGTTCCTTACCATACCTGAATCACCTCTCCTCATTGTTCATCTCTATTATGAAATTTTTTTTTTTTGGTAGAATTTGATTGGTAGCGGGGTTTGTTGAGAAAATTGGCTGATGAGTTCACAAAGTTATAATACTTGAATGCCTTTACTTAGTTGTTAGCTTGTAATGCCTATTTGAAGTCTTTTTGATCAACAATTTCTATGATAAATTAGAAATTTGTTAAATAAATTTTTTTCCCAGGGTTATGGGGGACCTAATCACATAGTAGGCACTTAAGGCTATCCATTGAAGACAAAAAAAATTTAAAAAAAAAAAAAGGAAAAAAAGAGCGAGAACAAAATGACAAAGAAAAAAGTACTATTTACATAAAAATTAAAAGTAAATTCACATGGTTCTTTTTTGGTCTAGATGACTAATTTTCCCTTTTGGGTTGTTATTTGTAGAGAGGAAAATCTGGTGGTGCTAGACAGAATGTTATTCGAGGGCTTAATTTAGAAGGGTCATTGACTGGTAGAACCAATAAAAAAAGCTTGGGGTGAGGTGGAAAATAGCAATGATACGACTCCCTGGAGTGATGTTGTTGATTCTGCTGAAACAGATACTGCCAGTGACACCTCTCCTAGAGCACAAGATAGTGCTACAAGAAAGCATGGAAGAAGAAAAGGAGGGGAAGTGCCTCATGAGTTTGTTAAGCAGCAAGATTTTTTTTCAGGACCTCTATTACCATCAGAGGTATGCTGCTTAGGGACAGGTTTCGATAGCTGCCTTTTTTGATGTGTATGGTTGTCAGGACTTGGGTTTCTGCTATTTAGACCACCACTGTTGAAACCTATCTTGATTTGGAAGTGCATTTTAAAATTCTCTTTTTATTACAGTTTAAGGATATTTTGAAGGATCTCTAGGAAAATGAGGTTCAACTCTGCTCATTTATCAGTCATATTCAGCATCAGGGACTTGAAATGGAAGTTGGTGAAATGAAAGATGATTACTCCATGTTCTTCTTGGAGACTATTCTTGTACCTCAAATCAAATTCCGCCCCCCAACCAAGGGAGGTGATTCAGTAAGTGCTTAAAGAATAAATATCTTCATCTCTTTCCATAACGTGTGGTTTTGTTTTCTTCCTTTCCTGCTTCATTTACTTTTTTTTGTCCCTTCTGTTATTGTTGCAACTTTGGAGAATCTTCTATTATTTTAATATTTCTGTGGCTATTGGTTTAGTTGGTGAATCCAATCTTATTTTAAGATTTGTTTGTTACCCCCAAAAGGGTTGATTGTGTAGATTATCATATGAATAGCATTTATGCCTTGCTGATACACACACTCATTGCATCCTAAGTATTGTAACCTTAATCACATTCTAGCTGGCATATATTTCATCTCTGTCTTCTTCATTTTTGTTTTTTGAAACAATGTAAGTGAACAGTGGTTAAATTTGGAAGGTAAGTCATGTGAGGAGCATGCATTGTGGAACTATTATGATGCTCTCATGTCCTCTTGTGGAGCATCATTTGTCTCCTGGAAAAGATAAAAAATTTCTTTAAATAATGAACTTGATTTGGAGTAAAATCACTTTTTGGAAAATGAGACAATCACTTTAGCAAATTTAGTCTATCTCAGTCTTGTGGAGTATTTGAAAGAGAAAAGGTTTTCAATTTTAATTCTTTAGGCTACTTTATGTCTATGTTCATGAGGTAGTCTCACTTCAATAAAATTATTTTTACCTATTAAAATAAAATTGGAAGAGAAAAGGTTGGAAACTTTTGAAGATATTGAGCTTTCCTTATCGCTGAACTCATTGAGGAGTATAACTTCCTTGAGTATTTTCTGGATTCATTGGTGAGTTTGATATGAAAACTATAACCGGTTGGTCTCTATTATGTTTGAAATTAAAGTGAAGGTTCTTGTAAAGTTGTAATTATACCAAAACATGACGTATCTCAAATAATTATAACATACATTATGGGCAATATGTTCAAAACAGTGCTACACAACTAGAAGCAAATTCCTTTGTTTTTTGTTTGGGGGGTTGGTGGGGGGGGGGGGGGTGAGGCGCTGGGCTTTGCCCTCATTTTGCTTTTACTTTTTGTTTTGTGCTTTCCAATCATGTACTTAGAAGTTTTTGACTATTATATGTGATATAGTCGCAAAAAAAAGGAAGAAAGAAAAAGAATAATGTGGTTTCCACTACAGGTCAAAACAGTTCCTTCTCTTGGACTTGCAATTGAAATTTCCTGGTGCTCATTTCTTTCAATTTTATTACTTAAGTGCAAATTTGAAAGTGTTGACCACTTGTTGCTTCATTGTGCTTTTGCTAAGGAGTTGTGGTCCCTCGTTTTCTGTTTGTTTGGGGTGCAATGGGTGATGCCTGGTAGGATGATTGAGCTGTTGGAGTGTTTGGTGTGCAATTAGATTTGGACACTTGATAGATCTAATGAAAACTCCTGGATTGCTGCTGAACATACATGACCAATTCAATGATTCATTCTAGTGAATGATCAATTAGTGTTGGACACTCAATACATTTTGAATAGCTGAAAAAAAAAAATTAAGACACAACAAAACAAAAACTATCAATGAATATGGAAATTAAGAACATTTTCATTTCTGGGTTTGCTTTAAAAATTAAGAACATTTTCATTTCTTGGCCTTTTATGCTTAATCTCGGGCTAGTCATACTTGTTGGTTGTGTTCTGTGCCTTTAGGAATGTCCATACAATTTGTTAGAGATATTAAGGCCCAACTCTAGTTCATGTTCATTGTATTTTATCCTACTTGAAGTGCAAGCAAAGTAATCTTAAGCCTACTAGTGGTGCAAGCATTGTAATCTTAAGCCTACTACTTGAAATGCTTTTTCTTTCTTTTTTGCAGGGTTTGGGTCCCTATTCTAATAGTATGAAGAAAGTAGAGAAGGAAATTAAGGAAATGGCTAAGAAGGTCAATGATTTGTGTGGTATGCATTCCTTTCTTTTATTTGTGAAACCTTACCTTCTTCTCAAATGCTTTCTCTTAACTTATAGCTTCTAAAGAATTTTCTGTTTAAGCTTTAAGGCGCCATTCACATTGGCATCGGCATCATTCTAATTACACATTTCTAATAAAGACTTCGATTTTGATAACACTCCGATAACTCTATATGTTAACGAATTTATATGTTTTCTTTGTTTCCTAGTTTAATTGTTAATTTCTTCCATAACATTGAATTCTTGTCAATTTTCAAATTGTGTTACTAATTCTGTTTTTCATGTATTGTTTGTGTTACAACTTGGTCCATTTCTTTCTTCTTTGTTGTAGGCTTGTTTCAGTTCAATGTGTTTACTGCATGGCCTGGCTGTTCTGTGTTAAAATTTTTGAATACTTGAAATCATAATGTTGATCTGCACCATTCTAATTCTATAGGCATTAAGGAGTTTGACACTGGCTTAGCTGCACCAAGCCAGTGGGATCTGGTATCCGATAAGCAAATGATGCAAGAGGAGCAACCTCTGCAGGTCTGTATTTTGCTTAAGGTTTTGTTTGGCAATAAAGTTTAGTATTTGTATATAAATTTGAGAAGCCTTCGCTGCCTTGTCAAATCAGGTGGCAAGATGTACAAAGATCATTAATCCAAACACTGAAGATGCCAAATATATAATAAATGTTAAGCAAATTGCAAAGGTATACATCTTTTTGGCCTTTTACTTTATGTGTGGTACATATTTTTGGGTTTGAAATATGAAATTTTTCTTCACACACAAGAAATAAGTCTGTCATTTTCCAGTTCTTTACTTTTATTTTCATTAGTTGAATTCTTTTATAAGCTTAAGTTTACAAAGATTTTGTATTGCTGACTTCTCTTTGTTTAGTTGAAATATGAGAAATTGTTAAAAAAAAAAAATTAATAATGATCAGTTAATCTTTCATCATATCTGTCCTTTTTAAGTTACCTTCAGTATCTTATATTTTATGCCCTGCAAACATGCTACAACAGGTTTTTAAAAGGATAGTTTCTTTGGCATTTTACTTTGAACATTCAGAGTAACATTGGGATCTGATATAATTCTACATTCTCGACTGCAGTTTGTTGTTGGGTTGGGTGACAAAGTTTCCCCAACTGACATAGAAGAAGCCATGCGTGTGGGGTAGGTTTCAATAAATGTTACCTTCTCAGATTTTGCTAAAACATATTTGTATTGTGCAAGTTTTTAATGCTGTCTCTTTCCCCCCTCCCCCATTGTGACTATTGTAAAATATATTTAATTCTCTTGATATATATATATATATATATATATATATATTCTTATTTTACTTTCTTGCAAGTCTCTACATAAATTGTGTGGAGTTTGTTGCCAAGGGGAGGTCATTTGTTACCTCTTTCTGTTAATTTATTTTATATCATAATTTGTATATGATGTGGGACATGAGCAATGAAAAACCTTTAGAATAGTCTCTTCAAAGGTAGGGTGAGACCAAATGTTAGTGCCATATGTGAGATTGAATTTAAAGGAAGGAGGAGAGATCTATTTGAGCTTGAAAAGTATGAATCTTCGAGTGGTTTAAATAGTTACAGGATTTTAATTAGCAGCATGAGTTTGTTGGGTTCTGGGAGGCCTAGTGCTAGAATTTTATTAGATCTAGTCTTGGTTGGAATTTGATGGAAATATGCTAGACGAGTCAAATAAAAAAGGAACAATAAAATATAATTATGGTCAAAGTTAAAATGGAAGGAGAACCCAAGTCGAAGCTTAGGCGAACTTTCACTTGTAATGCTACACTTTCATTGGATAATGCTAATGCATTGCTTTGATTCTCACATTGTCAAGTTTTGAAGATCTACTAGGGAGAAATAAAGGACTTTGGTGCGGGTAAACACCTTGGGAATAGTCTTACTTGCCCTCCTCCTGGTTTGCACACCCCACAGCGGGTGGATACTCTCCCAGCCTCTCCACGTAGACCTTGCTATGGGTGGATCAGCAGCAACGAAAAGCAGGGTCCGATGCATGGAACAAAGGCGCCATTTCCAAAAGACATATGAAGAAAGTGCAAGACCAGGTGGGATGTTAGGCCTGAAGATATGTAACGTAGTTGCCTCTTTTGTACTCCATCGACTAGGTTTTGTAGAAACCACAAAACCACTTCTATGCATTTGTGAATCTTAAATTGTAGTTTATAGTAGATAACAATAGGATTCGCAATTGGTATATGGCACAATAAGAATTTTTTTTTTTCATTGATTTAGTTCCTACTTTTGATAGTGTTTTCTTCCAACCAATGCGAAATGAACAAAGTTGTACGACATTAGTCACATAATCTAAGCAATAAAGGCCCTTCAGAAACCACTTGTTCACCTCCCTGAATGAAGTGTTGGGTTAAATTTAAAGTCAATGCAACTAGCTACGAAGTCAAAAAAAATAAGAAAAAAGCAAAGAAAGCGAAGTACACATTTAACAAGTTTAAAAAAGTTGTATATAAAAGTTCAAAGTTAAAAACTAAAACTTAAAACTGATGTGAAACTGATGTACACAAACCAAGCCATGTTGCAACAAAGAACAACAAGGAAAATGTTTGTACCCAATGTCTGACATGCAGTAGTTCCCAATGTCACAGTGAGATTCTCTTAAAAATGTTTGTACCTCATTTCGATACCTTCTTTTTCTATACAACCCATATTTCTGTAGATTTTTATTTCTATTTTTTATAGTAATTGTTTGTCAGAAAATAGTGGGACCCCTAATTTTGAGCTCAATTTCAAGGAAAAAAAAGGGTCACATGTCCGGAAAAAAAAAAAACAAAAGGGACAGTTTAAAAAAAAAAAAAAAAAAGTGAAAGGAACTCAACCCTTTGAAACTCAAGTATATTTTTAATAAAGTTAGATTTAGAATAAGGGCTCTCAACCTAAATGGATCGAAATTTACCAAAATGGACCAAAGTGGTCTGAATGGACCAAAGTTGACCAAACTAGATTTAATAGACTGAATAGGACCAAATTAAACTGAATGGCCGAAAATTGACCAAATTAAATTTAAAAGACTGAACTGGACCAAAGTAGACCAAATTAAATTTAAAAGTCTGAACTGGACCAAAGTAGACCAAAGTAGACTGAATTAGCACAACTCGAGTCTTAGAAACTCGACTTCTAATAGGTGTTTTCCACAAAAATGCTCTGTTTCAGGCAGAGAGTTACTATCTATTGCAGCGTTTTCTATGGCTGCGTTTTCCATTAAAACTCGAGTTTGTAAAACTCGAGTTTTACTTTTTGTAAAACTTGAGTTTCAAAGACTTAAATCCAAAAGGAGGAACTCAAGTCTCTGAAACTCGAGTTCCACTGAGAAATTTTTTGTCCAGCTCCTCTATTTCAGGCAGAGAGGCAGTGGACGAATGCTCTGTTTTTAGAGCAATGAGCATAGAGGAACTCGAGTCTATAAAACTCGAGTTCCACTGGGAAATTTTTTGTTCTCCCCTCAAAAAATGCAGCAAATCAAAAACACAAATGTGTGCACAAATTGACTAAGAAACTGAGATAGAGAAGTTTCAAATGTAATCCTTAACATACTCGTTCAGAGGTAGAGAAGTTGAGAATGTAAATGTATTTAAATTACATCAAAATGCAATCTCAATAGGCACCAAAGTATAGAAATGGTTACAATCTTTGCATATCCATAGTTTTACAATGTAAATGCACTCAAATCACAACAAAAGTCATTCTCAATATATCAACATTCTAAACATGTCCAACCACCCTTAATTAGCAACCCTAACCATACTACTCAAATCACAATCTTCATAGAGGTACATTGGATAGAGAATTACAAATACATTGAACAAAAATGAAAACATTAGTTGTGCTTGTTAAACGTAGTCACTTTTCCTAAGATCGGCGGTCCGCACGAGAAAAATGTCGTCCATGGAAGCATGCCTGAAATATGTAGAGTACTCATATTAGGAGACAAGATAGTAAACATTATGTAAACATCAAATGAATAACAATTATTTAACCGATGCATAACTTTTTGCCATCTACCTACCTAGTGTGGAACATGACCGCTCGTGGAAGCGCCACGGGACTGCGGACATTTTCTGCGGTTATGGCCGGAAGCATGACACAATCCACATGTGTGCTTGGGTTGACTCTCTATCAAATCTGCGTCCTCCCTCCGCCATCCCGATTCTCGATCCTTATTCCTCACTCCATCCATCTCATTCCTTATTCTTGACTTCACTGGTCGACCTTTGGCTCGCAACAATGCTGGATTAGGCAACCACTTTGGCCTCATCGGATCCCTCCACAATGACTGTGACTTCGGAACCACAAATGCATGCTCATAAGTGTTAAGGGCATGCTTCAAACCATAACTTGGGTGAATATATGCGGTCGAATCAATCTGTAAATAGTCGCATACTCTAATTGCATGTGAACACGGGATCCCTATGTTTTGCCATTTCCCACAACTGCATGTTGTTTCCCGTAATCGAACTTCATAACTGTGGTTTCCCCCTCCTGCGCTACACGAGTTGAGTTGGGTAACTACTTGAAATATTAGCTCTTCATTGCTAAATGGCTTGAGATAGTGTTTCTCAAATTTACGCTTATTTCCATCCCATGTGCACTAGGCATATTCACTCCATTTCTTACCCTCTGACAACTCATAATGGTATTCTTTGTGCCGGTCGTGGAAATATTGAACAAGTTTGTTCCAAGTGAACTCAACCAACGCCGCAATAGGAAGGGCCCTTGCACCTTTCAGTACACCATTAAAACACTCTGATATATTGGTTGTCATTGCCCTAAAACGTCTCCCACCATCATGTGACTGGGTCCACATATCCACAAGCTCGCTCATTAGGTATGTGTATGGAAGATAATCTTGATTCTTTTCCTTACCATCCTTCCCCGTCACCTTTTTCTTATTCCTAATGGCTTCAATTTCCACCTGCTTAATGGAGTCCATTATGGTATCAAATTTAACTTCTTGACTAGCATATCCTGCTTTCAATGCCGCTGACTTCAGAGTTGAATTCTGAAAATGGGTGTTGAAGTTGCTAGCAACACGTCGAAGACAATATCTATGAAATACCCGTTTTTTTCCATCATCCCTTCTAGGCCAGTTTGCAATGGCATTTTTGATACCGAGATGTCGGTCAGAAATTATGCAAATGCCTTCGTCAGGTATCACATGGTCAATCGTTTCTCTAAGGCATTCTAAAAACCACCTCCAACTGGACCCTGACTCACAATCCACAACAGCAAAGGCAAGAGGGAATACCTTGTTGTTAGCGTCCGTTGCCATTGCGACCAACAATTTTCCCTGATATTTTCCATACAAATAGGTCCCATCAATACTGATAACCGGCTTGTAGTATTTGAATCCTGATATGCATGGACCAAAATACCAAAACACATAATGCAACAATACGCCGTCATCTCCATCGGCGGGTGCGATACGATACAATACCTGAGTAGTCGGGTCCTGATCAATATATGCCATTAGCAACTTTTGCAGCCTTTGGTAAGACTCTTCCCAATTCCCAAACATCTTTGCAATTGCCTTTTGTTTCGCATCCCACACCTTGTAGTAAGAAGGCTTATGGCCTGTATATTTCTCCCCTATCATAGATCTGAGATACTTAACTAGGGTAGTGTGATCCTCACATAACTTCTTATGGATGTCTGCTGCAATAAAATTACAACTCATCATTCTATCATCATTTCGCACCCCAGTCGATATACATGTGTGAGGACCTTCATACACGGTGACCATCCATAGTTGGTGGAGATTGGGCTTCATAACTGCGCAAACATACCACTTACATGACTCATGCACGCATTTCGCACAAAGTTTTTTGGTCGTCGACCTAGTGATCTTAAAGTGTCTATTTTCCTTGAGGGCACAAATTGTTAATACGCGCTTCACCTCCACTTTATTGGCAAAAGTCAACCCTTTGCACAAATTCATCCCCTCTCTCCAAGTAGACACGAATGGCATGTTAATATGTGAAGGATCAACTATATTTTTCCAAGTATTTACAGAGAATGACAACGCAGGAGGTGCGTAGGCAGGGATTGTATTCTCTATATTTTGGACACTAATAACATTATCTGCATCAGGTTCACTACCATCCAATGTCTCATCATCATCAATGTTCCTCTCAAAGTCCTCAAAGTCCCAAAAGTCCCCTCTGTCAATCCTGTCTTCATACTCATCTTTATCAGCAAAATCTTCACCGTTAATGGCAATATTCTCATCAACATAGTCTTCATCATCGTCGTCATCATCATCGTCAACTACAGTAGTCTCAGCAACATAGTCGTCGTCATCATCATCATCATCATCATCATCATCATCATTGTTAACGGCAGTAGTCTGAGCAACATAGTCGTCGTCATCATCATCACCGTCACCATCGGCATGAACATTATCAGCCTCTGCATGTGTAAAATACCCATATTGAGCATCCGAAACCGTAACCTGTAAGCTTGTGGTTGTTTGTTGGACATCCTCTTGCCAGACTACACGCGGCTCCAACTGTATGTACAACTCAAGGTTAATTACTTCATCAATTCTCTCCAACTTGTCAAACATGATCTTTACATGTTTGTCTGTTTCTATCGCCATATACTTGTAATTAATCCGGTGCTTCAGGACTTCATTTGGCATACGATAAGTAATTTGTATGTTGTGCACAGCAAGATTCACATGCAACTCTTCCATGACTAACATCTTCAATTCGTCAAGGGTCTTCAACCTACGATCAATTTGGGTATAATAGGCCTTTATATCCGGCCCTTCAAATGGCAATCCCTTGTTCGTATTGGCATTCTTAAGCGGACCACAGTGATATAGGATTATATCAATTTCAGGCATTGTGAACCTGTTCAAGTTAACTTACTATATTAGTTAAATCACATAGTCGTAAAGTGGGGGAAAAAAAAGTAATGTCATCTTAAGGCTGAACATATTCCAGCCAGATTATAGAGTGCCCCATTGCCCATTAATATCTAAAGGCCAAGATGTAAACCTTCTAATCCTAGTGGATGGAGAGATAGAATTATCTATTATTCGATTGTATGGTGACCTATAATGCCTAAAAGGGTTCTAAAAGAACTAGGTGGGTAGAGGAGCATGATTACATACCCATTTCATACCCATTCATTACATTCATTCACCACTCATTTCATACCCATTCATTACATTCATTTCATACCCATTTCATACATTCATTCACTACCCATTTCATACCCAAAACAATGATGAATAAAGTCAAAAAAACTTGTAAGATCATGATAAAAATAAAAGCCTACAAATGATGAATAAAATTTTGATAACAAAAACCATGCAAATAAATAATCAAAAAATTCACACTAACAAAACAAAGTTCTATAATTCACAATATTGGCAAATTAACTAAGTTATGTTAACTATCTACAAAAAAAAATAGTCAAACTCTTTAACCCACACCCATAGACAACTAATACCCAACTACAATCACAATAAAATTATACAAACCCTTACCTAAGATATGAATTTCTTGAGAGGGAAGAGCAGTGACAGAGGCAGTGTGTTGAGTGAGAGAGGCAATGTGGTGTGAGAACTATGGGTGAGTGAGAGAGGCAATGTGGTGTGAGAGTTATGGGTGAGTGAGAGTTAGTGAGGGTGAGAATTAGTGAGGCTGAGAAGGCTGCTCTGTTTTTGGTGAGATTTGGGTAAGAATGGTTGAGTTAGTCATGTTATGCGTATTTTACATAGTTTTTCCCAGTGGAACTCGAGTCTTTGAGACTCGAGTTCCCCTGCTAGTTCGTTTTAAATTTTTAATTGGTTTTCCTTCAAAAAATCGAGTCTTTAAGACTCTATGTGTATATTCTAGAATCTCGAGTCACTAAGACTCGAGATCCAGGTGGCTTAACTTCTCCAACTAAGCAAGCAAGGAGCAGCCTCAAAGCGAGTCTTTTAGACTCGATTTTTGATTGAATCTCAAGTCTATAAGACTCGAGATGCTAGTTTTCCTAATAATTTCAAACCTTGCCTAACTTACTATATAATTACTCTTCACACTGCTATTCTGCACATTCCTCCCATTGCTTAATGAACTAGAAGTTTTTGCATATAGACTTGTCCTGGAAAGTTTACGCATGAAATGAACGAGGAATGTGAAGATATTTATAGGGGAATGAGTAGCAACTAAACTACTAGCTAGAAAGGAAGTTGACCTGTAAGAAGTCGCTCTATCTCGCTGTAAGCTCAAAACTGCAGGTGTTGTGGTCACTTTTAAATATTCACTATTTCACTACTTTTTTTTTTTTTTAATTATTCAATAAAGAAAAAGAATAGTCAAGATATAAAGAGAATGACAAAACTTAGGCAGAGTAATTTAGGTGTTATTATATTATCACTATTATTTAATATTTAGGTGTAAGAACGGTTAGTATCATATAGTAATCACTATCAATGCCCCACAAAAGTTTAGAATTGAGTTTTGAAATGTTTAACTCATTTCTTTCCTAGCTACATAAATATCATTTTTCATTCTAGAATTCCACCATTACATACTATGTAAATTGTTAAATCTTGTGTAGTCATGAATCATCCCTTTTGTCGCAATGCAATGATGAAAGAGGGAGAAGAGTAAGAGTACCACGGCCACCTCACAATTGAGTTTGCTACCTTCGATACATCTTCTTGACTTGTGATCACCTCTAGTTTGTCTCCCTCCTCGTCATTGAGCACCGAATGTTAAAAGAGGAAGATGATGAAAAAGAATAAATAAAGAAAAAGAACTGGAAATTTAGGTCATTTTCTTTATAAATTTTTTTTTTTTAAGTTCTTTATAAGAGAAAAGTTGGCAAAAAACTTGGCAACTCAATTCAATATATTTTTATTGAATATGAATTTTGACAAATCTATTACTAGATTACATTTTCTTTTTATATCCTCTATACTTGCAAAATGTTTAGAAAATCAAAAATTAATAATTATGTCATCCATCAATGTTTAAGTTTCAAGTTTCGTAATCTAAAATTACACATAAAAAATAAGTTTATAGATTGTATAATAAATAACATTCAATTGGCACAAAATACATAAAGAACATGCAATCTAACGGTTATATTTTCAAAATATATAATAATTTTAATTTTATTAGTAAGAGTTGTAGTTTTATGCTATTTTAGGAAAGTAATTACTAACCCTAGTTCCTTTTTTAGATGTGTAGATTCTATAGATTGAAAAAAAAAATGTGATAGTTTCATTTTCAAGATTTATGAAAAATTACACTTTATTCTTCTAAACTATGACTCAATTTACACTTATCCTCCTAAATTATGAGAATGCACACTTTACTTCCCCCCCCCCCCCTCCCCAAACTATACCCTCTTCTACACTTAACTCTCAAAACTATAAGAATATACATTTTACCCCATAAACTATGACCCATTTTACATTTACCCCCATAAACTATAAGAATACACACTCACTTCTCTAAACTATTATCCCTGAAATATGGTGCAAAATATTACACAAATAATTTATGGAGGGAAGTGTACACTCTTTCTTAATTTAGGATGGCAAAGTGTTATGCGGATAATAATTTATGAGGATAAAGTACTCATTCCTTTAGTTTAAGAAGAAAAGTGTATCATAAGGTATAATTTAGGAAGAAAAAATGTAATTTTCTCAAGATTTAACAACTTATTAAAAGTGAAAAAAAAAAAGGAATATATTAAATATAAAATGAAAGTTCAATGACGAAATTAAATTAAATTGACAAACTCAAACTTTTAGATACGAAATTGAAAACCAATCAAATTAAGAGAACGTTATTAATTTATAATTGAACTTAAAAAAGAGATGGCCTTAAAAACAAGATAATAATGAATAAATAAATAAAGGTGATCGTTGACGTTGGAATACATTATTGGCTTTATTTTCACTAGAAAAGTTAGAGAGAGAGGCACAGAATATAACCAAGTGTGAAGCATTCAACATATGTTTGCTGGGCCGACCTTAACTCTTACTTTATTTGAATGTCATAAAATTTGATATACATCGTCAATCTCGGAGACTTTTCTGGGTAAGTAAACGTTGGTCCCCCTATGTTTTCTCCATTCGCTTGAAACTGCATTGTCTATTTCTATTAGGTAGAGTTCAATCTTCAAATTTTTAGAAGTTGTAGAACTCATACCTCAACATTTTATATTCGTTTCAAGTTTTGAAAGTCAGATATTAGAGAAAGAAGTCACCTAAAATATGCATGCAAATGACTATACAACGAGCTATGGCATTTGAGTAAAGTGACTTGTCTACATCAAAAACGAATGACCAATCAATTTATAATTCAGGTTACAATTATTCTGCCGTGTAATACGAATATGTACGTGCACATGTGGAGCACCAGCTAAAGTAAGGTTTGCACGTCTAATACAAAATGTTATCTTAAATATATGCATGCAAAACATCCTAGGAACTTTGACACTGAGTAAGTTGGCTTGTCTAGTTGTCTCAATCCATCAAAAGCATCTGACCAAGGGCTGAGCTAGGGGAGGTTGGGACAAGGGATACCCCCCGCTCTGCCCAAAAAAAAAAAAGCCAATGCAAAACCAACCCCACCCCCTCCCCTACCTTTCCAAAAAAGAAAAAAAAAAAAATTGTCATATTTAGGATTGAGATTTGGTTGGGTCAGGTTCACAGTCACCTGCAACTCAACCTCAAGCTTGTTAGGGAAGAACTCAACCCAACCCCCAGATTTGGGTCTTTGGTCGGGTTGGGTAGTCAGGTTTCAAATTTTTTTTTTTTTTTTCTTAAAAAGTCCAATCGGACCTAATACCAGCCCGATACCCAAATTTCACCGGAGTTTCTGGCTCAGACCCAACCCTAGCATCCACCTAACCCGTCCAAGACCCTTCAGGTGAGGTCGTGTAGGTCCTTGCTCTCCCCTAACCAATATCCTAGTTTGATTTTTTATATATATATTTTTTGGTGAATTTATTTGATGTATTTTTTGTTGAAAATTTTTCTATATTTATCAATTCTTTAAAAAGCTATAATTTAAACAAAGGGGGAAAAAAAAAAAAAACATTACTGTTTAAAATAAAATTAATAGGATTTTAAATTCTTAATGTAATATTGACACTCGAGAGAGATTTCGACTGTTTGAGTGCATTGTTGCCTTATTTCTTTATGGAAAAACAATTGGTTGCCTTAATTATTACTCTATGGCAAAACAATTGGTGCATGTGATGATTGACTGACATTGTGATGATTGACTGACAATTTGGTGGCTCGAGTTTTTTCTTGGTATAAATTCTCACAGCATATGATGAATGTGTTCTTTTATCAATAAAGAAATGTGGAAGTTTGTGAGATCGATTCAAATGGTAATATTAATAATTGAGGGAAAAAAATCTCTTTAAGAAGTGAATCACGTGACGAATATATTGAAGTAATTAAATATAACAGGTTGGATGTAATCTATATATATATATAACCGAAGCTCTGTTTATTCCACAATTTTCCACGTCAGCATTGTTTTCTTTTTCTTTTTATTTTAAATTCTTTTTCCACGTCAGCATCATTTAAAAAAAAAAAAAACCTGATTTTATATAATAGATATTAGAAGATCATATATAGATATATATATAGTGAGATTAACGCCATTTATCCAGTTGTCATGTATTAAGAATCCCATTAGGAATTGGATTTTATTGGAGTGGCGTAGAAGTCTTACTTTGAGCCATGAACCAAATTGTTGCTCCCCCTCCTTCAAAATCCCCTTCCTTTACTGCCATCGAGAACATTCCCTATCATGATGAGTTAAATGTTCGCACCAGTAGCACAAATTGGGCAAGCGTTCATACTTAAAGCTAACTCAACTATCTTCACAAAATTTGGCATTTTCAGTGAGACTTCTAGATGTAGTTCTGTCTATGTGCTCGCTAGAGTCTGAACAAGTGCAGAAAAAAAGAACCCAACAGGTACTCCCTCTCTGCATTTTCTATTCCTCTCTGTTATTTTCAAATTTTCTCAATAAAAATGTTACCTTTACTGTTATGTTCTCTATTGATTTGGTTCGGTTCCTGAAAATCATAGCAATCTGAATACTTTAGAGTAGTTTCCATTTTTAAAGGGTTTATGGGGTTTTAGGAATTAAAGAACTTGAAATGTCAATGCTCTGAATATGCATCCTATTTCATTATATTTTTTCCTTTGTTTTCTCGGGGACCAAACAGAGGTCTAAGTTTAAATGAAAAGAAAGGCTTTTGCTGTACTATGGGTCGGGTTATGGAGAACCCATGTCCTAAAATGTGTTAGATTTGCATGTTTCATTTGTTTTTTTTTTTTATGGTTTAGAAGTTGCAGGCTCATTGTTTGATTGAAGTTCTGAATGAATAGCCAAATGTAAACGAAAAGGCAAGAGCTTAGTTTATAATTGTGCGTCTATGCTTACTCCTTGGTTTGATACACACCACTGAGCATGTTGTAAGTAGTGGATCATGTGAGTCTGAGACTCTAAGGAAACAATGGTTTTCTTTCATTCATTTTTTTTCTTAGATAAAGTATTGCCCTGTATTTTCTGGAACTGTTTTCTCATATTAGGGAAGTTATCATATTAGGGAAGTTATCATTATCTTTGTTTTCATACTAAAAGTTTGTGTTCTGACAATTAATATTTTTGTGGTGGGAAGTTTAATGAAAAGTTTTTAAAATCTCATATTCAATAGCTTTCCCGTGCATCGCACGGGTTAGCGACTAGTTTTGTTATATATTATTTACAATTGTATAATATAGATTTTCCTTAATGTCTTAGGAGAAATAAATAAGTGATGTATAATATCGATCGCTAACTGCTGGCACAAAAAAGAAATTGTTAGAACAAATACAAAAAATAAAATAAAATAAAAATTGAATATCAGTAAAAGAAAAATATATTTTGGTAAAATCATTCTTTGTGTATATGATGATGCAAGGTATCACTTATAGCTAAACATGGCTTGCTTAGCAAATAAAACATAAACTAAAATTTGCTTTCATATACCGCGAATTTTACATGGGATCAATTGCAAGTATGTTATGTACATACTTTAAAATTACATATTCTATGTACAAGCTACGCCCAGAGGTGTAGTCAGAAATTTTCACTTAAAGGGCCGAGTTATAGTATTGATATGATAATCATAATTCATAAATTTATTATAAATAGAAATCAATTAATTTTGATATATCATCATATTCTTAAATGTTAATTAACATACAAAAATTGTATAGTTTACCATACAAAAATTGCCTCGTATACCATAGACAAATACAAAAATATTCAAATAAGAACAATTTACATCAAAATTATACCTAGTGCCAATCTTTTGCAGAGTATAATTCATCCATTATCATCTTTGTATTGAAATTGTTTGCAATATCCTTTTCTATATAAACTACCGTATAATCTGCCAAAAGTTCGTCCCCCATTGTATACCGAAGTCTTGTTTTTACAAGTTTCATAGCTGAAAAGCTCATTTTATGGTTATTGTAGAAACTAGAAAAGTCAACACTAGAATCTATTATTACATAAATTATAAATACATCTTTAATTAAATAATAACCCCTCAAAAACATCCCCCCCCTCCCCCCAAAAAAAGTATAAACAAACAATATATATAAACCAAACAAATGAACAGTACTTACATGTAAATTTCATATAATATTGAAAACTAAGACAAATCTAACTGAAGAATATGTAAAAAGTCAAGTTGGCGATCATTCAGAAAATTAATAAAAGACACTAGGATTGATTGATTAAGTTTAAGAGTTGACACTTTTCTCAACAACCCAAAAAAAAAAAAAAAAAAGTTTAAGAGTTAACAAATAACAATATTAAAGCATGATGAATCCCTAAAATATTTTGAGATAATTCCATAAGAACATAAATTTATTACACAAGTTGTACTTAGTATCTATCTAGCTATTAAAAATATTTTCATTTATAAGTGGCATTTTGACTTTGAAAAAAAATAAAACTTATTCATGCAAAAAGTTCTTTATTGATAATGAACAAATGTAGTGAATATGGTAGTGTTATGTAGGTCTTATTACATTAAAATATAGCTAAAATATATGTATTGCTTTTTTATGCATGCACATAGAATATACTAAAGTTCCCCCCCCCCCCCCCCCCCCCCCCAAAGATAAATTCTGGCTTTGCCACTAAGAGTATGTGAATGCTATGACTATAACATTTTTGAACTAGCAAGGAGTAACCTCCTTTTTAAGAGATGTTGTTCCCAATTGAGAACATAAATTGAAGGGGTTGGGTTAATAATAAATACATAAGTTGTTGATATTGTTTTTTTTTTTTTTTTCTTCTTTTATTTAATTAGCTCGGGGAAAAAACAATTATATAATAGTTATGTCATTTTTGGGAATTTGTTACTGAAATAAATTTTAGCCAAATAGAACACAATTTCTCTTTTAATCGAAATTATTGAACACTCCAACCTTCATATTAGCAATTTTATGGGAAATTATTGTATACTCTCGGAGTACCATAAATGCGTACTCCTTTCTCTGACATGAATGGTAGATCTCACTAATTAAATTCAGGGTAGGACTCACCATTCATGTAAGAGGAAGAAATACACATTTATAATATTCCAAAAGTACCTAATAATTTTTCCAATTATTGAAACCGTGAATTTTCAAACAATACTTATTCAAATAGTTTTCCAAAATACATAAATAAATAAAAGCCATCAGTGCTTACAATTTGGGCGAATGATTGGAATGAGAAAGCTAAAAGCCTCACCAAATAAAAAGAGAATCACACAATGGCAAAGAAAGAAACAAGAAGCATCATAAGGCCGCAAGTAAAAGACTTCAACTCGGGTGAACGATTGATCATGGATAGAGGTGTTGTCGGTACATGATAATCGTTTCCAGGACTCCCTGCTGCTAGTGGAGGAGAAAAAGGAAGAGACTGTGATGGGGTAGTAGGTGGAGCATTCGAATTATGACTGGGTGTCGGAGGAGACTGTGGTGGAGAGTTCGAATTACGATTGGGTGCTGGAGGAGACTCTGGTGGAGAGTTTGAATTACCATTGGGTGCCGGAGGAGACTGTGGTGGAGAGTTCGAGTTATCCACGCCTGTAGGAGGAGATTGTGAGGGGCTGTAGCCACCTGGGAAATAGCAAGTCTTATTACAAACACTTGAAAGAATTTATAAAGAGAAGTAAAAATCGAACATTGAAATTCTCTAAGGGTTGAACTATCTATACTCACAATCAGATGCCTTCCAACCTATTACCATCTTCTCACGATTAAAAACTAGGCGATAACCAGTCATGAAGTTTTCTGCATAACAATAAATAAATTCATATTGGAAGGGGCAATTTTTTAATTGAAAAAGTTAGAAAACGCTCTAAGGGTATTAGTTTAGTAATTATTTTTAAAAATATTTTTATGAGAAAATGATAAAGCAATTAATTATTTTAACAGTTATTTATATTTTTCATAAAAGTGGTATTCAAACTTTTCTAAAACAGTTTGTTAACAATTTTCCTAAGAACATCTATTAACATGAAAATTTTCTCAATTTAAATATATTAGGATACTCGCCTTTTAACAATGCACTAAGTAAATGAAAATCATGTTAATTTTTTTAGTTCAAGTGTAAATTTTAACTTCTGAGTTAATATATTGATATAGCTAACCAGCATCCTTTTTATTTGAATCTGTAGTGAATAAAGTCTTACAGAGTTACAATATAAACCCTGTTATAGTGAATATCATAGATTGAAATTCTTTAATATATATATATATATATATATATATATATATAAACTGCAAAATCTACAAACTAGAGGCTAATGAACAGGTTTCTTGAATCTTGCCATAATGATTTTTAAACATCATTTCAAATGGTTGGTTCAACTAGGATGGATCACTAAACAAGAAGGGTTTTAAAATTTCTAATTTGCTATGTTAATGATGTTATTGTACCCAAGATGTTGCTCTGATCTATCCCACGAAATGACTTCTATCAATCCTTAAATTATGTAATATTGTTCTCCAAAACAAATAAATAAATAAAAGCAAAAATTACACTAGCACTTCTTTGCGTCTTGTCAATTTTTTTTTTTTTAATTGAGAATTCATTATCAAAAAAAAAAAAAAAAACACAACCAGAAAGTAGGCACTACCAAAAAAAAATTCTATGGCCGCGTTCTTAAAACGCGGCTATAGCTCAGAAAAACGTGGCTATAGCCCAATTTGGCCTATAGCCGCGTTCTTTTAGGCCGCGTTTTTTACTGTGGCCTAAAACCTGTGACCATAGGCCTGAGGGGTCTATGGCCACGTTTTTTCAAACGCGGCTATAGGACCAGACAATGAAAACGTGGCTATAGGACATACTTTAGCCACATTTTTCAAATGCGGTTGTAGGTCTAAAAAACGCGGCTATAGACCCTTATATTTTTTAAAAAAAAAAATTTTGATTACCAAAAATTATTTCGGTAATCAAAAGTTTTTTTTTTTTTAAATCAAAAGTTTTTTTTTATTTTTTAAAATTAAAATTAAAATTTCAATTAAATTAAGAAATTCAAAACAAAAATACAAACCCAGCAGATTCAATTTTTACAGCAAAGAGAGACTCAGCAAATACAAACCTAGCAAATACAAGAACACAAACAAAATATCTCCTTCAACAAAATCAACCCAAATTGATACAATCTATTCAAAGAAAACAAAAGCACAAGCTAAAAAATACAAATATTCCCATAACGGAAACACAATAAAAAAGAATCCATATACTCAAACCCAAAATTAATCAAAACACAGTCAAACAAAAGAAAATAATTTTTGGCCATGGGTCAGAGAAAAATAAAGCAAAGAGATAATTTTTTGAGGCACTTTAACTTCATTGATTCAAAATCTTCAAATCTATAGCAAAGAGAGACAAAGTTAAAGGGAACAAAAATGAACAAAACTCAAAGAACAATAAATAAAACCTCATATTTTCACAAACCCATTCATACAACATCAGTATGAGAGAGCTTTGAGAGAGATTTTTTTTTTCACAAACCTCATATCTCCGGCATCAGCCATCGGTGACAGCATGAGAGAGAGATTGAGAGACTTCTGAGATTAATATGATGAGAGAGATTTTTTTTTTTTTTTTGAATGACTGTGGGAGCTCCTTGTTTTTTTTTTCTTTTGACGAGAGCTACTTGGTTGAGAGAGAGCTGTTTTTTTTTAATGACTGTGGGAGCTCCTTGTTTTTTTTTTCTTTTGACAAGAGCTACTTGGTGTAGAGAGAGCTGTTTTTTTTTTTTTTCTTTTTGAATGATAACTCGAACAGCCACTTTTTAGTTTTGGTTCCTTTTTTTTTTTTTTGAGAATATGCCATGGAATATTCCATGGCATATTCAAATGCGGTGGAACTGAATCCACCGCATTTGAATTTTTTTTTTTTTTTTTATTTAAGGAAAAGGTTGGAATATGCCATGGAATATTCCATGGCATATTCCATTTTCAAATGCGGTGGAACTGAATCCACCGCATTTGAAATTTTTTTTTTTTTTTTTTAAGGAAAAGGTTGGAATATGCCATGGAATATTCAGTTCCACCGCATTTGAAATTTTTTTTTTTTTTTTTTTTTTACCTATAGCCACGTTTTTAAAAACATGGCTATAGACTATCCTATAGCCGCATTTTTAAACGCGGCTATAGGTCCTCCTTTAAATATACATATATATATATATGGCTGGATCTATAGCCACGTTTTTAAAAAACGTGGCTATAGACTATCCTATAGCCACGTTTTTAAACGCGGCTATAGGTCCTCCTTTAAACATACATGTATATATTTGGCTAGACCTATAGCCACGTTTAAAAACGCAGCTATATGTTAAGTCTATGGCCACATTTCTTAAAAACGTGGCTATAGGTGAAGTTTATAGCCGCGTTTTTAAAAAACGTGGCTATAGGATAGTCTATAGCCACGTTTTTGTAAACGCGGCTAAAAAAAACACGGCTATAGACCCGCGTTTTTTGTAGTGAGATTACGGGGAATTTCAGGAAAAAATATAGCTTTCTGATAGTCTCCTTATAAGGAAAACAATACACAAAATCAAAATTCCAAATTCGATAGAAAAACACGAAAATGCAACTTCATCAATTGAAATAGGTTTTGTAATAAGCATAGTTCTTGATAAATAAATACTCACGTCCTATGATACTATAGTCAGAATCTCCACCGTTGCTAATACCCAAGCAATACAAATATCCGCCCTGGAGACCACAACTTCAAGTTTTAGCAAAACTCAAGCAAGAATCGAATATTAAAGCACTAGAAAGTGAGAGCACACCTGATTAGTAACCATTGGTAATATTGGATCAATGACAAAATATTCTCCTCCACCCTTCAATGTCAGATTGAATTTAGGGAAATTCAAATTACTGTTTTGATTTGCATCGCATACAAATTACAAGTTAGTGCTTCAGATCAAGTTGAAAAGATCAAAACAAAAACTAAAATTGGAATAGGTTTCTCCAGATATAGATGACCAGACCTTGAGTCATAACAGTAATCAAAGTAAATGGAGCCCAACTGATAACTGGAAGGCCTTTCTTTGACTTGGGAAGCGAACTACAAAATAATATAAATCATACTCATTTGTTATAACATTAACATGTACTCCCAATGATATCAGGAAATGCCTTGTCCAAAATACTTACACTCTTAGTAATAAATGTATAAGCTGGGTCACTTAGTATAGTTAACGATGTACCGGAGTCAAAAACGGCGCTGAGCTCCAGCTTAGAACTACTGCTTCCCACTGTTATTTGAGTGAGGCCGATCATATAATATGGACTGGTAACAAGTTTTCAAGGACAAAATCAGTGCAAGTACGATGAGATTGGGGTCAAAGATATATAGTCTTCTTGCCAAACTAAGTAACTCTTCCAAATGTCCGGAAAGTGACTACTTACAGTGATTGCATAATGGTGAAAGGCGTTTCTTTTTGGTCTAAGCTGCCACCATCTCCAAAAGTTATTCTCCCATGCTCATGATCAGGTCCAAAACACATAGAAAAAGAATTTGAACCTAGCCCTTTTCTTACTAAGATGCTAGGAACAGATAAGTCATTAATTCCAAGCCCAAGTAAACCGTTTACTGTACCACCAACCAGATTTTGTGCACAACTGCAACAAAATAACAGGATTCGCTCTCAAGGGTCACACCCAAAACATCAAAATTTTCTAAACAGATCTTACCACCAGTGAAAAAACAAGAAGCAAATTCAACTTATAAGAAAATTAATACAAACCCACTAGTGATTGCACCCCCCAAAAAAAATTATATTGAAGACTACACTTTTTTCTTGTAATATCATCGTCTAAATGTATACAATATCATGACCTCCCAAGCCTAGCCTACCTTTCCCAAGGGAATTTTGTTCACCTTTTCTCTTCTTGCATTAGAGAGACTTTTACTGAATTAATAAGACTGAGACAAACAACTTTACAACCCGCATATATATTTAATAATGATTATTCCTATTTGATCCGGTGGTGACAAAAAACCTTCCAAACTCCAGATTCATCACCAAAATTATCTATATTTGACAAAATATCAGTTATTCCAGAAATTTTGTCACTTTAGCTAACAATTTTTAAACTTTAATCCCATTTTTAGAAATTTATATTAAATCGGTACTGTGTTACTTGAAATGATATTTGCCCCAAAGTTTTTGGTAGTAAAGCAATGAGAATTAACTAACCCAAAAGTAACTTGAGCTTCAACAGCTTTTAATTGATTGTCATCCGTAATCAGGTGCAAAACATCCTCTACTAAGATCCCAGAATTTAATGAACCATCGACGTAGCTGTAGTTATAAGCACAGTCACTACTAGCTGAAAGACATTGATTGCACAAGGTACTGATGTTGCAAGGAGCTTTTTCACTTGTTGATGATGCAGAAGGACTATAAATGTTAAGGTTTATTTCCTGCTTGATAAAGGATTAAGAGTATATATTCAAGTAACATGGATAAATGAATAAATAAAAATTTTATTTTGATTTGATTTGATTTGATTAATTGAATGAGAAAAAACAATGGATTTTAAAAAAAAAAAAAAAAAAAATTGGATGCTATTATTACAAATATTAAGAAGTGTCAGTTGAACAATAAAGTTCTTAACAAAAATTTCATGAGTTAATAAGGAGGAATCTTGAATTCTTAATGGAAAGTGTTTTGGAAAAAAATAAAACTAATTTCTTACATTTATAAAAGAGAAAGAGATAAGGGTCTATTATTGGTGCTCTTATTGGACTTATTTGTTTGGTGCCGAACATGTAGAGATATGAGAATTCAGTCTTGTGAGAACAGGCCCTAAAGTGATAAAACTCATTATTTGAGCTATTAAATTAATGGATTTGGCTCTCCTCTTGTTATAAACTTTCATGCTTTCTTCATTTTAATATAGATGAAAGATACATTTAATTTATATCTTTCATCTATATACATTTAGATTATGTTAGAGTAAAAATTCTATCGTATATAAAAGAAAAAAAAAAAAAAAAGATATATATATATATATATATTTATATATATGAAAGACACCTAGTGTTAGCAGACTAACGACCCAAAGGCAAAAAAGTAACCACATTTAGATTCTCTTTATTTTGTCCTTCTCTCTCAATTACTCGCAACCTTTAGCAAGAAAACTCACCGTAATACACTCAACACCCTTGGTCATGGATGACAAGTAGCTATCATAAATAATGCCAAAGGCACCATCTGAGAAATGTGGCTTGCATATCAAAATCGCAACTGCAAATGCTTAGAGCTCAACAATTTATTTCTTTGATTTTTCTATTCCTAATTTCCAACGTCTATCTTCCTCCCTCTTGACACTGATTTCATCACTGCTGCGTGGTTAGTTTTCTCTCTTTTTGTTTATGATCCTTCATTTTCTGATATATTTGATGGATGTATGTGTATTTTGGGTGATTGATAAAATTTCTTTGATTTAACAGTTATGGGTTTTTTTTTTTTTTTTTTCAGAGATTCAAACTGTTAAGTTCTAAAGATTTAGAATTACATGTTTAGAGTCTTATTTTGTTTATGTTAGCAAACCGAGAACAAAAACATGTCTAGAATAGGTGTTAGACATTGCTCAAGGTGATACAGGTCAAGCCTGAAGAACATTCAAGCTGCAGGAAAAAGAATTGAAATTCAGTGAAGCTCGACCGAATGAAGAATAGGCTTGATTGATCGAAAATTACAGTAAAGCAATTTCTGCAGAATTTTAAATCAAGCCAAAGCCCACGAAAATGTTTAGGGTTTCAGTTCAACACTCATAAGTACAAAAGGAAAACTCAAACTACGATTTAAAGACTCTTGAAAGACTTATTAGTTACTGCTATGAGATTTAAAAGGTTTTGTACCTTCTAACTCCGCAAGTGTCTACTGGAACAAGATCTATAATCAAGTGCTGTTGGAATCTAGTTGCTGCTGCACGGTTAACAAGTGGTGAGCTGAAATCTTTGAGTGGGATCTCAAAGTCATAAGCGTGAGAGCTTGTATGTTGCAAATCCAAGAGAGAAGAGTTCGTGGATTTGGAGCTTGCACATGGTTTTGTCAATAAGTTACTACTGGAGGTAGCAATAGATTTAGAATTAAATCTTTTGTAAAAACTCCAATTCTCTATTAGTGGGTTTGTTTACCTTGAGAATAGTTAGGTTAAAGCCTCTCTAAGTTTTTACCTTAAAATGGTTCGTTTCATTGGTTTTTCTGAGTGATCATACATGTGTGTTCTTTACTTTTCTGCTACTGTGCATAATATGATCTTTCACTATCTAACCTAGATCTCATAATTAACTTAAGTAATCACTTGGCTAATATATTAGGTTAAACAATCTGTTTTAAGGGGTCTAAACAAACAAACACAAATTTTAAGAGACTTATTGCTTTAATTGACTTTAATTTGCCTTCTTCTTGGGTGAAGCAAGGCCTAGTCTTGGCAATACTCAGATGATAGTGATGATATTGGAGAGAGAATAGAGCCAAGAAAGAGAAAGAAAGAAAGAAAGAAAGAAAAAAGAAGGGGCCAAATTTTGCCATAAACTTAGTTGCAACAAATCTTGCATAATGGTGGACGTGGCAATGTAGAAGGAGGCGGGAAAGTTTATAACGGGAGAGCCAAACCCTAAATTAATACATGTAACTGTAGTCCATATTAGTAAAGATCAAGTAATGAATATCAATAGCTTTCATTAGTCAAATTAAAACAAAAGTAAAGATCCAAGCACACATTTTACAACAAAGTTTAGGTGGCAACCTATTAATGATAGATAAAAAAATAACGTAAGTGATGAGCCCAAATAAAAACTAGAAATAGTTTATCACTTACGTTTTTTTTTGTAAAACTTAACTATTGTGTAACTATGAGTCTATGGCACTACCCTCAAAATAATAACCTCATTTACCGTTAGAAATTTACCATAATTATGATCTTTTGGGTCATTTACTTTAGGAGGCCTAATGAGTCCAAAACGACACCCATTGGCACCAACCATTACACGTACGTAAGATTTTATACACAAACTATATTCAAACACTTTAAGGGAATCTAGCCAAAGGAAAATATAATGTTGCTAACTTTTCTTTTTTTTTTCATCAAAAATTTTAAAAATATTTATTAGAGATAAAACAAAATCTAATGTCAATGTTGGGGGATGTCAACAAAGACTTTCTAGGCATAGAAAATAATGTTTTATCTATCCAAACATTCTCAAAGTCTCATCATCAAGAAGCTTCCAAAAAAATATCTTTACCAATAATATGACTTAAGACCAACTTTTTGTCCATCAAGCAAGAGTAAAAAAAGTATGAAGGGTGGTGAACATAAATTTTGCTATTTTTTCTCTTGACTATCTAAGAATCATTTTGAATTTATTATTATTACTATTTATTTGTAAAGGAATTTTGGAAAAAAAAAACTATATAATTGAAATACAAAAGAAGAGGGGGTGAACTTATTCACTTTTACTCGTGAAAGTAATTTTTTCCTTTCACATAAATATGAGTCCCACAAAGGGCCACAAATGTTTTGATAGCTTTTACATAATTTTATTAAAATATACAATTTTAATAACTGTTACATTAGATATGTGACAAAAAAATTAAAAGTTAACATATTTTCAAAAAGCTAAAAATTATATTATTTATAAGAATTAAACTGAAACAAAAGGCAAAAAATAAATAAATAAATAAGCCGTAGGTATAACCGTATAAGAACTCTAATTTCGAGTCCAAATAAGTCTATAGACCAGAAACAAAAGTTGATCAAAAATGGAATTAGAATTCTGGGCTTTAAGGCCGGGCTTCCTACACTGGGCTTGTCAATTATTTGGGTCTTCCAACTGATTCGGTTCTGAAGGCTTTAATTTTAATCTTAAAACCATGCTTGGGTTGAGCTAAGAAGTGTTTGTTTTTATTTCTATCTTTTAATATTGATAAAATAAATAAAAAGAGTTTGTTTTTCGAAAATTTTTGGTACAAGCACATTGCAGTGGACATATATGAAGGATTAATCATTTGTAAAAGTCAGATATATTCACTTGAGAAGCAATATATGCACGGTGAGGTAACTAACGCACCTCTCCAGATGAGAGGTATGTGTTGGTACTGCAACCGAAAGCAATGTTTTTCTGACAATCGCATGGTAACCAGAACAAATAACTGCCTGTGTCCAATGCCACCAAAAATGATAAACTTGGTGTCCCCACAGAAACATTAGCATAATACAAACTGAAATATCCAAAAAACAACAATTGGTTAGTACAAAGCAACAGGAAGAACTCCTAAATAGAACGAAGATCAGTATCGTCACCAAGAACGGAAAATAAAAAGGTTCATGAGTGGCTTAGGATCATACAATGACAAATTGAGGTCGGTAAGCGTATTGTTTCCATTGGCAAAAGTGAGTGGCGACTGGTTGTTACTGGCGGCAAGGTGACGGCCCTGGATTATGCGGTCACGGCGAGCCATGGCAGCATAGTACTCTACGCTCCCTTTCTCTGGAAGCCCATCAGAGCCAAGAATTGCCTTAACCGTATCCCAGAACCGGTGGTGAATGTCAACCCGTTACAGCTCTGGCTACTCAAATCCGGTAGTAGTAACAATATTACCAGCAGTGTGCACGATGAGGAAGTGAATGAATATGAACTAGTATAACTCATAGCCCAAGACATCGCTTAATGAACTAGAAGTTTTTGCAGAAGGAACAAAAAGGACTTGCCCTGGAAAGGTTTACGCGTGAAATGAGCGAGGAATGTGAGGTTATTTACGCGGGAATGAGCAGCAAATAACTACTAGCTAGAAAGAAAGTTGACCTTGCGACAAGTAACTCATTTAAAACTGAAATGACTTCTTGTCAAATAAGTGCTCGCCCAGGTAAAGCCAATTTAATTAGCTCCGATTAAATTAATTGGTAAAAAGTTTTGTTGCCAAATAAGAGGTCTAGGTCTAAATATTATTGATACCAAAAAGCAATTCGGGTAAGTTTAAATACTATTGCATTTACCCTCTTTTTTTTTTTTTTTTTTTTTTTTTTTTTTTTACAGATAGAATTTCTACTCTAATATAATTTAAGTATATATATATATATATATATATATATATATATGTGTGTGAAACTCCCTTTTGAAAACTTGAACCCTTCCCCTTACCTCCCACAAACATTTATACTTGTGAAGTAACCGCCGTACTAAATGTGCATGGCGATCTATTGCATTTACTTATGAACCATAACTTCATACAAATTTATTATGGTTGTGTGTGTTTTTTATTTAATATATGTGTACATTTTGACTTTATTTTTAAAAAAAAATGTATAGAAAAATAAATAAAATATTAAATATGCTACTCTTAAGGAATTTATTAACAAAATTAAAAAAAAAAAATCATTTCATGATCATTATTATTGAATATTTACGTGTAAGCACGGGTAGTATCATATAATAATCACTATCAATACCCAAAAAGTTTAGAATTGAGTTTTGAAATGTTGAAGCCATGTCTTTCCTAGCTAGCTACATAAATATCATTTTTCATTCTAGAATTCCACCATTAGATACTATGTCAATTGTTAAATCTTGGGTAGTCATGAATCATCCCTTTTGACACAATGCAATGATGAAAGAGGGAGAAGTGTAAGGTAGGGGTATCAATTCGGGTTAGCATGTCGAGTTCGCGTCATGTTGAGGTAGGGGTATTCGACTAAATGACTCAACGCTAACCTGACCCATTTAATAACCGTGTCATGATCCTTCAATCCTAACCTGACCTATTAATTAGGCAGGTTGACCTGACCCAACCCATTTGACACGCTTAATAAATGAGTTGTGTTGAGTTGACACGAATATAACACAACCCATTTAAACCTGCATAATATTAAATATAACATACATCTAAAAATATATTTTTTTTTTTTATATTTCAAAAATAGTGCATACACTTCAAGTGTTCAACCCACATTTAAAATAATATAGTTCAACGAAAATATAACATTCATATAGAAATAAGTTCTTTACATTTCAAAAGAAGTACATACACTTCAAAGAGAGAGAAAGAGAGAGCAATAACTGGTTTGAGAGTTGACACTTTGAGTTTGAGAATTGGCCGTGAGAAGAGTAGTACGATGAGGAAAAAAAAAAGATATTTATAAGAGGGTTTAGAGATTTAGGGTTTGTAAAATTTTAATTTCCAATTATATTCCTTGTAAATTTTTGTAATTATTTACTTTTCTTTTTAAATTTAAAATATATGTTGGATATAAAAGGTATTTGACAAATTTAAAATAAAATGAATATTTATTTGATATGTTAAACGGGTTATGTTAAGTGGGTCGTTTCGAGTTAACACAAATAAATTAGAGTGTCAAACGTGTCTATTGCGGGTTACATGGGTTGACCCATTTATGACATGTTTTTTATCATGTCGCTTTCGAGTCGACCCATTTATGACCAAAACCCATGAAAGCCCAACCCTAACCCGAAAAAACCCATGTCGGGCTCGTGTCATGTCGGCTACCTCACAATTGAGCTTGCTACCTTTGATACATCTTCTTGACTTGAGATCACCTCTAGTTTGTCTCCCTCCTCATCAATGAGCACTGAATGTTAAAAGAGGAAGATGAAGGAAAAGAATAAATAAAGAAAAGGAATTGGAAATTTAGTTCCTTTTCTTTATTAAAAAAATTTTTAAAAAAAGTTCTTTTTAAGACAAAAGTTGGCAAAAAAACTTGGCAACTCAATTTAATATATTTTTATTGGATGTATATTTTGACAAATCTACTACTAGATTACATTTTCTTCTTATATCCTCTTTATATACCTGTAAAATTTTTAGAAAATAAAAAATTAATAATTATGTCATAAGTTTCAAGTTTTGTAATCTAAAATTATACATGAAAAATAAGTTTATAAATTGTATAATAAATAACATCTGATTGGCATAAAATTTAACATGTGTGTTAAAAACATAAAAAACATGTAATTTAATGGTTATATTTTCAAAATATATAATCATTATAATTTTATTAGTAAGAGGAGTAGTTTTATACTATTTTAGGAAAGTAATTACTAACCCTAGTTCCTTTTGTAGATGTGTAGAGTTTGTAGATTGAAACAAATGTGATAGTTCCATTTTCAAGATTTATGAAAAATTACAGTTTATCCTCCTAAACTATAACTCATTTTACACTTACCTTTCTAAATTATGAGAATGCACATTTTCCCCCCCCTCCCCCCCCTTCTCCCCAAACTATACGCTCTTCTACACTTAACCCTCTAAGGTATAAGAATGTACATTTTATCCCATAAACTATGACCCATTTTACAATTACTCCCCTAAACTATGAGAATACACACTTACTTCTATAAACTATTATTCATAAGATATGGTGCAAAGTATTACACGAGTAATTTATGCAGGGAGTGTGCACTCTAGTTTAGGATGACAAAGTGTTATACATATAATAGTTTAAGAAAATAAGTATGCATCCTCTTAGTTTAAGAAGATAAGTGTAACATGAGGTATAATTTAAGAAGAGAAAATGTAATTTTCCCAGGATTTAACAATTTTATTAAAAGTGAAGAAAAGGAATACATTGAACATAAAATGAAAGTTCAATGAGGAAATTAAGGGTCTGTTTGGAATCCGCTTATTTTGCTGAAACTAAAAACTTTTGCTAAAAGTACTGCAGATAAAGGTAAAAGTTAGCTGAAATAGTATAGTGAGTCCCATGAATAGTATCAAAAGTGCAGTGTGGTCTATAAATAGTAACAAAAATAAGCTGAATAGTAAAATAAATTAGTAAAATTAATCATGCCAAACGAACACTAAAATTGACAAAATCAAACTTTTAGATGTGAAAACTAATCAAATTAAGAGAACGTTATTAATTTATAATTGAACTTAAAAAAGAGATAGCCTTAAAAACAAGATAATAATAAATAAATAAATAAAGGACGTCGTTGACATTGGAATATATTATTGGCTTCATTTTCACTAGAAAAGTTAGAGAGAGAGGCTCAGAACGTAGCCAAGTGTCAAACATTCAACATTTGTTTGCTGGGCCGACCTTAACTCTTTTCTTTATTTGAACGTCATAAAATTTGATATACATCGTCAAACTCGGAAACTTTTCTGGGTAAGTAAACTTTGGTCCCCCCAATGTTTTCTCCATTCGCTTGAAACTGCATTGTCTATTTCTATTAGGCAGAGTTCAATCTTCAAATTTGTAGAAGTTGTACAACTCATACCTCAACGTTTTATATTCGTTTCAAGTTTTGAAAGTCAGATATTAGAGAAAGAAGTCACCTAAAATATGCATGCAAATGTCTATCCAACGAGCTATGGCATTTGAGTAAAGTGACTTGTCTACATTAAAAAAGAATGACCAATCAATTTTTAATTCAGGTTACTATTATTCTGCCGTGCAATACGAATATGTACATGCACATGTGGAGCACCAGCTAAAGTAAGGTTTGCACGTCTAATACAAAATGTTATCTTAAATATATGCATGCAAAACATCCTAGCTAGGAACTTTGACACTGAGTAAGTTGGCTTGTCTAGTTTTCTCAATCCATCAAAAGCCTCTGACCAAGGGCTGAGCTAGGGGAGGTTGGGACAGGGGATGTCCCCCTAGCATCCACCTAACCCGTCCAAGACCCTTCAGGTCAGGTCAGGTCAGGTAGGTCCTTGCTCTCTCCTAGTCATATTATAGTTTTTCTTTTCATCTTTTTGGTGAATTTATATTATGCATTTTTTGTTGAAATTTTTTCTTAATTTATCAATATCTTTAAAAATTTTTTTTTTTTTTTTTTTTTTTTTTGCAACCAACAAACAAAAGAACATTATTACTACATTTAAAAAGTGATTAAAAAATTAATATAGGACCTCAAATTCTTAATGTAAGAGCATACACATCAGCTTCAATGAGTTTTTAGCTAAATTGATTAAAAAAATAAAAATAAAAAAATCACTTTTTATAATTTAGCTAACCATTTTTTTATGCACATACATTAGCCTCAATATTTTATCTCTTAATTTATTTATTTATTGACAATGCCACACTAAGTGTGGCATGATACTTTTCATTGCTAACTTTATATTGCTACTTAATTGAGCTTAATATGGAGTGTTTTTAGTTGGTTATGTAAAATTTTGGCTAAAAATAGCCTTTGTTAAGACTACTGTGAGTGCTCTAATATTATCATTTGGGATTTAAATGTTATGCATTGTTACCTATGGACCTATGGTAAAACAATTGATGCAAGAATGTGATAATTTGACATTCATATTCCAAGAAACAAGAATGATCAAGGCAAATTGATGAATGAAGTTGTTGCATTGTATAAATTCTCACAGCATATGATGAATGTGTTTTTTAATTAATGAGGAGACGTGGAAGTTTGTGAGATCAATTCAAATGGTATTTTAAATTGGGTTTTACTAAGGTATACTCTAAGAGCATATATTAATAAAACCATTTTAAGAAATTTTTTGTGGAAAAAATGACTACTTTTTTGACAATTTTTTCAATTTTTTATAAAAATTCCCCAAAATAGATTATTAATGTATATTCTAAAGACGTATATTAGTTGGACCCTTATTAATAATTGGAAAAAACCTATTAAAAAGTAAATCACGTGACGAAAGTACATAATTAAAGTTTGAGTCATATTGACACAATGAGGTGTTGGATGGATGTAATTGCTATCACATATTATTTGATATAACATATATTTTCCTTAATATCTTTGGATAAATAAATAGTTGATGTAGAACATAAAGCGCTGACTGGCGCAAAGAAAAAAAAAATTGTTAGAACATATACAAAAAGAAAAACATCTTTTGGCAGAATCATGCTTTGTGCATATGATGATGCAAGATATCACTTATAGGCTTATAGCTAAACACTGCTTGCTTAGCCCAAAAAATATAACAGAAACTAAAATTTGCTTTCATATACCGCGCATTTAACATCGGATCAATTACAAGAATGTTACTTTAAAATTACATATTTAAAAGCTACTTCAACTTGTTATATAATATTCCATCAAAAAAACGAAACCTAGGACATGCATGCAAGATTTTTCCCCAAAGTATTCGGTATTGATATGTATCAAATGTGAGCATATGAGAAAAATTGGAGCATCTTATACATATCAATCTGAACCAAATCAAGACTAGCACCGGTCTTCAAGTAAGTATTGTATGAGATGGCCTCATGAGACTTATGTCTTGATAATATGTAGATTCCACACGTGTCATTGAGATATAAGTACTTTAAAATCGTCTTATACAATAATTTTCCACCACTTAAGCAAACAGACACAAATGGTACGAATGGGACATCCAATTTCTAAGCCCATAGGCCCAAACTCATCATTTGTTGGACACAGATACAGGCCCATGAGTTAGTTGGATGCCTAGCCCAAGTGCAAAGTCACAGCCTAGCCCAAGTCTTAGTGTTGCAGAGAGAGAGAGAGTGTTGTGTTTTTTTTTTTTTTTTTTGGGACAAAGAGAAAGAAATAGGAGGAAACGTAGACACACAGAGAGAGCAGAGAGGAGGCTCTCTTACCTCGAGCTTGCAGAGCCACAAAGTCACCAAATTGTAGTCGTGAAAATAGCTAAATAATTGTTTTGCGTGAGAAGCTGTGCTTGTTTATGCTTCGAAATTGGCCAACAATTTCTTTCACCGAACGGTATTTGGAATATAAAAAGCCTTATTTGTTAGCAAATAGGCCATATCAAGTAGTTGTTTTTTTTTTTTTTTTTTTTTTATTATGCAATTTCAGATACCCAGATGGCGAAACTTGTCGATGATAAAAAATTCATTGATTTCATCAACTCCAACAGCAGCCCATTTTGCTTCGTTTCATTCTACCCCTACCTCGTTCCAGAAGTGGGAGAACAAGTGGAAGTCTGTGAGTTTATTATTTCTCTTAATTTCCATTTAGTTTCAAACACTTTCTCTCTTTTTTTCATTTTTTTTTTTCTGTGTGCAATGGTGTTTTGCTAGTTACCCATTTGGTGAAAGTTTGTATTTTGTATGGGTTTTGAATTATTTCTGTTTGTTTTACATTGTATTTTCACTGCTTGCATTTGTGTATTACGTTTGGAATTTTGCATACAAAGTGGAGCCATTGCCATAGTAGTATTGAAAAAGAAATTTTCTTTTAGAATAAAAGGGGTTTAGATGGTTTACTTCCTTTAATTCTTAATAGGCTAAGGTGGGTCCTGTTTTGAATTCCATATAGATGTTCAAATTTTGAGATTTCAACTTCAATTTTTTGGTTTAGTGATAATGTACCTATCAAGTGTTTTTTGGTCTGAAGTTGTTTATTCTAATCTTATGTTAGTTCATTGGCATTTTGGGAATACTTACTTTATGCTTAAGAAATGACGTGTACATTTTAAATTCAATTTCATATTGCTTTTTGTTAAGCATAAAGGGATGGATGTGTTACTTGTGGTCAAGCATGAAGGTGGGTGCTATTATTTTGTATAGGTCACATGTCTGATGGATGATAGAGTTTAGAATATATCTCAGGTTATTGCATGGACTGATAATAATAATTACTAACATTATAAGGCTAGTATGTAATAAAATTGGATTCTTTCAAGCATATTTGAGCCCTTCATGTTTGTGGGGAGATGGGCATGAAGCTATACAACCTGGAGGTCAATGCTTATGTTGACGTAAGTTAATGAGGTTTGGGGCATGGAGAATCTGAAAATTTGTTGTTATGGAAGGGAACACTGAATGCTGATAAAGTGATAAACAGAGAATGGAACTTCCATTTACAAGAGAGAGAGAGAGAGAGAGAGAGAGAGAGAGTGTAAGAGAGTGGAACTTGCATTGAGTTCCAGGGGTTCTTTTCAAATTATTTTGTGGCCTTCTGTTTGGGTTAGTTATTGAATAAATCTATTAGCAGATGAAGGATATCTTATAGTGGTTATTTGTAGGCAAGTTATTGTATATTCTTGATGAATTGGTTTTGGAAGATCTTTTAAGAGTGCCAGTATCAACCCTTGCAATTGTATCGTGTATTTTTAGCAGATGTTATCAATTTCATCAGTTTCCCTAATGCCAATCTCATTCAATTAGATACCAACTTCTAAAGTCTAGAATCTAATGCTTAGCCATGTACTTTAATGTTATATTAGAATTTTTTTTTTAATTATTTTTATTTGGATTCATTATTTGGTTTCTTAGGCCTCTCTCTCTAACACACACACACACACACAGCCACATATAAATAATTTCTTAGGTCATCAAATTTGGCCCTTAATTTAGTTCATCACATTTGACCTTATATAGCAGAACAGTTTCGTGATTGGCTTGGATCAGGATGTTGCCCACGGCTTTGCTTCTGACATGTCTTAGCTATTCAGCATCAATGTGGTACAGCTCACTTAAAAGAAATGAGTTTGGGTTTCAACTTTATCTAGTTCATACCCTGTCAGATTTTATCCATTTGTTATCTTCTCAAGCATATAGGCTGTCCATCTGGGGTAATTCATGTTCTAAGATATTATCCATGTTGTCTTCATGTTCAATGTAATTGTGTAAAAAGTTTTTCATGGTGGACTTTGTGCTAATTATTTTGGTCCTTCTCATTTTAGACTCATGTTTGTGGAACTCTTTTTGGTTAATTCTTATATGTATATTGGATATTTTGCTAAGCTTGTGTTACCGTTGGTTTGATCTCTTATTCTGATGGAGGATATTTTCACTTTTTAGTACCTGGCTTTGTGTAGGAAGAGGGGAAATATGCTGCTGAATGATTCCTTGTGCTTTGAATAAAATGTTTTCAGCTTCTTCCTTCTTTTCTTGTTTCCCTCTCTCTAACGACTTATAACTAGTTTATTATTATTTTTTTTAATGGGGCATCTTCTTATTGTATGTCCTGGTCTTATCAATGAGCTTGTGGAGAAGACCATTGGTATTCTAGTTCAAGGTTGGATAATAGTTTTCTTTTGGGTGCTTTTATGTCATTCTTCCATTCTCAACATCTTGTGCAATTTGTTATGCAAGACTTGTGTTTGTGTGGGCACATGCCAGCTGCGTGTTTGTTAAATCCAGAGTTCGAATCCCCCCTCACCTGCTTGTTGTAACAATTGATTTTGTTTTATTTTTTAAAATTTAAAGGGGAAAAAACCCTGTTTGGAAAGCTTGATGGGAAATAAAAAAAATAGTGCAAAATTTAAAATAAAAAACCTCATTTCTTAAGCAACTTAGCAGTTTTCATTTATTCCCTTTCATCCTCTCTGAAACCCAAAAGGAGTCTAAGAGAGGTGTATGTGTGTGCTTAGTGGGCTCTAATTAATACATTTATTAACTAGAGTTGTACACTCCCTCTGTACTTGGGTGTTCCATTTTTGATATCAATAAAACTTATTACTTATCAAGAAAAAAAGTTTATTAACTAGGTAAGATAGAAGTTCATCTGATACAGACCCAAGATAGAAGGAGCCTGCTAACAATTGGGCCTAAAGATCTAGGCCCAATCTCTTAATCATTAGGATTTCATTTTATGCAATTTTTTATTATTTTCTTTTCCTATTTGGATTAGGAGTTTTAATTCTGTTTTTGCAAGAAAAGTTTTGGAACTCTATGTAAGACCCTGGGTTCAGTTTTGTAAGACAGTTTAGGATTGATAGTAAAGTTTCTTTTGGTTTTTTGGTTTGTTGCTGACTGCAGTCAACCCTAGGTGCCGACTCCTAGATTATATCCTCTATTTTCCTGTTATTTATATTTGTTATTAAATTGTTTTGGTTGTCCTGTCAGCATCAAATAGGGTATATCTTAGAAGGGAACAATCAATTGTAAATCTAATGGTTTCCCTCTAGTTGAAGCTATGTCTCAAGTCTATAAGAAAGGAGTTAGGTCATCCTTGCATGATTACTTATATAGTACTTTTTTTCACTGAATGTGGAAGATATTTTATTGTTTGCAATTTGATCAGCTTTTGTGGATCAATTGATGGTGAACATACACACAATATACATATCTTAGCTAGTTGTTATTTTATTTAGTCTGACCATCTTTAAGGAAGTTTGACAGTCAAAATACTTTTTGCAGGATATAAGAGGAGGTCAGGAACCAACTAAGGTAAGCAAGTTGGTATTTACTAGGTAGAGCAGCTGAAATTGGCATTGACTAATAGCCCTTTATCAGATATGGTTGTGTGCATGATTATTTCATCTTTTATATAATTATTTGTATGGAAGAAAGCTATTATATTCTGAATTTTGAATATCTAAGACATGATAATATAGTTACGTACAAGTGTTCAATCCTGTAGTGTACATGAATTGTGTTACCTATTAAGATAATATTATCATTATCATCATCATCATCATTTATTATTGCTATTAGTGGGGCCAAAATCCAGATAAAGATCAATGCAACTTAATGTTAGTTCAGTGTTGTGTATGAATCAATTAGATTGTCTTTAACCTTATGAAGTAGAACAAAGGTCTTGACACCAAATCTGGTGTTGGACAGCAGCAGAGGGACATTGATCTAGGCTAAATTTGAGTAAATCTTATGGAAAAGATTGTGGGCTTTGAAGTTCCGAGGGATGGTATAAGTTTTGTGCTTCACATTGGGTAAGAAATATCGAATTTTGGGCTGCTAACAGTAACTTGATAAGTCTTTTCACTTATGGAGTTGTTTAGGTGCTACTTATCTAAAGAATGGTTTGGTGTTATATTGACTTAGATCTGTGAAAGGTGAAAAAAAAATCAGGTCTCAGATTTGATTAAAAATTTCTTAAAATTAAAAACAATAGAAGGAAGAAGAAATATTCTTGAATGCTCCAAGAAATCCAAGCAGCTCATTTAGGTTTTCCTCTACATTACAGAAACCTCAAAAATTTCATAGCTCCTAGAATTTTAGCAAAACATATTTTCTCCATTGAATGGAAACCACCACCTACCCACACGACATGCATGCACATGCACATAAACACCCACTTGTGCACACACACACACACAAACACAAACACACACAAATCCATGCCCAGCGCACATGCACGCACATGCACAAACACACGCACTATTTAACCATAATAGGACTTTGACTTAATGGGATTTGACTACTGAACTTAGAGTGCATTTGCCAATATTGGGTTATGTACAACTTTCTAAAGCTTCACTTTTTCTAGGAACAACTATACTCTAACCAACTTTCAGAAAATAAAAGCTTTCAGCAAAAAGTTGCACCCAAATGGACACCAACTAAAGAACTATTAAACATAATAAAACTGAATAATATGATAAAACCCACAATAAGACTCATGGACCAAAATGAGAGCCCATATCTACAAATCCAAAACAATATAAATCCCCCCAACTTTGAAAATTTGAATAAATATATTAAAACCAACCAGTTTCTCATTGTCTGCATCATCTTATCACTTTAGTGATCAAGTTGTGCCCCAATTCAATTCCCAGCAGCTTAGAGAATCCTGTTTTTAAAAGTGCACTAATTTTTAACCCTAATAGGGCTTTTGACATAATGGGATTTGGATACTAAGCTCAATCTGAAGAATTTTAAACACACAAATAAACCTAATAACATGATAAAACATACAATAAGATTCATGGACCAAACTGACAGCCCTTATCTACAAATCTAAAATTTTATATGTATATACATTGTCTACATTACCTTTTCGTTTTAGTGATGAAGTTTGTGCTCCAATTCAATTTCCTAGTAGCTTTAGGAATCCTATGTTTAAAAGTAAAGTAATAGTTCCTTGTAAACTATTATAGCTTTCTTCTCCATTGGGAATATCTATTGCTGCATATATTCATTAGATCTTCATGACTGAAGTAGGATTTAAAACTTGGGGCAGATTCGGTACATGGAATGGTGATTATGAAGGGAATGTAAATCAATATTATTGGGAATTTAAGTTGGAATGGAAGAATTATTCCTATTAATTTATTTGGTGATAAGTGATAACTCCTGAATGAAACCCTAATCTAAATTCCACACTTTCTCTCTTATCTGACTTGTTCCACACATTGTCCTCATAGAATTCAGTCCAACTGTTATCACATAGTTGCCAGAGATCACATCATTGTTGGATCTCTAAGGTCCATTCTCTCATCATAAATCTTGAACCCTAATCTCTTGGTCCACAAATCATACCTATCTGAAAGTACAAAAGCACCTTCACCAACAGCTGTAGGTTGGTCACTGAGCTGTCTTGTTAGTGTCACTTTCCCATCCTTTTAGACATCAATGAAAAAATTTATCTTCTGATTTCCTTTTACGGATCTACTGTTCTCATGGGTGATGATTTCTTAACTGTTGAAATGCATTAAGACTTAAGATTGCTAAGTTTTGAGGCAAATAGGAGCTATTTAAATCTAGTGATACATAATATAACTTTCTTACTTCTGTTGAAGTGCACAGAAAAATACACTAAAGATAAAAAAAAAAGTAATACAGTTATTGAAACTAAAAGCCTAAAAGCTACTCTACAATGCCGAAAGTTAAATAATTAAAATGTTTATTTGTTAGTGTTATGATGTTCTCACACAATTTTTTTCATTTCAGAAAAATATCAGATATGCAATACGTCAAAAGCGTGCTGATGCAAAGAGAGCTTTAAAAGACCTCCTCTTCAAAAGTGGGTCCTCAAATTTTTTGGTACACTTTTCTTCAACCCTCTGTTGTTAAAAACTCTAGCAATTCCTTATTTAGAATGATTGATGCAATATCATGTTATTATAATGGCATGAACAAAGGCAAATATTGTCAGTACTTGTCAGCAATTGATTCAGAAATTACACAGAATGTGTGTGTGTGTGCGTGTGTGTGCGCGTATTTTATTTGTAAACAGGATAGTACTTGGATCGGGAAGAGGATCTTCAAGATCAAATTGTAAGATCAGATGGAAGATCCCAGATTTTATAGAATATGAAAATTTGTTATGAATAGTAGACATATATGTCAGGAAATCCTATTCAAAGCTTAAAAATTATATTTTTAGTATTACCATTAAATATATAGGGATATATTACTCCAAAAAAAAAGGTGGGATTGTGCTCAAAAGGTAGAGCTTCATTTTAGACCTAGAAGCTGACATGACTAGAATCAAAAGCATGAATCAATGTAAAATTTTAAAAGAAAAATTCCAACATCATAAATTCTTCTTTCTTTCTTGTGTTTAAAAAAAAATACTATAATTAATCTCAACCAAGTACAAATAAAAATGTAAGATTCTCATTCAACTAAGCTCTATGAATAATATAAATTCATTTGCAAATTCAATACCTATCTTGAAAACCAAATAGCTATATAGTAATGTAATATTATAATATGATAATATCAATATTTAATTGCTAACACATTATTATTTCATATTACAGCCTTTTTTTCAATCAGTTATTAGATGGAGCAAAAGTTTGTTTTTGGACTTATATTTTATGTTTTGGGTCAATTTGAGTTCATTTGGCATTTGGAGTTAAGTTTTTGAACCAACTGAACATTGATGTGGCATCTGAGCTTCAGTTTTTTTGGCCCACCTTTTAAATACATAAATAAAACCAATAATGCCTCCCAATTCTTCCGATTTTATGGTCCATATTCTATGATTTTATGATCCAAATTTCAATTTTAACATAACAACCATGGCATTTAATGTGGTCAATCTACTTTGTTTTGGAGTATTTAAAAAATAAAATGCTTGTAATTATTATTATTATGCACTGGTTTGAGAAGGGAAGAACAATAGAATCATTAATCTAATATTTTTTATAAGAAATAAAAGAAAAATATTCAATGAGACAAAAGTGGCTGCTACCCAAGTTATGAATTTGGTTGGAACTGTCTTGACTATAAGCAAAAACTTGGAACTTTCTCAAATTTTCAACCCTTTTAGCTTGTTCATTGTTGTTGTTTGACATAATTTGTTGGGGGTTGCATGGACCACATTTCCATGGTTTGCATTGCATGGGGCTGTTAGAAATAATTAGCAATTATCTCACAAATGATGACGGATATTTCATATTTGTAGAAAATCTTAAAATGATCTTATGCCATCGTTTTGAGCTTGTAGTAAATTGTATGTATTTCAATGGCTTGTAGTTAATGATAAAGTGTATATGCTATATCTAAAGCATGATGAAGCCATTTGACTTCCAACAATTGCCTAAACTGACCTATTCATGCATCCAAATCCGAAACAAAATGTTTGGTCCTCAATACTTACGTCATGCTTACACTCAACCTTCAAGTGGTGGAATCTTTGCCTACAAGATTAATGATTATATATATACATATTAATGGTCAAATTGTGCATGAAATTTTTTGGGATTGACATATGCTTTGCTTTGCAATTTGCCTAGGATGAAGAGAAGCTTTCAACACACAATTTGGGAACCAACAGTTTTGCAAAGCAGGAGGGTCAATCATATTGCTCTAGTAAGAAAGGACGATCAAAGTTTTCTTCTCATGATGCTGAAAAAATTCATCACCATAAACTAAAACGTGAGCTTTCTTTCCCTTTATTTTGTTTCTTTCAATTCATTTTTTTTTTTTTTTTGATAGGTAATAACAGCTTTATTGATAAAAAAGCACAATGAATTTACAATAGTAAACTCACTACACTGAAAAGAGTACAAACCAATCAAAAAGAGAGACTAACAGAATTAAGAAAGTCAAGCAAAGAAAGACAATGTGTAAACCCCCAAATCCGAGACCACTCAAACAAAGTCCTAAGAAGTAAAGACTTCACATAGTCTACAAATCTCTCAGTTTCCTCAAAAGTACGGGCATTGCGTTCCTTCCAAACTAACCACATAAAACACGCTGGAACCATATTCCACACTTTTGAAATATGCCGCCCCAACCAATTCCACCATGCAGTAAGAAGAGAAACAACATTCTTCGGCATCACCCATTGAACCCCAAACAAATAGAGGACTTCACTCCACAATGTATAAGCATACTTACAGTGGATCAATAAATGATCCACAGTTTCTTCTTCACATCGACACAGGCAACACCAATTCACAAGAGGTATCTTCTTCTTAACAAGGTTGTGTATAGTGAGAAGCCCACCCCTAGCTGTTGTCCACAAGAAGAGAGCCACCCTTTTAGGTACCTTAACACACCAAATGCTCTTTCAAGGAAAAGACACCGACAGGACTGCTAGCAATGAAGTATAAAAAGAGCGTACTTCAAAAACACCACTACGATTCAATTGCCATATTATGGAGTCATCACCCCCCCTTGGTAACTTGGAGGAGATATGCGCAAAGAAATCATAAAAGATACCTGTCTCCCAGTCTTGAAAAGCACGACGAAAACGTAAGTTCCAGCTATTACCACCCCCATTCAAAGTATAATCAACCATTTCAGAAATCATAGCTTCCTTATTCCTAGCAATAGCAAACAATGTCGGATATAAATCTTTCAAGGCAGTAGGGCTACTCCAAGGGTCATGCCAGAATCTGATACAAAAACCTTCACCCGCTGCATACAACACATGACCAAAGAAACTCTCAGCCCCCTTCCTAATGTTCTTCCACATACCACACCCATGAGCCCCTCTAACAACTCTAGTACACCATCCCCCAGTGGCCTCCCCATATTTGGAAGCTATAACTTGCCTCCATAAACGAGTGACCTCATTCCCAAAACGTCAGAACTACTTCCCAAGCAAAGCTTGGTTAAATAGCCCAAACTTCCGGATCCCCAAGCCGCCAAACTCCACTGGCCACACAACTTTCTCCCAAGCAACAAGAGAGAATTTAAAGACCTCATCAAATCTCCCCCAAAGGAAATTCCTTTGAATTTTCTCTAATCTGTCCGCTACATGTTGTGGAATAGTGAACAAAGATAAATCGTAAGTAGGAAGACTTGATAAAGTACTCTTCAATAAAGTAAGTCTACCTCCTTTTGACAAATATAACTACTTCCAACCTGCAAGTTTTTTCCCCATCCTTTCAATGATAGGGTTCCAAATTGAGGAATCCTTATAATGAGCCCCCAAGGGCATCCCCAAATAAGACATGGGAACACAGCCTACCTTACAACATAAAATACGAGCTAAGGCATCCAAGTTCCCAACCTCGCCAACCGGCACGATCTCACTCTTACCAACATTTACTTTCAGTCCGGTGATAGCTTCAAAGAAAATTAGAACCATACGAATATGTAATAATTGTTCCTTGGAAGCATCACAAAAGAGAATAGTATCATCAGCGAACAAAAGATGAGAGATATGCAAATCCCCACGAGTATTGGGATTTGCTTGGAATCCACTAAGAAAACCACCATCTTCTGTCCTTTTCAACAACCTACTCAACACCTTCATCACCAATAAGAAAAGGAGTGAAGATAAGGGGTCCCCTTGGCGAAAACCACGAGAGCTGCGAAAGAAACCAACTAGAGACCCATTAAGAAGCACTGAAAAACGAGCAGTAGAAATACACATCTTCATCCATCTCCCCCACTTCTCTCCAAAACCCATCCTCTCCATAAGATAAAATAAGGCACTCCAATTCACATGATCATAAGCCTTCTCAATATCCAATTTAATGATCACACCCGGCATACCACTCTTCAATATACTATCCAAACATTCATTTGCAATAAGAACAGATTCAAGTATCTGTCTTCCCCCGACAAAAGAGTTTTGGGAGTTGGAAATAAGTTTATCCAAAACACAACAAAGTCTGTGTGCCAACACCTTTGAAAGTAGCTTGTACAAACTACCCACTAGGCTAATTGGGCGAAAATCTCTAATATTGACTGCACTAAGCTTCTTGGGAATCAAACACTGGAAGGTGGCATTGAGTGATTTTTCAAAGATACATTCTTTGTGGAAGTCTGCAAAAAATGCCAAGACCTCCTTCTCAAGAACAGCCCAGCATTTTTGAAAGAAAGGCATAGTAAAGCCATCTGGACCAGGAGCCTTATCACCGTTAACCTCCCGTAGGGCTGCAATGATCTCCTCCTTCTCAAACTCCTTTTCTAAAGCAATCTGATCGGTTTCATCCAAATTTGCAAACTCTAACCCATCAATAGTGGGCCGCCAAGATTCGAACTTCTGATACAAGGACTTATAAAAACCCACCACTTGCTCCTGAATTGCAGCCTCATCCTCATACAAAACGCCGTCAACCTCCACACCTCTCATAGTATTAGTACGTCTATGAGAATTAGCAAGCCTATCAAAAAATCTAGTATTGTTATCCCCTTCTTTTAAGTACAAAGCCTTCGATTTCTGCCTCCAAGAAATCTCTTCCAAAGAAGCTAAATACGCAATGTCAGCCTTTATCTCAACCCTTCTTGCACTATCTGCCGGGGACAAAGTTTGCATCCCTTCTCTCGAATCTAGGTCCAGAAGGTCAGACAGTAAGTATTTTTTCTTAAAAGCCACGTCCCCAAAAACATGTTTATTCCAATGCTTCAAGTCTCCCTTAAGAGCCTTCAATTTACAAGCTAGAACATAACTAGGAGGCCCCACAAAATGGTATCTGTTCCACCAACCTCTCACAAGATCCACAAAACCCTCCACCTTAAGCCACATATTCTCAAATTTGAAAGAAGTCTTTCCCCTTGATATTCCACCTGCCTCCACAAGAAGAGGACAATCTGAAATCACTCTAGGAAGAGGCCTTTGAGTCACATCCAAAAAATCATCCTCCCAATCAGCAGATACCAACACTCTATCAATTCTAGACATAGAAGGGTTCTCTGAGTCTCGAAACCATGTATACTTACCCCCCACCAGGGGTATATCAACCAAAAAATTCCTCTCAATAAAGTCCGAGAAATTGAACATAGCTGGACTGAAAGAAGAACAACCAAGGCGCTCTGCTGGATATCTGATGATATTAAAATCACCAAAAAGACACCAAGCAGCACTCCACCTCCCTCTCACACTATCAAGTTCAGTCCACAAAGCATCCCTAAGGCCATCAGTATTCGGACCATACACCCCTGTGCATATCCAAGTAAAACCGTCTACCACACCCTTTATATTGTACTTTGATAAATTGCCAGTTTTTGATCTCTGTCCTCTAACCACTTGTATTTCTAATTTTCTTTAGCTGGAACCCAGCCTATGTAGTAGAACTAACCAGTTTAGTGGTTAGATTAGGGCCAAAGTGACCAAATAATCCTCATAAATATTTTTGAAAGTTCAAGTAACATAAACCATTATTATGCATGTATGGCATGTGAAGTTGGATGAAGTTATGATTGAGGTTGAAAAGTTTATGGAAAATTATAAAGTTACTACCATTTTTACTACAAAAGGCTTACAAATTAATATGGTAATAAATGTGATCTGTCCCACATCAACAACGTAATAAATAAATTTCTTAAATTTTTGTTTGTTTTAAAAGTTGGCACCTCAGTTTATTAGGCTTAAGTAGTAAAATTTGTGTTAGCTGTCACAACACTCAAAGCTTATTCTTCATAGTTGGTAGACTGAGTACAAGTTATGGTGTAGTTATTGCAAACAGTCGTAAGGAAATTTAAGAATCTCATTTCTTGAACTGAAAATGGTTCTGATATAAAATTTTAAGATATTAAAATGTAAAATCTCAGAGTGTAATCGATGCAAAAAGTTTGATTATTTTTACCTTTATTTTCTTTTGGCAAACCTGATGCTTCCCTTTAATAACATTTTCAGGTAGGTTGAGACGAAAGACTTTTTCTGAGGACTTTGACAATGATCCTGAGCCAATCTTTAAAGCAACATTTGGGAACAGATGGTATACATGGTCATTTAACTCATGGCACAAATCTTCTTTCCAAAATTCAACATCCGGATTTGAGTGGAGGGAGCAATCAAGCTGGAAAAACAGTAGAACTAAAAGATGGGAAAGTCAGAGTGAAACCGAATTGGATGACTATTCATGCTCTGTAGGATCACATTCGGATAGAAATATTCTTGGTCTGCCTCCAACAGGCCCTTTAAAGATTGAAGATGTTAAAAATGCGTAAGTGCTCTACTGCTTTTATGCACTTCTCAGTATCACTGACACATGGTTCCCACACACATTTTTATTTCTCTCTTTTAAGTTATCTAATGCCACCTCAACTTCGGCACTGTCCTTGCAGTTTCCGCTTGTCAGCTTTAAAATGGCATCCTGATAAGCATCAAGGCCCTTCACAGGTCAGTTTCTAGCGTTCCCGTTCTGCCCAATCTATTAATATTTCTCGCATGTTCAACACCAAACAATTATATGCAGTCAGTAATCGAAGATTCCAGTTATCTTAAATGGTAAAATCTCTTAGTCTTTTAAAGAGCACCCGGGATAAAACCCCCCTGCATCAAGGGATTCAGGGATGCTAGGGATCACAGGGGTCTACCTCACAGTATATAGAACTGGCCTCGAGGGTGTATTGTGTAGTCCCTATTGATCTCAAGTTCGGTTCATTTAAATTACAAATAATCTTCAGTAAGTGATTTTTGTAAACCAGATAATGTCAGACTGATGTATCGCAAATTGAATTAAAAGCCAAAAGAAACCATACAACCCTTAAGAACGTGTAATGAAAAGTACACCCCCGGTGTACCTAGATTTTTTATTAATACAATTCCGTTATTTATCAACAAAAAAACGTAATGAAAAGTGTTACTTTGGACTCCCCTTAATCCTTCCATTAAATTTTTCTTTTTTTTGGGTGTTGAAATCTTACAAGATATCTATGCATGATTGCAGGCAATGGCTGAAGAGAAATTCAAACTGTGTTCTAATGCGTACAGGTCATTGTGTAGTGCTCTCTCCCCAGCTTAATTTTGCAGGTTTATGATCAAATGCATTAGCCTTCGCTATGGTGCAGCAATTGTAGAGAAAGTGTATGATTAGTTTTAATTATTTATCTTTTCTTAAATCATAATAACGTCTCTGCCCCAATAATTATAAATGTAGTGATTGACTCTTACCTTTCTTTCTCGAATGATTCGACGTAAAACCATTCATTTACACCCTCTAAAAAAAATATTGATAAATAAGAAATTTTAAAATGGAAGAATAGAGTAACACAAAACACAATCTTGTTAAAATTTTATTTAGCGTTTAGTTATCAATTTGCATCACTGCACCATTCACTCATAGTGTGTTTGACAAAAATTAAAAAGTCAGTTTATTTTACTATTCAGTTTATTTTTGCTACTATTTATGATTCTATTTAGTACTATTCATGAGTCTCACGGTACTATTTTAGTTAACTTTTATCTTTATTCATAGTATTTTCAGCAAAAAGTTTTCGTTTTCAGTTTCAATAAAATAAGCGAATTCTAAACAGACACATAGAGTATCTATTTCCTTCTTTTATGTACCTTTTTTTTTTTTTCCTCTCTAGGCAATATTTTCATCCTTGGCTCCTTATATTCCCTAATTGTTGATTTGCAATTTTGAATGAAAAGTACAAATATTTTTGTATGAATGATTTTGAAGCTTAAACTTATGGTGAGTATGGATTTGAAATATTAAAATATAATATGTTACTTAGAATTTATAATACTATTTTTTTTAGTAAAATAAAATTTTCAGAATTTATATCCGTTGTGTGTTGTGTTGTTAAAATTCAGAACAAGCCATTAATGCTCGTACTTGCCCTTTTCCTTGTCTTTCAAACCATTTAATTTTCAATTCTCAAATTTAAATACAACCTTACCCAAATTTTATTTTATTTTATTATTATTATTTTTTTTTGAGAAACAGCCAAATTTTATAAATGATTACACAGAATGAAGATTCCGTTGCAGCGGTACAAAGTTGCCAACGTATTTCAATTCAGTGACCAGCAAGCAGTCAAACATAAATGATGGCATAATCGTCAGTGCCCTCGTAGTACTCAATCCCAATTCAATTATAAAGGCACATCAACTTTCAGCTCATTTTTAAAAAAAAATATTTTAATATCAAAATTCAAATTCAACTAAGTAAAATTATATTTTTGGTAAAATACATAGATAAAGAAAAGGTTTCGGCTAATCTCAAAAATGTTTAATTTGTTTTCTAAGCACAAATCATACCTATTACCAGATACTCAAGCATATAATTGTTACAATATAGTCACAATGAGACTGCATTGTGGTAATTAAAATGACCACAAAAAAATTTTGTGAAAAGAAACACAAGCAGTATTAAGTATAGTTTGTGCTTAGGGGTCAAATTGGATGTTTTAAAAAAGTCTAGGTAGTGTCTAGTATTAACCAAAACTACAGACTACAAAGGTATTTTTTATATATTACTGTTAAAATTAAAATTAACTAAAATAATACTTTTTTTATATAGGAACTAAAATAATACTTCTAAATTTTGTAAATAAGTTAAACCGAATTAATAACTTTATTTCAAAAACAAGTCAACTTAATCTCATCAACAAATTAGATAATATGTTTAAATTTGGTTCATTTTTTTTTATAAACAAATTCAAATTTATTCACAATTATTCACAAGTTAAGTTATATGATTAACTTTTTTTATATAAAAAACATAATGACTAAAAAAATTTATCCTTTAAAAAATCTATGTTAGTATTTAATAAATAAAATATAGTTGAAATATATTATTTGAGTTAATTAGATAAAATAATTTTTATTTATTAACTTATAAAATCAGATTCGACAATCTTTTTACTAACCTAACTATGAAGTGGACTATTTAATATTTATAATAATTAAACCCCTAGTTCTTTTACCATGTCATAGTTGTCTCCTTGCAATCGAAAAATTATTCAATTTCCAAGCACATTTCCCTCTAATTCCACAAATAATATTTTTTTTATACAAATAAAATTGAAAGAAGAAGAAAGTCACAAAATTCCCCTTTAAGTAAAAGGGCACCCTTATTATGTTCAAAGTACAAACTAAAAAGGCACGAATCTCCTTCATGGACCATCCTTAAAGAACTGAACAGATTGATTTTTTTATTATTATTATTAAATGGAAACAGAAATACCATCCCATTAATTAAAAAGTTTGAAAATGTCTGCATCAAAAAAAAAAAAAGTTTGAAAATGTTACTACTTTTAGCAAATAAATAAAATTTTTGAAATTTTTACAAACAATTATGGAGTCAGCTTCAGTTAACATGGCTTTTTGACTAAACTATTCATAATGATGAATGGCTACAACTCATTAATTCAGTCAAACCCAGAGAAAGATAGATTGAGAGCACGCAAAATTTAAATTAAAAAAAATTTCGAATCCAATCATTGAAATTTCTTACATCTAGCAACAAATCCTTCACATCTGCCTAGTGAATAGACACCAAATCAATTTCTAAAAAGAAAAAAGAAAAAAAGGAACAGCTAAAAACACAGGAGGACAACAGAGGATGAGACCATAAATCCATAGATCAAGATCAAGAAGCCAAAATGCAAAGCCCAGTTCCTCTTGAACTTGCCAAAGTAACTCTCAGGAGGCTCTTGGTAGTGAATCTCAAACTCATCGTCACCAACGCCTTCAAAGTGGTCACCACCACCACCGGCAGCACCACTGGCTCTTATCTTCATCTCCCTCAGCTTCTCAGTGGCCAGCCCAAGTGTGAGCTTGTGGCAACGCCTCTGGTACTTGAACCCATTGATGCACCTCAGGGTTTGCGCCACAGACACGTAGAAGATGAGGTGGGAGAGCGAGAGGAGTGTGATGGGTACCCAGCAATGGCGGCACTGGAGGCGAGGGGACTGAGCTTGGGCCAAGAAGACAAGGCCTAAGAAGATGAAGAACAGCTGGAAAAGCTTGTGGAGCTCCTTCTTTTGGAGGTCTATGGAACGCTTTTTCTCGAGGGTCTTCTCGAAGTGGAGCTGGATTATGGTGTTTAGAGCCTGGAAAGCTGTTTCTTTTGGGATTGCTTGGTGGTGGTGGTGGGTTTCGTAGTCTGCCATTGATGGTTGAGAGAGAGAGAGAGAGAGAGAGAGACTTGAATGAGTGAGTGACTGAGACAGTGAGACCAAAGAGAGTGATAATGCAGCTGGCACGGGAAAGAGAGGTGTTGAGTTGTGATTGGTGAAAAGAGTTTGGCTCGGATCTCAGTGATCGATGTTGCTTTGTTCGGTGTGTATTCATCGAACGGTCGGGACTCGGGAGGAGTGAAATGATGGGTGCTTTTGTAACTTTTTTCGCATTTTTTTGGCAGTTCTTACTGCCTAGATTCACACATCGCTAACAACATTTAATTATGATAAAATCCCTCTTGCCAATATGAAATTCATAAACGGTCGTTTTTACTGCAATAGACATTAGAATTCAGAGTGTTCTGATCGTACTTTTAAAAATTTGAGCATTTAGCGTCTAAAAATTTAGGAATCGTAAGGTATTTTTAGCGGTAATTTTTAATTTTTAAATAATATTACACATATTTTTATATATTTTGTTAATCACACGTATTTTTAAAAAATACAAACAATATTACTAGGACAATATTACCAAATGAGTCATTAATTTTATAACATTTAACACATTACTTTACAATGTTTCTAACATCAAAACTAACAACAATTGATTATTGGGGATAGGTAGACTGGTAAAACATCAGTTGTCGGGTCTAATTGTAACAAGTTTGTCTAGAAATATACGTACTCATATTTTTGACATTGCTCGCCGCCCTACTTCTATTTGTCTAGACGTGATCCAAGCAGGTTCAGAAATTAAAATAAAATAAATAAGACAAAAAAGTGAATTCTTAAAAAACTATTTTAAAACTATCTAGTTATAAAAGCTCCATTTTAGGTGAGTATAAACAAGAGGAACCTTTTGCCTACGCTTACTAGCTTCATTTTCAAATACAAAACTATCAATAGATTCTATGTCATTTAAATAAGACAATAATAACATAATCATACCACTCTAATTTGGATTGATTGAAAAAAAAAAAAACAAGGAAGAGTTAATTCCAATATTCAATATTATTAGATATTAGTAATCATAATCTGAATAATAATTAGGATTGTAATACTTATAGTATTGTGCTATTTTAAAAAATATGCTATTGTGATGAAGTAATGGTGGGTGAATTAGTAGAATTCGAAGGGGGTACAATAGGGTGAATTAGTAGAATTTGAAGAGGGTACAATAGGCATTGCTCTGAATTTGGAATCAAATAATGTTGGTGTTGAATCAATTTAAAAAATACATAAAGTCAAGGATTTATCAATAGGTAATGTTGCTCCAATACCCAACCAAATGGATAACAGGCTAATCTTCCCCAATAGCTCACATCAACGGGAAGGTTTGGCACTTCGATGTCGACTCTTCGCTACCTGGATTTATTTTTTTACCATTTCATTTAAATATTCTTTATTTATTATTTTTTATTCTCTCTCTCTCTCCCTCTCCCTCTCCCTCTCTCTCTCACAGTAGAAGAAAAAAATTTAAAAATTTATAACATCTTGCTACAATGCACTCTAAAAAATGAGAGCTCACTTTAGTAAGATGTCAAATTTTTTTGCATATGGCATCTTTGATAGAGTAGGCATTTTAGCATTTATAACACTCTTGATAAGAATACTCTAGACTAATAGTATAGATTATTATGGGTTTTACTAAATCATTTTAAAAAAAAATTATGAGTGATTAACTTTCTTGACAATTTTTTCAATTTTTAATAAATAGTTTTCTAAAGAGCGTATATTAACCGGACCTTTTTTTTTATTATCATGGGTAGCGTTAATTAGCTAACTAATAAGAATTGGTTTTATATCAATTTTTATAGGGCGGGGGCTAATAGAGCCATCTTCAACCATATCTTTAGCACCTCTCATCAATTTATATCAATTTTTTATTAGCTGAACTCCACAATAACTCATACTTAAAGAGCACATTCAAGTATTCATTAACATCAATATCTATATATTACTAAAAGTTGAACTGTAGCATTTATTGTTACTACGCTCCTATTGAGCCATGCCAGTAATCATGTCGTTCATTTATTTTTTATATTTTCTTTTCTCAATTTATACTTTTCTTCCCCATATTTTCCCTTAAAAAAAAAAAAAAAAACTCTTATTCCCCCTATTAGTTCACACACCTACTGTTACACTTCTTTTCAACTTTTCCCTTTCTTTTTTGTCTCTTTATCTCCCTACTACTTTATTGTTATACTTCCTTAATCTTTTTTATATTTTGATTCTTCTTCTACCCATTTTATTTTTGTATAAATTTGATATTGTTTTTCCATTCAATCCATATTCTTTCCATACAAAACTGTGAGTACTCTCTCTCTCTCTCTCTCTCTCTCTCTCTCTCTCTCTCTCTCTCTCTCTCTCTCTCTCTCTCTCTCTCTCAGTGAATTTTTGTTCTTCCTTGTAAATATAATTAAGGTTGATGGGTTTTTTTTTTTTTTCAATGTGTGTTTTGATATTGTGTTTTTTTTTTTTTTAATATCCCATCAAAAAGTATTCTCTTTCCCTTTTATAGCTTTGGTTGAATTTTAGCTTGGGTTAATACTTAGTTTTTTTGGAAACAAGAATTTGAATGTCTTAACAATTGTTTGAGTAATAAATTATTATAAAGCCTATTTTTTATTTCTTTAGTTTCATTTAAATTTTGGCTAAGATAACATTGTAATTTTGTAATGAGTTTTTATTATTATAATAATTTCCTTATTCCTCAAGAGATTAGAAATTTGAATAATAAATTTGAAACTTTTAAAGTATAGTTAATAAAAAGATAATAAAAAAATACTTGTAAAAATCTTTTTTTTTTAAGTAGACAATACTTGAAATAATGGCTACTTCTTACATATTACACCTCATTACATAATATTTATATTTCCCCACATCACGTGGGTCTACGGTTTGTTTTTCATAATTATTATTACGTTAACTAAGATTTAATAAAAATGTTCACCATTTTTTTAGGACAATTGTTCACCAACTTCTAAGTATTCCCATTTGATGACGCAAAACCCCTAATAATGAAAAATGTATATCATTTATTAATTTTATGTATATTTACATGTATATTTACATGATCACTGTAGCAACATGCAAGTAGTTTTTATTAATTTTTTTATTCTATCTTCTAATTTATGTCCTTTCTTTTTGTTGTTGAATTGACACATTCTCATATACAAAGTACTCAATGGTTTAAGAGAAAAAGGATTTGAGCAACGAGATTAGTAACATCTTGTAATTATTTATCTAAAAAAAATGTTCATCTCTCTTGTCTTTGAATAGTTTGCCAAGGTTGTTGGGGGACATTGGCATCTACGTGAGTTGTTGCTAGTTGGGGCGGGTTTGGATTTTTGGTACCAATGGTGGTGGCTGATTTTACTATGAAGTGGTGGTTTTTTGGGTTTTACAATTGTTAGTGTGGGTAGAAAATAGATTATTTTAATATGATGGAATGCAAAATAAAGAAGTAGATGTAGAGTATGTTGTAAAAGTGGTCATGTAAAATAGATCGATCAATTGGCTTTTTGATAAGGCAAAATGGTTTTACTTTTTCTTCTTCTTATAATTACATGGTGGGATCTTGAATCTAAGACTGGTACGAGATAGACTGGTCCAATTATATTGCAGCCACACTTGAGCCCCCTTGGCTTGCTATGCATTGCTCAAGCCACAGTTGCTTGCCCATGGTAAAGTCTATCGACACAAGCCCATGACTATGCCGCAAGCCAAGACTCCATGACCATTGCATAGCTTGCTGGCACAATGGTTTTGGGGACTAAATTTGAGGCTTAACCAAATACATTGTTTTTTTTTTATTTGAGATAGAAAATCTACAGTCTAGTCTAAGTGTATATATATGAAATTTTCCTGTTGAGACTTGAACCCAACTCTTTTCCCTCACTCCCCAAGAACTAGTACCTGTGAAGTGATTATGACACCAACAATGCGTGGTAGTACCAAATACATTGTTAACAACCTTGGTTCCTATAATATAAGAAATTGTGAAGTAAAATATAACCATGTAATTATTTTTATATGGTTTATTAGGTTTTATACCATTATGACTCAAAACCATGAATTTTGGTTTGGATTGGCCTAGTTTGGCAGCATGATGAGTATTATTGAGTGCCCTGCCCTCAGCCTTGTGAAGTGTATGTATGAAAATGGTGCATCCAAAGGAGTTAAAGCTGTGCAGTGTGAACTGAAAAAATGTACCCAAATTCCTTTGCCATAATCGATTAGCATATGGACCAGTACCACCCACCCTTTTGGCCAGTCTAATATCACAAGGTTTAGAAAGTGACAGGGCTTCAAGTTTTACTCCAACTAGGTATTACTCCAATGAATGGCTTTCGAACAATCCAAAACGCATCCCTCCACATCGGGATCATGAAATTTCTATCGAAAGGAGCAAGTGTTTGAATCGATGCTTTGAAGATGTGAATGAATTAAAGGTGGTTAAGTTTGAGTTTGCTACATTTTCAAGAGGGAGGTTTCCTTCACCAGATGCCTTGACAGATAGGTAGGTCTTACAACCTTTGATTTGGTGGCAATACCATGGCTCCCCATTTCCAACTCTTCAAACCCTTGCCCTTAAACTTTTTGGACAACCTTGTTCATTCTCATGTGCTAAGAGGAATTGGAGCACATACAAATTCATTCATTCCTTAAAAAGAAACAAAATGGCTCTTGCACGCACTGAGGATTTGGTATATGTGCATTCTAATCTTCGACTCTTGTCAAGGCGCAATGAGGAGTTCGTAAATAAAGAAACAAAAATGTGGGATATTGCAGGAGACTCTTGGAATGAGAGCAACATACATGGAGGAGCTGGAATTCTTAAGAATACAGCCCTTACACTTGATGAGCCAGAGTCGGAGACCATGATTATTGGGAATGCTAGCACTAGTGTTACTACTAGTGAAAGTGAAGTTCGAAGTGAAGCTATTGATCTTGATGATGATGATGTTAGTGTTTGATTGTCTTGTTGATTATCTTTTATTTTGTTTTAGTTTCAAACTTGTGAGTTGTATTCTAATTTTCGAACATCATGGAATGTTTTAGTTTCAATCTTGAGGGTTGTATTTAATTTATGAACATCATGTTTTAGTTATTAATTATAATCTACTACTAGCCGCGAACCTGCGCATTGCGTATGATATTTATTTTTATGGTGATTTTATTAAATTTTTTTATACAATTTAAACTAATTTAATAAAGAGTAATGTATTTTGTAATTATATTTTTATTTATTATAAGAATAATCATAAATGTAATATAGGAACAATCATAAATCATAAAGTTATGAAAAAAATACCAATTTTCTCATAAATTCAAAAGGCAAGTTAATGAAAATATTTATTTTTTAATAAAATTTATTTATAACATTTTGTGAATCGTCAAAAAGAATATAAAATTTGGAAATTATTCTTTTAGTTTTAAACAAACTTTCTCTAACTTATTTTTTTTTTGCTACAATCCAAAATACTGATAAAAGTAACTAAAAAAATTAATAAACCTTAGCTATGATTAATCGGACCAATTAGGAGAACAATTTGTTGTTTATAATCTATTAAAGTTATTTTCTTTGCAGAAATTGTAATTTCGTCTACTCAAAACATATTATCAAATAAACAATTATTAGCAAAATCTAAGAATTAAATTTTTTATATGCATTGTTATAAAATAATAATAATAATAATAATAATAATAATAATAATAATAATAGTAAAATTACGAAAAATAAAATTTGTCTCTCATCAAATAATTTTTGTTTAGCCAAATTTTGCTTTTCTCTAAATAAATGGCATTATAGAGTACTTCTAATATAATTATTAAGAGTACTTTGTCCACCATAAATGATTAAAAAATAAACAAAAATGATTAAAGTCTCATAGTTTAACATCTAAATTAAGCACTATAAAAATCATGTTATCAAATTACAATAATTATCAAATTAAATTATCTAAATCATGCTATATAGTAGAATAATATTATATATTTATATGCTACATTTAATCATTTATAACGCAATAGGATAACATTTAACAATCAAAGAGAGAAAAAAAAAAAAAATTAAAAAAAAAAAAAAAAAACTGAATTGCATTAACCTAAAGTAGAGATGCAAGAAAAAAAAAATCCACCCAAAAATTTTTTGTGTGTGTGTGTATGTGTGTGTGTGTGAGAGAGAGAGAGAGAACAACTTTTTTTTGTAAGGGAAAACTATGCATAGAATAACAGAGATAGTATCAAATTTATAGTAAGATGGTGTAAATAAGAAGAAACAAAAATAGAGAAAGATGAAGGGAAAGATAAAGAATGTTATTAATGAGGAGGATAATGGGGAGATGAAAAGGTGAGGGAAAGAGAAAGGTTAGAGAAGTAGTGGGGAGGTGAAAAAGTAAGAAAGAGAGAAATATTGAAGAAGTGTAAATATGAAATAAAAATAATATTAAAAATAATTATAAGAAATAAAAATGACGTAGACGTTAATGTGACTCAACGTTAGCAAAGTAGTATTAAACGTTACGTTTTCACTTTTAGTAATACATAGATATAGATATAAATTGGCTAATATGTAACTATCCCATGTGACTAATTTATTTTTATTTTCCTTGGCTTTTTAGTTTCTATACATCAGTTGGTGTGGTGTCATGCCAATTAAGGATACTATTACTATGAGATATTATAGTGAATATTAGAATTTTTCTTTTTTAATACATTATCTTGAATATTGAATTGACTTTTGATGACTTAAACAGTTAAACATGAAATATATTTACCAAGCCCAGTAGTTTTCATCAGCATATGATTTTGACCCTCTTCATCCCCTCCAACCACTCCATATCCTATATTCCAAATCCCTACAAAACAAAGTATCCTTTCTTCTGTTTCCTCAATGGAGCACAACCCTGAAGCTATAGACCCTGCAACCACACCTACTAATGTTAGTCTTTCTGCAAACCAATGCTACCTTTTCTGCAACCACAATTGAGAGTGTCACAGCTGCCTCCACCAACAATGCTGCCATCACTTCCATCACTAACACCATCACCAGGATTAAGCATGTAGCTGATTTTGAAAACTTGACCAGTTTTCTGATCGTCATGATTTTTATCTGTGGAATGTATTCAGCAGGTGTTTTCTTCATTGGGTTTGCCAGTTTTATTTATGAGCTTCACCCCAAGCCCAAGGTCCAAGTGGACTCAACCTCTTTCCTATCAGTTTCCAATATTTCCTATCCACAAACCACCATAGCATCCAACATGTTTTTTTGCTTAAGAAATACTAGGTCGCATGCAAATTACTCATTAATATTCTCAACTATGTACCTGCATCACGATCACAAGTAACTCTGATAAAAACATCCATCTTTTGTTCTAAAACCTAGGGAAAAGACACAACTGAAGGCTAAGTTTTGGCTCATTGACAATCTTCTTCCAAGTGATATGGCCAGCGGGAAAGTGAATTTTGAGGTTGAGCTGATGGCTGTTGTTGTTGTTAAGCTGACCCTTGGTTACAACAGGGGATATTGGTAAGGTTTGTTTGCTCTAATTTAAAGCTTGCAAATTCTTCTTCCAGGGTTGGTGGGAATTGGAATGCTGGGTGGTACCCAGAACTGTACAGTTGTGTCAGGGCCATGGCCTCAATGGGACTATTAGTATTAACTTATCTCTCTATTTCTCTATTTCTTTTTCACTTTTTTTTTTAGTTTAGTTTATAGAATTGGGACAACGAACTATGTTTTGACAGTTTTGTGTGGAATCTCCCACTTCAATATCCTTTCATCTTGTATGAGCCTATTTGTACTTTGTTCCAAAGGTTCAATTCACAACTATCTTGCTGCGATTTTTATAATATTTGGGCTCAAATTTACCCTTGCTTGTTGGCCTGTTGCAGAATTTAAGATTAGGAAGGAATAGTATAATGTTCTCAATTATATGGTAATACTTCTACGAAGTTTAACTCTGCATGAAACTTACTCCAAGATGAGGGTAATTAGATCAGATAGATTATCATATTCATATGGATGAACAATGAATTTATCTTCACTCAAATATTGCTCCAGTTCAATGAATGCATCATATTAGAATTCAAAATTGTTTGCTGAAGCTCCAAAAACGTTAAAACCATGCTCTTTGGTGCCATTATACCTTGTTATTCGATGGTCTAACTCCATTTCAAAAGAAAATAAAGAAAATGGTAGTACTTTTTGGATTGGATAGCCATGTTGTGTATATGGATTAGCAATAATCAGTTCAACTGCTGAAGTTTTTGTTCCAAACTCGGTAAAGCTTGTGCCGCATGTGCCTAATGCTCAAGCAATGAATGAATCCTACCAAACCTTGTTCCAAACTCGGTAAAGCGTGTGCCTCAAGCTCAGTCAATGAATGAATCCTACCAACTTGATCAACTCGTTGTGGCGACCAAGATGCACCAAGATGCCCACATGCACTACGGGACTTCTTGCAATGTTCACCCAAAAACAAGAGATTTCTTACATGCGATGAGTCTTGGGTGAAATTCCTATCATATTCTAAAATGGATAGAATTTTATCTAGACTGATTTGGGGGAAAATCCTTCTAACTTACTCTGCGTCAATAATTAAAATGTCCACCGATATGCTGTTAATTATATGAATTGTTTAATGATCATGTAACTTATTTAAATTATGTAATTAAATAGAGAAGATGAATTGATGGTTATCTAAATAGCTATATCATGTGATTTAGGAGTTTTTTCTAAACTAATTTACGCTTGGTTTGTTTTGGTGAAAAACTTTGTGTAAAAGTAGTTTTTCGTATTTTTCAATGTTCTATAGCATTAATAAAAAAATGAGATAAAGGAAAACTATGTTTAATCAACATAAAAAGTATGATTTATTTTTAAAGATTTTTTTCTATTAATGTTTTTTGGAAACAACTCTATCTTACAACAAATTAAATAAGAGAAGTTAAGAGATTATTTTTTAATTCATTTAAAGTTACTATCAAACATAGGAAAATCAAATAGTTTTATAGAAAATACTTTTGAAAAATGACTCATTTTCTAAAAAAACATGATCACTAAAACAAACAAAACTTTAGAAAAAACTTTATCAAAGCATAGGTTTAGTGTAAATGGAAGATTAATATTATTAAGATAAAGACTAAGTGGAATCAATTGTCGCATCATAGACACGAATTTTATTACCTTACAACCAATATGGTATGGTTTTCAACACCATCTTCATATTTTTTTTATTATTTTTTTTTTTTAACATTAACACCATCTTCAAAAGGTTAGGGATAGTAAAAAAAAAAAAAATTGAGGCTTTAGTACTTTCATAGGAACAGAATCAAGAAAATTTTATTTGGGAGGCCATGTGTATATACATTAGTACATGTTTGATTAAAAGGTGTTAGTGAAAAATATATCATGTAATATGAGAAAGGAGTAAACAAACACCAAGAATCATTTTTTTAACTTCTTAGTTTTATATTCTATTCTGGATAAGTAACTTGTTAACATAATTAGATATAACTAGTAAGTTATCCATGCAATACACATATAATATTGTAATATTTTATGTAAGATAGTTTTGGATAATGTTATACATATATTATAGCATAATTGTTATAAAACTTTATTAATAATGAATTCATTGTAAAAAGCAAAAAAAAAAAAAAAAAAAGGTACTCAGATTAGTTTCAATGGTTTGATAGTGGTGGGAAGCCAGTGTGATGATAGTGGCAGCTCCTCAAATTCCTCTTTTTCTCTATTTTACAAATGCCTTTTCAATCTTAGGCCTTTTATTTTGATAACAGTAAATCATTGTTTCATTTGACAATCTACAACATTTTTCTGCCTCTCTATCTCTCACTAGGGCCTTATCTGGTTTGATATATTAGTTCCTTTTTCTTTCTTTCTTTCTTTCTTTTTTTTTTTTTTTGCTTTTGTTTTTAATACTAAAATGGCAGGTTTGCTAAAAGAAATGGATAAGAGAGAAAGGTGTAGTGTAAGCTTAAGCAATTAATGAGAGATTAATGAGATAAAAGTAAAAATCACTTAATGTAATCTTTTGAGTAACAGTAAAAAAAACTTTAAAAAAATGCAAACGCAAAATTAGAACACCACATGGCATGACCTTATGCACTCTCGCATGAGGTCTCTGCTTTTATATATATATATATATATATATATATATATTCTTTCATGTATAAAATTATATAAAACTCAATAGGAAATTGTAATACAAAATAGAAAATTTCAAAAGCATAATTTTTTACTAAAAAAATTGGATGAAAATTAGGATGTATATAAAGCCTCTATACATCTTCATAACAAAAGAGATGACACCTTAAATGCATCTTGGAACCCTAGTGCATGGATTCCTAGGTCCCTTGTGTAAGTATGTGAGTTTGGTTTCTAAAAGTTTGATTTATGAGGGTTATAATCCATATCCTTGATAGTGCGTAGATTTTGATTAGTGTTATCCATGGATGTAAGCCTAGAGTTGGCTAGTTTAGATATTGTTGTCTTGTGTGGATATTTTATTTTCTTGTTCATGTAAATGTGATTTCGCTAGTCTCAAATCACATGTGAGTAACTGTAACATGAAAACTTTGAGGTTTTAAGTTGTTTTTGAAATAATCTACGTTCTTATTTCTCTTCTAATATCCGTATTTTTCTAAGGGTAAAGTATACGAGTAACAGACAGGACACAGGACTGATACGTAACCATTTTAAGCGTGTTGTGGAAATACATTGTATATACATTTTTTTTTCAAGTGAATGGATTACACGGTGTATTTACCTCTTTAATTGTCAATCCTTGTAGGAAGTCCACAACTCCTTGGAATTCGAAAGATCCATAACTATCTGACCTCAGATCTCAAATTCTCAATAAACAATAATTCTACACTTCTACTTCTAATAATCACTCACTGTCCACAAATCTAAGAGCAAATTGAGCTTGCTCGTTGGTTCTCTTTGGTCTTTACCAAATTTTCTAACCTTGGAGAAAATTGTAGTTCGAGTAGGTACAATGATGCCTCAATTAAGAGGATTTTGGCAAAATTAGATGGTTTTAATGAGAACGAACTCAACACAGTGAACAAAAAATAATTCAATGCATATAAGATAATCGAATATCAAAATGGCTGAGTATGATTGTGATTGTGTTTTTTGCTTCTTTTGAGTTTGTCTTTCGTATACCTTTAGAAATCTATTTTTAGTTATCTTGAAAGAAGGGTTGCTTCCCTTTACCCTCTGCACATCATTGCTCGATAACTTACTTGAAAGATGCATCATCTTTTGATTTTTTATTTTGATTTATTATTATCATTTCATTAGATATAAGATGAGAGGGGTGTGATATACCCAGTAATACCAAATACATTTTCCTATTCCCATAAACCATTGTCTTTGTCTAATGTCTATTACTGTGTCAATTGTTTCATAATTTGGTTTCTTAACAATTCCTATTTTTCAAGTGTAGACATCGTTCACATTGTACTTTGGTACATCACAACTCCCTCTCACATAAGGATGAAGCCCATCCTTTTGTGAGATGAAGTGTAATACATTAGGTGCACTGAATAATTTCACATTCATTAGGCTATTTTCTAAAACTTGGCCACTCATCATCCGTTATGCCACTGTACGTGTTATGCTACTGTACACGAGTCAACAATCGGTAACGTTTTTATATGATTATCATGCAAATGTCAATTGAACACATTTCATCCTTGAATGAGTAATTTTCAAAACTACAGTAAGAAACAGTAACAAGTTCAAAGCTAAAGACATACATAGCCCTCCCTCTAGTGATAGCTAAATAATCTATGTGTATATATGTGAAGTTTCCTCTTTGAGACTTTAACCCCAACCATTGCCCTCTCACTCCCCAAGAACTTGTATTTATGGGGTGACTATCACGCCAAGAGTACACGGTAGTACCAAATACATTGTTAATAACCTTGGTTACTTTAATATAAGAAATTTTGAAGTAAAACATAACCATGTAATTAATGGTTCATTAGGTTTTATATCATTATGACTGGCCCAGGTTGGCAGCATGGTGAGTATTATTGAGTGCCCTGCCCTCGGCCTTGTGAAGGGTATGTATGAAAATGGGTGCATCCAAAGGAATTAAAGCTGTGCAGTGTGAACTGAAAAAATGTACCCAAATTCTTTTGCCATAATCGGTTAGCATATGGACCAGTACCACCTACCCTTTTGCCCAGTCTAATATCACAAGGTTTAGAAAGTGACCGTGCTCCAAGTTTTACTCCAATTGGCTAATATGTAACTATCCCATTTGACTATTTTATTTTATTTTACTTGGCTTTCTAGTTTTCTATACATCATTAGGAGAGGAGTAATGCTAATTAATTACGGATACTATGAGATATTACAGTGAATATTAGAACATTTTTTTATAACATTATCTTGAACATTGAATGACTTTTGATGACTTACACATCAAATATATTTACCTGGCCCAATAATTGTCATCAACATATGATTCTGACCCTCCTCATCCCCCCTAATCACTCCATATCCTAGATTCCAAATCCCCACAAAACAAAGTATCCTTTCTTCAGGTTCAATGGAGCAAAACCCTGAAGCTATAGGCCCTGCAACCACAACTACTAATGTTAGTCTTTCTGCAAACCATGCCACCTCTTCTGCAACCACAATTGAGAGTGTCACAGGTGCCTCCACCAACGGTACTATTGCCACCAAAAGTGCTGCCATCACTTCCATCACTAACACTATCACCAGGATTAAGATTGTAGCTGATTTTGAAAACTTGACCAGCTTTCTGATCGTCATGATTTTTATTTATGGAATGTATTCAGTAGGTGTTTTCTTCATTGGGTTTGCCAGTTTTATCTATGAGCTTCACCCCAAGGTCCAAGTGGACTCAACCTCTCTCCCATCAGTTTCCAATATTTCCTATCCACAAACCAGCACTGCATTCAACTTGGTTTTCTCCTTATGAAATACTATGTCGCATGCAAATTACTCATTAATATTCTCAACTATGTACCTGCTTCATGATCACAAGTACCTCTCTGATAAAAGACTTCCATCTTTTGTTCAAAACCTAGGGAAAAGGCACAACTAAAGGCTAAGTTTTGGCTCATTGAAAATCTTCTTCCAAGTGATATGGCTAGCGGGAAAGTGAATTTTGAGGTTGAGCTGATGGCTGTCGTTGTTGTTAAGCTGACCCTTGGTTACAACAGGGGATATCTGGTAAGGTTTGTTTGCTCTAATCTAAAGCTTGCAAATTTTTCTTCCGAGGATGGTGGGAATTGGATAATGCTTGGTGGTACCAAGAACTGTACATTTGTGTCAGGGCCATGGCCTCAATGGGACTATTAGTATTAAGTTATTTTTCCTATGAACTTGTCCCTCTCTTTTTCTATTTCTTTTTTCACTTTTTTTTTTTTTTTAAGTTTACTAGAATTGGGACAATGAACTATGTTTTGACAGTTTCGTGTGGAAACTCCTTCAATGTCCTTTCATCTTGTATGAACCTATTTGTACCTCGTTGCAAAGGCTCAATTCACAACTATCTTGCTGTGATTTTATCATATTTGGGCTCATATTTACTCTTGCTTGTTGCAGAATTTAGTATTAGAAAGGAATAGTATAATATTCTCAATTATATGGTGTACTTTTACGAAGTTTCTATATGAAACTAATTACTCCAAGATGAGGGTAATTAGATCACATAGATTATCATATTCGTATGGATGAACTATGAATTTATCTTCACTCAAATATTTCTCCAGTTCAATGAATGCATCATGTTAGAATTCAAAATTGTTTGCTGAAGCTCCAAAAACGTTAAAACCATGCTCTTTGGTGCCATTATACCATGTCATTCGATAGTCTCACTCCATTTCAAAAGAAAATGTTAATACTTTTTGGATTGGATAGCCATGTTGTGTGTATGGATTAGCAATAATTAGTTCGACTGCTGAAGTTTTGTTCCAAACTCGGCAAAGCGTGTGCCTAATGCTCAAGCAATGAATGAATCCTACCAAACTTTGTTCCAATCTCGGTAAAGCGTGTGCCTCAAGCTCAGGCAATGAATGAATCCTACCTTCTTTATCAACTCTTTGTGGGGACCAAGATGCACCATGGTGCCAATATGCACCATGGGACTTCTTGCAAAAACAAAAGATTTCTTAGGTGAAAGTCACATCATAATTCTAAAATGCATAGAATTTTCATTTTGAATGATTTGGAGGAAAATCCTTCCAACGTACTATGTGTTAATTAAAATGACCATCCATATATTGTTAATTTTATGTCTCTTTTAATGATCATTTGTAACTTATTTAAATGATTTAATAAATTATGTAATTAAATAGATAAGATGAATTGATGGTCATCTAAATAGCCATATCATGAGATTCAGGGAATTTTTCTGAACTGATTTAGAATAAAACTTTTATCAAAGCACAAGTTCATTGTAAATGGAAGACTAATATTATTAAGATAAAGACTCAGTGGGATCAATTGTCACATCATAGCCACGAATTTAATTACCTTACAACCAATATAGTATGGTTTTCAACACCATCTTCAACTTTTTTTTTTTTTTTGGACATTAAAACCATCTTCGTTAGGTTAGGGATAGTAAAAAATAAATGAGGCTTTAGTACTTTCATAGGAGCAGAGTCAAAAAAATTTATTTGGCAGGCCATGTATATATACGTCAGTACATGTTTGATTAAAAAGTGTTAATGAAAACATATCATGTACTATGAGAAAGAAGTAAACTAACACCAAGAATCACTTTTTATCTTCTTAGTTTTATGTTCTATTTTTGGTAAGTAACTTGTTAACACAATGAGTTATAATTAGATATAACTAGTAAGTCACATGTACGGTACACGGATAATATTGTAATGTTTTATGTAAGATAGGTTTGGATATTGTTATACATATATTATAGCATAATTGTTATAAAACTTTGTTAGTAATAAATTCATCGTAAAAAATGAGGCTTTAGTACTTTAATAGGGGCAGAGTCAAAAAATTTTATTTGAGAGTCCATGTATATATATGTCAGTACATGTTTGATTAAAAAGTGTTGCTGAAAAATATGTCATGTACTATGAGAAAAGAGTATACTAACACCAAGAATCGCTTTTTATCTTCTTAGTTTTATATTCTATTTTTGATAAGTAACTTGTTAACATAATGAGTTATAATTATACATAACTAGAAAATTATTTGTGCGATATACAGATAATATTGTAATGTTTTATGTAAGATAGTATTAGATAATGTTATACATATATTATAGCATAATTGTTATAAAATTCGTTAGTAACGAATTCATTATAAGAAGCAAAAAAAAATTAAAAATAAAAAAAATACTTGTAGGGGTTTTAGCGGTTTGATGATGGTGGGAGGCTAGTGTGACAATGGTGGCGGCCCCTCAAATTCTTTTTTTTTTTTTTTTTCTCTCATACAAACACTTTGTCAATCTCAGGTCTTTTATTTTGATAATAGTGAATCACTGTTTCATTTAAAAATTTACAACATTTTTCTGTCTCTCTATCTCTCTCTTGGGCTTTGTCTGGTTAGTTATATTAGTTCTTTTTAAAAATAATATTAAAATGGTAGATATGCTAAAAGAAATGGAAAAGTGAGAAAGGTGTGGTGTAAGCTCAGGCAATTAATGAGAGCTTAATAAAAATAACTTAATGTAATCTTTTGGTAACAATTAAAAAAAAAAAAAAAAAAAACTTAATAAAAAGAGGTAAGAAAAGAGGCTAAATGTAAAATTAGAGCACCACATGACATGAATTTATGCATTTCAGCATGAGATCTCTGCTTATATATAAACATGAACTTATGCATTTTAGCAAGAGGTCTTTGCTTATATATGTGTGTGTGTGTGTATATATATATATTGATTCTTTCATATATAAAATTATATAAAACTCGATAGGAAATTGTAATACAAAATAGAAAATTTCAAAAAATTCATTTTTTAGTAAAAAAAATTAGATGAAATTAGGATGTATTTAAAGCCTCTATACATCATCATAACAAAAGAGAGAACATTTTAAATACGTCTTAGAACCCTAGTGCATTTATTCCTAGGTCACTTGTGAAAGTATGAGTTTGGTTTCTAAAAGATTGATTTATCAAGGTTATAATCCATATCCCTGGTAGTATGTAGATTTTGATTGGTGTTATCCATGAATGTAAGCCCGGAGTTGGCTAGTTTAGATATTGTTGTCTTATGTTAATATTTTATTTTCTTGTTCATGTAAATGTGATTTCGCTAGTCTCAAATCACATGTGAGTAACTGTAACACAAAAACTTTGAGGTTTTAGTTGTTTTTTAAAATAATCTACATTCTTTTTTCTCTTCTAATATCCGTATTTTCTTAAGGATAAAGTATATGAGTCGTAGACAAGACACAAGGTTAATATGTAACCATTTTAAGATATGTGTTATGCTTGTCACCTCCATTGCACACTAGAGTCAAATCAATCCTTATTGTTGTGGAAATACATTGTATATGCATTTTTTTTCTTCGAGTGAGTGGATTATATGGTGTATTTTCCTCTTTAATTGACAATCCTTATATGAAGTCCACGACTCCTTGGAACTCGAAAGATCCATAACCATCTGACCTCAGATCTCAAATTCTCAATAAACAATAATGCTACATTTTAATGTCTAATAATCACTTACTGTCCACAAATCTAAGAGCAAATTGAGCTTGGTCTTTTGTTCTCTTTAGTCTTTACCAAATTTTCTAAGCTTGGAGAGAATTGTAGTTCGAGTAGGTACCACGATGCCTCAATTAAGAGGAGTTTGGCAAAATTAGATGGTTTAAATGACAACACACTCAACACAGTGATAAAAAATTAAATAAATGCAAATAAGATAATCGAATATCAAAATGGCCGAGTATGATTGTGTTTTTGTATTTTCCTTCTTTTGAGTTTGTTTTTCGTATACCTTCATAAATCTATTTTTGGTTATGTTGAAAGAAGGGTTGCTTCCCTTTACCCTCTGCACATCATTGCACTTGAAAGATGCATCATCTTTTGATTTATTATTATCGTTTTATAAGATACTAACCTCTGAGCATGCGCTCACACACACATGTTTAGAAGCTCTTTTATTTTTTTAGATAAAGATTAATAATTTGTATCTATTATAATTTAGAAATATATATATTTTTTCAAACGAATAAAAAAGATAAATTTTAAAGATAAGCAGTAATTGTAATTTTTTTTTTTAACGTGAAAGAAAAAAAAAATCTTAAATTTTAGAAATTCTCTTTTTGAATTCAAAATGAAATTTGTTATTTACAAATTTGACATTTATGACCTTATTTCTGAATAAAGTTACCCTTCATTAATGAAGATATTTTTAAACCACATAAAAGTCTAGTTGAAAAAGGAAAATCCTTCTATACATAGTATAGATAGATAATATGAGAGGGGTGTGATATACCCAGTAATACCAAATACATTCTCCCACTCCCATAAACCATTTTCTGTCTGTTAGTGTCAATTGTTTCATAATTTGGATTCTTAACAATTCCTATTTTTCGAGTGCAGACATCATTCACATTACACTTCGGTACATCGCAACTCTCTCTCACATAAGGATGAAGCCCATCCTTTTGTGAGATGAAGCCTAATACATTAGGTGCACTGAATAATTTCACATTCATTAGACTATTTTCTAAAACTTGGCCACTCATCATCCGTTATGCCACTGTAAACGTGTTATGCTACTGTACACGTGTCGACAATCGGTAACCTTTTGTATGATTATCATGCAAATGTAAATTGAACACATTTCATCCTTGAATGAGGTATTTTCAAAACTATAGTAATAAACAGTAAACAAGTTCAAAGCTAAAGACATACATAGCCCTCCCCCTGATGATAGCTAAATAACTTCCCAAGTGATCAACTGGACCTCAATTCCACCATGGTACAGCAACATCGGCAGTGTTTTAATACAAGTGATTACACTGTGATGTTATCATGAACACTGTAGAAGACAGAACACAGACCATATAATTTCAAGGATTAATCAAAGAAAAAGTGATTTGCTTTATCGTCCTTTGTCAATCATTACATTATTGCTCGCCCACGAGTGATATAATCACTTGTTTAACCAAATAATGAAAAGGCAGCTACCACTGTTGCATCATTGCTTATACTAGTCTCTATTAATACAAACAAATACAACCAACCATTTCCAACTTTTGCACACATGGGGGTGTGAACTTTCAAAAGAAAGCTGTATTAAATTACACACTAGCCTCCTAAATTTACTTATTCCACTCTCTCTCTCTCTCTTCTTTATCAACTAATGATGAACATATACTACATAGATAGAAGATGCCGTTTCCCATAAGATATCACAATGAATTTCTCAGCACCACAAATTTCACCTACACTGCCGTGGGGTAGCCTCAGTAATGACCCTGACCCACATTCCAAAAATAAGCACACCAACTTCAGTTCTCACAGAACGAGTTCCCCACAATGTCTTCTCAGCCCAAATTTGCCGTTGAAGAAGGGTCACTTGCTACAACTTGATAGTTATTCCCATCTTCATCTTCCTTATCTCCTTCAATCTCATTAACATTTTCTCCCTCACCGTCTTCTGTTAGTGACTCCGTCCTCTGTCTCTCTTCTTGTCCACTCATCATATGCATCAAAAGCTCCTCAGGCTTCAACTCGCCACCAGAATTAATGGAATTTTCAACCTTCTTAGTCTTCCCACTGTACAAAGCATCAAGCTGCTGAAAATAAGGACATGTTTTTGAATCATCAGACCTTTTCTTATTGCTTTCTTTTACCCTTTTGAAGTACTTGTTTATATTCTCCCACTTCTCTTTACACCTCTTTGCATTCCTATCATAACCAAGCTTTTTCATTGCCAATGATATCTCCTCCCATAGAGGTGCTTTCGGCCCATTTTCTTGATACCGAAAATCAAGATTAGTCCTCAGCTTAATCAAGGCTTCAACTTCATCTTTAGGCCATCGAGACGAACTCATCTGAGGCCATCGACCCGAGCTCATCTGAACAGAATTCTCACCATTATCATTTTCTTGCCTCTCCAAATTATTCCCACCATTGTCATCTTCTTGCCTATCCAAAACATTATCACCATTTTGCTTTTCTTGCTTGTCCATAACATTTCCACCATTATCATTTTCTTGCCTCTCCACAAATTTCTCCACTGGTATTGTGACCATTATCGTCTCCTCGGGCAATTGCACTGAGCTTGCTTGCTCAGAAAACTTCTTCAAGAATGCAAGCACGGCTGCATCCTTAGCTGCAGCAATTGATCTTTCTTGAACCAAAAGCTCCCGTTCTCTTTTAATCCTATCCAATTCTTGAATCTTCCACTCCTCTTCTCTTGCTATACGATCTTGTTCACACTTCTCCAATACATCTATAAACTTCCTTTGCAAATTCTCTTGCTTCTCTATCACTTCCTTCATCAAATCCTCAAAATACTCCGTCAACTTCTTCTTCTTCTTTCTCATCCCTTCCGATTCTTTACTGGATGACGACGTGGTTGGAGTGTAGTTCTCTGCTAAATTTCCATTTCGAATGATAGAACGCGGGATTGCATTCTGAACAACATTCCTAGGCTCCACTGTCCTTACCACCATCGTGGTTTCGGCCAACGAAGCCTGAATTTTCTCCGGGGAAGGGGAAGGAAGTTGTGTTTGACCATCTAAAGCCTGTAATTGCTCGAAAAACCTATAAGCCTTGCCATTGGGTCTGCTGGACCGGACATCCTTGGTCCTCTTGTGATACTTGTAAATGTTCTCAAACTTCTCCTTGCATTTCTTGGCACTTCGATTATACCCAAGCTCAGCTAATTTCCTGAATAACACAGTTCCATAAATCTCATTGTTGCACTCCAATTTTTTTTTAGCATAAACCAACTCTCTCTCTCTCTAAAAGAATGAACTAAAAATCAAAAAGCACATAAATTTAAGAGAATTCTAGACCTTTAAACTTACTGAATATAACAAGTAACTGGGTATTAATTCAGTGCAACTGGGTTTTGATAATACATAAAAACAAGTTGATCTGTGCTAGGAAATAAAAATTCATTCTTTTAATAATAATATTATATCTGGGTCATTTAGGACCACTCGTTACCAAGTAACTAGATTGAACTTGGAACCTCCACTCCAACCAAACCCACTCATGTAATAATAAAACAAAAACATCAACTTTGTATTTCAAACTCTTGCATAACCCAAAGTCTTTCAAAATTTCCCAGGAATCAAATAGGGAATAAGCAACAAAAAAAAAAAAAAGTGAGTGACTGTGAGTGACTGACCTGGAAACCTGTTCCCAGAGAGGAGCTTTGGAAGAAGCGTCTCTGAAGGCATCGTCCATGTCCGACCTTATCTTGAGCATAGCCAAAGTCTCTTGCCTCGGCCACCGGTTACCGCCGAAGCTCCGGTCACCACCACCCTCTTCAGCTCCACCACCAACTCTCTCTTCCTCTCCAGACCCAACCGACACCGACCCACCACCCTCATCGTTCTCCCGGTTGCCAGTAGTAGCTGTATTGCTCTCCGGCACAGCTGAGTTTTCCAACATGATGGTAGTTTGGTTTCCCGGACTATTTTTTTTTTGTGTTTTTTTTTTTACAGCTTAGGGTGAAAAATGAAAAAAAGAAAATATATCAAAATTCTAGGGTTTTGGGGAAGAGAGAGTGAGAGATGTGTAGAATTTAGAAATAGAGAGAGAGAGAGAGAGAGAGAGAGAGAGAAGTGGGTAAAGGGTAAGTAAAATAAAAAACTTAGATGGGTTTTTTATTGCTTTCTCTTTGGTTGAGATGGGCTTAAAGCTTTGGGTTCTCAAAAAAATCTACCACTTTCATTGGGTTAAGTAGGTAAACAACAACAACAAGGGTGAATTGAATTTTTTTTTTTTTTTTTTATTAAGTGGGGTGTGGTTTAGTGGACTAGATCTAGCTTGGGTTGGCAAAATTTGTCAAAAATTTATTGGTTGTTGTTGATTTTCATGTTGTCTAAAAATTTGACTTTTGGGGTTTGGATACAAAATCTTGTATTTGACTTGTGGTCAAGATTAGTGGGCTTTTTTTTTTTTTAATATTTTGGAATAATAAAAAAAAAGTCATAAGAGAGGGGTAAAATTGGAAAAGGGGGAGAAATTTGGTGTTCGAGTGAGCAAGTGTGTGGTGTGGACAGCAGCTATAAATTTGTAGTTATGAGGAAGCCCCACGTCCACGTCGCCCACCTTTTTTTGCCTTTTGGGGACTTTCCGTTTTCCCACTTGGCTTTGGTGCCCACTAAGTTGTGAAATTACTTTTTTACCCTTATGCGAAACTTTTTTTTTGGATATGTCGATATTTTTGGACTTATTATACTCCAAGGAATTAAAGCATCAATTCTCTTTTGCATCGGCCGTCCTTTTGAGAAAACTGTTATTTCTTTAAATATAGACAACGAGTAATTTGACAAGTTGTTAATTTTCGCGTCTTTGAATAGTGGTGAGATTCCTTGACAATTCAGAAGTTTTAGATAGAAAATATACATTTTTTTATAGCAAAATAAAGAATATTCTATATGTTTTTTAATAATAATAATAGATTATATTAATATTAGTACACAAAAAAGAGGTAAGAAAGTCATAATTGTTGAAGTACCGTATTAACTGCATGGTCCTCTCCCAAACAAAATTATATATAAAAAAATTAAATTAAATTCATGGGTTACAATTGTGCACTGATTTTTCTCCACAACCCTCTTTTTCTTCCCTCCTATTTTTGTCTTTGGCGTTTTAGAGGAACATTCTCAGAATCTCATTAATCATTGTGCAAGATGATAAGTTAAACAACTTTTGCCCAGTCTATAATTTAATATGAAACTACACCTCATCTTGATTGAGAAGAATATGAGAACTTAGAAGGGATCAAGGAAAAAGATGGAAGAAAATAGTGAAAGTGAAAAAAGGTATTAAAAATCGGTAACATAAAGAGAAATTAGGACTAAGCAATTATAAACAACTTCGACATAACTAAAAAAAAAAAAAAAAAAAAGTCAAACTACTGCACCCTTTTGGTGCGATTGTCACTCCATAAATATAAGTGCTTGTGAGGTGTGAAAGGTAAGGGGCCGAGATTTAAGTCTTTAGAAGGAAGTTTCACACATATACACTTAAATTAGGTTAGAATATAATTTCTATCTTGTATAAAAAAATAAAAATAAAAAAAAGTCAAAACTCAAACCTAAAAATAAATTCAACTATTAAACAAATCAAGTTCAATAAATCATGAATAATAATATGTTTGCAAACAAATTTATGAGTATAAATCAAAATTTAAGCTATTGACTATATTAATATATATAATAAATATTTATATAGACTTAAAATTTATTCGTACTAACAAGCTCAACTTGATAGGTTTGATTTACAATCTTGAGAAAAATCCTATATTCTTATTACCAATACAAGGGCGGCAAGGCATATCAGCATATGTGCGATTGGATGAAGCTCCACGTAATCTACCATGCCTAAAACGATAAGGAGAGATAAAAAATAAAGATTTCCTATCAAGAAAAAATAAAGTTCAACACGTAATCTGTCATATTACCGAGTGGCATCCAATATCTATAAGAAAAAGGTATGAATACAGTTCAATTTACTTTCCTATCTATATAATTCTCTTAATTAATTAATTAATTAAACACCTTTTTTTAGTTTTACTTTTAAACGAAGAAAGATAAGCTAAAAAGAGAGATTAAGATGAGTTTTGCCGACCCTCAAACTCAATCATAGAATGGTAAAACCAAAAGTATTTTTTTATCTAAAGACAAAGAGTGCAGAACTTGTTTACGTAATTGGAATTTCATGCAAGTCTTTTCACATTACCGTCAAGTAATGTTCAAAGTTTTTTTTTTTTTTTTAAAATAATGTAAACCGTAGATTTTCAACCAAAGACACTCAAAAGGGAGGTGAAAAGTATGTGGTCTTAAAGCACACCACGCCGATAATTGGGACCCCTATTTGATTGTGACTATCCCAATTTGTGGACATGTCTTCACTTTGCCTTGGTCCAAAAAATATCTCCCATTTTTTCAACATGCTGTGGATTCCTTGATCTTATCGTAATAGTTGAATTACTGTAAACTAGTTGTTTATTATTGCAAGTTGAGATTGCAAGTGGTGCACTATTATATTTACGTATTTGTAGGACAGTAAATTATCCTATAATTTTTTTTACAATTTTAACGTAGCAGACTGTTAATAATTAACTATTATTTACATATAGATGTTGTGTTGTTTTTTTGTTTTTACCAAGTACACTCGGTCTGTCACGTTACAGTTGTACCAGCCTATCAGGAAGTTGTGAACTTGGACTTTTTCCTTTTGTATATGCTTGTTTCAAAATTAATGGGAAAGATCGACATGCGGTTGTAGATGGTGTTGATGGTTTCACTAATCATGGATTAAGCAGCAATTGGTGGTTAAATCACATGGTTCAGTCAAAATATGTTAGAAAATCATTCATCCTAGCCTCCTAGAGCCGATTTAGTCGTATTTTCAATTATTAATTATGATAAGTATTAGCATCTAAGACTTTTTCTCCCATTGCCATTGTTGTTCCACGAGCACGCACTCACGCAGCTATTAAAAATGTAAAAAAATGTTACATTCTTGGTGAATCATTAATTAACATTTGAAGAGTCTGATACTTTGATAAAATAAAATATTTAAAAATATTAACTTTTGAGCGGCAAATTTGGTGGATGGCACTAGGTATGGTAATCGGGTCAAACTGCATTTTCACATTAAATAAAAAAAAGTTATATCAATTTGAAAACGTGTCCACGTATTTATTGACATAAAAAAATATGGTAAGTTCTTCAGCAAATTATTTGATATAAAAAGAGCATTGTAATTGGGTGTATGTATAAGTACCAATAAAAAAAATAGAGTATTGTAATCGTTCGATGACTAATGAATTGAATGATTTTTTTTTGACACAAAATTGAATGATTTGAAGTGTTGACAAAAACAAAAAAATTATTATGCTTAAGAGAGAGTGGTGCATAAGTGTATTTTATGAAAGAATGTTGGTGAAAATCCTTAATAATGAAGTTATACAATTACAGTTGAGGTGATCCGATTTAATTGTTTGTATGGTTGTTTGTATCTTGATTAGGATGGAATGGCTTGATCACGAGTTACTTTATGTGTTGTTTGTTAATAAATCTTGTAATCTGGATTCCGGTAGAGCTTTTAGGACTGTGTAGTGTATAATACAAAGCGTGACATTTTTTTGTATAGAAATTATACTAAGGAATTATAATACTTTTTTAAGTATATTATTTCTTTATTATTTTTCTTATTTTTTCTATTATATGATAATTATAAGTATGGTCAATGAGACTACCCTTTTATGCATTGGTTTCTAGTTAACTAGACTTTGCAAAATTATGTTCTCTCTATTTTATGCACTATAATGAGGCAAAGCTAAAACAAAAAATAAAAAATGAAAATTTGATTTTTTTTTTTTTTTTAAGTTGTTAAAAACTTGGGTCATGGGTTAACTTGTTTTTACTTTAAGTAAAGAGAAAAATTCAAGTTCGGGTCGCATTTTATCCTTTGCATTCAAGTCAAGTGCAATTTTACTATATATATATATATATTGGCAATGATTAAACTATTTCTTTTAGAACCATACCATTTGTCATAACTTTTGTCATAACCAATAGTTATGACACAAAAATTGTGTCCACAAAATTTCTCAAACGAAACTTCAGTGGAAAATAAAACTTGATAATACTATTACACTAGTTAGTAATCCGTGTAATACACAAGATATTTTAAGATAATGTGATTTTTATTTCTTTTACTTTTTTATCTAAATATGGAATTTGATAATTAGTAGTTATTTATAGACATTTCTTATTACCACAAAAGAAATATATACATCTCTTATGATTATGTTTGTATATGAAACTATATATTATAGTATTAGACATTGACTATAAAATGGAATCTTATATGATACTATTTAAAGAAATTATGATGTATTAAGACTCTACTCTAGTGGAGGGTTTAAATATAAAATAAAATTTAATTTCTATTAAAAAATATTAGAATAATATGTAAAATTGTGAATCTCAAAAGTCATATGGCATGATATTATAAGTCAAATAGAAGTTAAATGGTTTTGGTTTTATATAGATTATTATAGATGAGGACAAAAATTTTGAACTTTAAAATAATATATTTTGCACCCTTAAAGGAAATCATAAATTAGTTAATATAATTATAAATTAGCAGACTTTAGTAAAATTTTATTTATATTTATTAAGCCACGTCAATTCAAACAGTACAAAACATATATTAGCACCTAATACATTAAGAGCATTCTCATCAAGAAAGCTAAATGTTATTTTTTAGCATCTGAAACCCAAAAAACCCCTCCATCAAAACTTGTATATGTTATAAATTTTGCAATATTGCTACAGTGCACTGTAGCAAAATTGTATAATATTTTATTGATTTCTAATTCTCTCTCTCTCTCTTAAAACACGGCTCACTTTCTCACTCTCCCTCTTCTTCTTTGGTTCTCTCTCTTGTTCTCGTTCTTTGGTTCTCCCTCACTTTCTCACTCCCCCTCACTCATCTGCTCTCCGTTAAGCTTCAAGGGTTTGTGGTCGGCTATTGTGGTCATGATTTGGTGGGTTTCGTGGGTCTGATTTGGTGGGTATCGGTGGTGCTTGATGACGATTTTGATAGGGTTGAGATTGGGATGGAGGGTTTTGGCTTGGGTTGAGATCGGGGTGGATGGGTGGCGGGTTTTGTGGTTCGATTTCATCAAAGAGCTCATCATTTTGATCAGAAAATAGTGCTCCAACAATAAGCCTTACATGGATCCCAAAGATGATGAGGTTAAACGCGCTATTTTGGGTTTGCTCGATTCGATCAAGAGCGAGATTGTTCCAGAACAATCTAAGCTCGCTGAGATTTTCTCCAAGTTAGGGCTTCGTGACGCTTCGAGTTGCAGAGAATAAATTGAAAATCTTAAAGAAGAGGTTCAGAGTCAGAACTAGAGTGACGAGAAATCGAAATTTGAGGCAATTTCTGGTTGATGGTGGTATGAGGATGTGAGTTTGGGTGGTGATGAGGTTGTGGATTTGGGTTTGTGATTTTGGTGGTTGGGAATTGTGGTTTTTTTTTTAATGGTGGTGGTGGCTGGCAGTGGCTAGTCATGGGTGTGGGTGTGGGTGTGACTAGGGTTGTTTGGACTGAAAAGAAAGTGGTGGAAAGAGAGAGACACAATGGTAAAATAAAAATAATATTATTTAAATGAAGTTATAAAAAAAATAGAATGTTTGATATTTGGTGGATTGTAAAGTGGTATGTTAAAATTAATAAAATAGGATTTTGAAATGGTAAATGCTAAAATATTTAGCATTCTTGATGAGAATGCTCTAAAAAACATACTATATTGGTGGTGCTAAAGTTAAAAAATTTACCACCCAAGCTATAGCATGCTATAGCTACAAAGTGATAAATTTTAATGTTGTTTATTCTGTGACCCAATTATTTCTCATTAAAATATGTTTTTGATTTCTTAGTTGTATTGTAAAGAATAAAAAATATTAAAAGCTAAAATAGATCAAATAATTAGGTGTATTGTAAAGTAATGTGTTAAAATAGATAAAATAATTTTTTGAGTAGTTAAAAGCTAAATTTTAACACCACTAATGTAAATGCTCTAAGTAAAGGTTTTTTTAGACATATGAAAAATTGGTCAGTCAAACTCGACCTGCTAAAACATTGGGTCAAGTAGGGATTCGCAAGCCAACCTTTTTGGGAAGAAATATCTTATTTCACATATGATTTTTGCTTAATATCATAATTTTTCATTGTTAAATCCCCCCTCTCCATTGTAGCTCAACCTACACTTTTTCATGTTTCCAACGGAAACTTTCAAGGTCCAAATCTCTCTCTCTCCATTAAAAATATCAAATTATAAAAAAAATTAAATAATCTCTTTCTTTGATTCTCACTTTCTTTGTTTCTTTTCTTCATTGTTCTCAATCTTCAAATCTTTTGGAAGTTTTGGTAAGAGTTCTATCTCATCACTCCCTAAAATTTTGACACCAATCCTAGCTAAAATTCCAAGGAAAATAATTTTATCTTACACAAAACTAAATAAGAAAGTTAAGAGATAGTTTTCTAACTCATTTTAAAGTTATTACTAAATATAGAAAAATATAAAAAAATTTTAAAAAATGATTTATTTTCTAAAAAATATTAATAATGTTAAAACAAACCGTGCAAGCCTCAATTGCAACTACAAATGACCTTAAAATCTCGCTCTAAATCAACAACCTACGGCTCATCAAAACCTATATTAAGTATTTAAGATGTTAGAAATAAGGAGAAGAAGGATTAGTACCATGACCACTAAAAAACTTCGTAGGCTTGCAGTGCCTTCGATAGTGATAAGCAAGGTCCAGCCGTACATGACAATGACATTTGCTCTTTAGGCTTTATTTCTGGTAGCCTGGCAATGGTGATTGAGGCTTATAGCGATTGCAATGTGGGAGCTCAACAGATGAAGAAGAAAAATAAAAGAGAATAAAAAAAATACCATAAAGTTTTATAATGAATTATTTTATTAAATATTTATTTTAAAACTGAATTTTTTTTATTCTTTCCCATCTAACCTAGCTATTAATAATGTGACAGAATGACCAATTTGGTCATTTCCCTAACGTTAGGGACTTATAATTTTATACTAGAACTAGAGGGGCCAGTGTAATTTGGATTCAAATTTCAAGAGTCTTTTTGTTTTTTTTTTTTTTTTTTTGTTAGAATTAAAAAATATAACAAAGAAATTAATCTTTTTAAGTGAATGGTCTAATCATATAGCGATTGATCCCTTAATCATCTAAAAATGATGTGACTGAACATTTAATAATCTAAAAGTTATGTAACATATTGTTTTTAACAATAAATTTTGAGTCCCCCAGTACCTATGGCCCTGCCACATGACACTAACATTTCATTGGAGATGATATGGTCCCTGTGGAACAAAGTAGTGCACAATGATAGGCAGGTAAGCTTGCTTGTTAAGCTCCACAATTTAGAAAGAAGGTTTAGGCATGTTTGGATTTAGAGGAGAGAGAAGGAAGTGGAGTAGAGTTAGCTGACAATAAACTAATTTTAAGCCAATTCTACTCTACTTTACTTTACTTTCCCTCCATTTCTCTCAATCTAAACAGATCATTAAAGAGCATATTCTTGTAATTGAGACTTGAAACCAATGTGCAGCTTAGACCAAGACAAGTTGACAAGTTGTAACTTGTTGAAAGGTCCATCAACCAAATGGGGTGATAAAATTTTGATGTGGCGTGTTCAAATGAGAATGCATTTCTCGGGATGAAAACTAAGATATTTTAAATGTGTGGGCTAGAAGTATACTGGTGTATTATCTTATGTTTGCTTAGAGCATTCTCATCAGGTGTGTCAAATGTCAAATATTTGGTATTTGATATTTGGCACACTAAATACCAAAAACAGAGCATCATGAGGTGTGTTAAATGTGTTAAAATTTTAAAACATGTTACAATACACTCTCATCTTTGGCACAGTACGGACAGATATGGCATATGGTTTTATTATTTTTTATTCACCATTTCTCTCTCATTCATTGTTTCTCTCTCATTCACTCAGTCTTTCTCTCTCTTTTCTCTCATTTGGAACTTCTTCTCTCTACCCACCATTTTTTCTCTCTCACCGATCTCACCAAAGCCACCGATCTCGTCAAAACTGCCGATATCGCCACTAATATCGTTCCCATATTCATCTGAATCGTCCTCCACAGCTCCCTCTTCTCTCTGATTCTCTTCCTCTCTTATCCTCAAGCCGCTACTAAAACCGATCTCGCCTAACTCCACCTGAAGCCGATCTAGCCTAAAGCCACCTCGAGCCGCTGAAGCTGATCTCGCCTGAAGCCGCCTCGCCTGGAGCTGTCAATCTTGCCTAGAGCTGTCTCACTTGAAGCCGCCGACGTCTTCTCTCTCCAACTCGCCGATCTCTCTTTCTCTCTCTCTTTCTCTTGGTGCTTGTGGCAATGTTTATAATAATGGTTGGTTAATTTGGTTGTTGTTGGTTGGCTGATTTTGGTTGGTGGTGATGGATTTGTATCAGTGGTGGGCTGTGGTGGGGGTGGCACCGTGGCAGTGAGTTGGTGGAAGTGACGGTGGAAATACATTTATGTGGTGGGTTTTTTAATGTTATTTTAATATTTGTATATATTATTTTAATGTTTAGAATTAAAGAATAGAAGATGTGATAAATAGTAAATTGTAAAATGGTGTGTTAAAATAAAAAAGTAGGTCTTTAGTGTGTCAAAATGACATTTTTTATAAGAGAGCTGATGAGAATTAGAATGCTCTTGAGGTTCTACCATAATTTGGATTTTGTAGCTGGCTAGAGATAAAAAGTTCTAAAGTATAATTGTTAAGGGTGATTCTAATATTTGTGTTTATGCCTTAAATAAGAATCTGGAGGATGCATGTTAGGAGATTCAACCACTGTTGAATGATGCGTTAGTCTTGGCTAATTCATTTGAGTGTTGTTGGATCAAAATAGATGCTAATTTTGAAGCTTATGAACTAAGTATGTTTTGTACTCAAATATCTTCATTTTTGTAACTATCTATCCCTTCCTCCTGCTATCTTGGTGGCTTGGGAAAGAGATGTGTCTTTTTTGTTCCTTTAATGAATATTAACATTACTCTGTCTCTTGTCTCTGTGTGTTGTGTGTGTATCTCTCTCAGTTGTGCTTTGCTTTAAAAGCACAATACCTTCCAACAATCTCTACGAACCTTAACAATCTTAGATATCCTATTCATCGGTCATACTCCTTTATCACTTATTTATTGTTCTTAATCTATACGAAAAATATTTATATATTAAAAAAATGATAATAAATTTAGGAACACGATTTTCTTTATTTATATATATATATATATATATATATGATCTTTTGTAATTGGTGCATGATAAAAATAATTTCAATAATAAACATAAGTGAAAATAATATTATTTGGATGATAACACAGTAATAAAAAGAAAAATAATTATGAAAAATTTGTATTCTTTTCTATATAAAAGTCACGGGCTTGAATCTAACGAACTTAGCCTCTCAAAAATAAAAATTTTGAGATACGAGAGGTTGTCAAAGTCAGGATCTTATGTAAGAGGAGGTGGGTAGGATTGTGATTGTAGGATCAGAAGGTAGATTGTAAGGTCCTACCTATTTTTTATATTTAAAGCAAAAAATATATTGATAGTGACTTTGTATTTTAAATAATCACATACATTATGAAGTTATCCAAAAATAAAGACAAAGACTTGCATCACTGTGATGTAATTTGTATACAATACATCTTTACGTTTATACTAACGAAATAAATATACTAAAATTTTAACACAATGTATTCAAAAAATTTAGCAGATGTTTAATTAGCAACCGAGTAATAAAAATAACTATAAACACATACGGAAAATGTTTTCTAAGTTCTAAGTTCAAAATCCAAAACAAGTTGGCAAATGAAAGCTAGCTATCTACAATATGAATAATAAAGTATTTTTCTTTTTCTTTTTTCCTTTTTTAAATGAGGTTTTTCTTTCCTCTTTTGTGTGCGTGTCTGTGGAGATTTTAAGTTGATCTAGGATAAATTAGACACTTCATACTCATAGGCATGTTTGGGCCATTGGTATACTTTGGGCTTGAACCACTGGGGGTGTAGTTGGGCCTCTTTAAGCCTAAACCAAAATTTAGTTTTTAGTGAGATTAGTAGGATCCTATATAATCCCATAATCCTATAAGATCCTTTTATGATTCTACCAAACATGCGATTCCGGTATGACTCTAATCACTTTAGTCAAGTGGATACGTAAGATCATACAATTATATGATCCAAATCACAATTTTGACAACCATAAGTAAGACTGCCTATCATGATCTCTTTCAGACCCCACAAAAGTAAGAGTTTTGTACATTAAGTACAATATTTTAAGAAAAGTTTTTTTTTTTTTTAACCGTAGATTTATTATTGGGACACCTTAAACCCCAATGTTTTAAATAGGACAATTTCACTCCAAATAGATTTCATGTGTGAGGGTGAGGTTTGTTTGAGTTTTTTTATTTTTTTATTTTGTTCCATTTATGAGTTTAAAATCTCACATTTGAAAGTTTAATATCCCAATGAAAAAAACTATTTAGTATATTTTTTATAATAACTTTCTCCCAATATTTCACTCAAAAAGAAAACGAAAAAAAAAAATCCACCAATATTTATGTGTGGACTGCAATTCATCCTTAATAAAATTAGACACTTCATACTCATAGGCATGTTTGGGCCATTGGTTTTTTTTGGGCTTGAACCGTTGGATGGGTGTAGTTTGGCCTCTTTCAGCCTAAACCAAAATTTAGTTTTTAGTGGAATTATAGGATCCTATATAATCCCGCAATCCTACAGGATCCTTTTTATGATTTTACAAAACTTGCGATTTTGGTATAATTCTAATCATTTTATTCAAGTGGATACATAAGATCATACAATCATATGATCCAAATCACAATTTTGACAACCATAAATAAGACTGCCTATTATAACCTCTTTCAGACCTCACAAAAGTAAGAGTTTTGTGCACTAAGTACAATATTTTGAAAAAAGTTTTTTTTTTTTTTTTTTTAAACCATAGTTTTATTATTGGCACACCTTAAACCCCAATGTTGTAAATAGGACAATTTAAACTCCAAATAGATTTCATGTGTGAGGGTGAGGTTTGTTTGAGTTTTTTTTTTTTTTTTTAGTTGCATTTATTAAAGTCTCGAGTTTAAAATCTCACATTTAAAAGTCTAATATCCGAATGAAAAAAACTATTTAGTATATTTTTTATAATAACTTTGCCCCAATATTTCACTCAAAAAAAAAAAAACAAAAAAAAAATTTCCACCAATATTTATGTAGACTACAATTCATATTTGTTTGGATATCGCTTATTTTACTGAAAAACTTATTTCTAAAAACACTGTAATAAAATATATTTTATTACTAAAAATAATGTTCACGCGTTTTTCATCACTAGGCTGATTTATAAACAGTATCATAAGACCAACCAAGTGAAACACAAACGCAAACGCAGATACGCCACTACGCAAAGCCATACTTAGGGTCCGTTTGGATAGAGCTTATTGTTGAAAACTGAAAATACTATAGCAAAATAATTTTTAAATGTGTGAATAGTATTGCAGAACCTATTTTTAATAAAAAATTGTTAAAAAAGTACGTGAACAGTACGCGCACAGTGCACGCCTGCCCCTTTTGTTCTCCCAGCAGAACCAAGAAAAAAAAAAAAAAAAAAAAAACGTGAACGCAACTGGAATAAGCTGGATCCAAATGGGCAATTAATAAAAATTAAAAACTTAATGGGCTTTTATAAATGGAGTGGGCCTAATGCTGTCCACCCAAATCGAACCTCACCCCCCAAAAATTGACCTATAATAAGCGGCCGAACTACAAAATCATCTACTCAGAGAACTCACAACTCGTAAGTCAGAACCTCACACACACAGAGCCAGAGCCAGATATGGGGGTGACAAAGGAACAAGTGGAATCTTCTTTGAAGTCAAAGATGAATCCTTCACATCTCGTAAGCCCTAATTCAATTTTTTTTTTTTTTTTTTTTAGTTTCATATAAATTTGTTGTTTTCTTTTTCTTTGTCTTTTGGGTTCATCTGTATAATAATTTCAGTTCAGTTCGTAATATTCATATAAATTTGTTGTTTTCCAATAGTGTTTTTTTTTTTTTATAATCTCTGTCGACAGTAGGGATATAATATTAGACGAATCAAACCTAACCTTAAAACCACACTCGTTACTAGGTTTGGGCTTTTTTGTGATTCAGCTGAAATCCTACATTCAAAGCGAAATTAGATGTCAGAAAATTGCTTTAATAATGTTAATTAACATGCGAATTTCTATATGACCTAAATTATATCGTTGCTGTTGTTGTTGTTGTTGTTTATCTTTTTCAAAATTTGCTATAAAATTTAAATACAAGAGAGAATAGAATTGTTATTGTTCGAAACAAATGCGGAATTCTTGAGTGGGTGGGACTGGATTTGATTTCCTATTATGGTCTGCGAAATCGCATTGGAATAATCATAATGTCGACAGTATATATTATTATTTCAAACTGCTGTGAAATCTAATAAGGAGGCCGAATGTTGTTATTCGCAAAATGAAATTGAGATTCCTTGACCATGGTATAAAAGGTGAAGGAAGGTCTCTTTCAAATTAAGGTTGTCAGGCTGGCTGCATCAATTCAAGCCACGTCGACGGCTTTGAGTTTTTAGAACAAGTATTGTAAGCATGGCTTGTCCGTGTGCTCCATCATGGCCTATGCTTCTTTGTGGGGGTAAAGTTGGCTTCTATGCTACCATTTGTGCCACTTGCTCTGTATTATGCCATCCCACTTGGTGATGCCATGTGTTCAAGGGGTGAGGGAAAACACCTGTTTTTAAGTTTGGGTGAGAGTGATCCATGTTTGAGTTTAGTTGTAGGCGAGAAGGAGAAATTCGGGGACATTTTATGAAGTGGAAAGGTTGAATAGCATGTTCAGAGGCATGACTATGCAATTCTTAGCAGAGTTCCACAACTAATGGAGAATGCTTATTCTAATAAAATATTGGGTTCATTATAATCTGTTTTAAATCTTTTTCTTTTCTTTTTTTTTTTTAAATGAAGAATAAAACGAACTTTGTTCTACAAGGAATGTGAGATGTATTGTTACTGTGAGTTACAAAATAAAATTTTGGGGAAGACATTTATTGATAAAGGAATCTCGTTATTGTATTTGGCCTACCCACTATGAAAATTATTAAGTAGCTGATAACAAATATGTTCTGGGAAATCTTGGTAGTTGTACTACAACCAAAGATATTTAGAGGAATTGAAAAGTAAGTTAAAAAAAAAGAAGAAGAGATAAATTGTAGAGGGTGCATGCATGGCTGCGTGCCCTGTCTTGTCCAGAGAAGTGGCATCTTATGTAACATTTCCATTTAACGTCTCTCTCACTTAGGGGTGGGTCCCACACAATGTAAGGTTTACACCCATGTGAGAGGGTTGTTGTATGCAGTCGTTACACAAGATAATAAGTCCTGTCTAGGCCATTTAAAACATATAGATTTTTTTTTTTTTTTTTGGTAATAATAAATACTTGAGATTGGGGGTGAGGGGATTTGAATTCTGGATGTTTCCATTTGAAACACAAGGAAATGCTAGTTGAGCTAAAGGTTTTGTTTTTTAATAGTTAGTACTTTCTTGTGCATTTTCTTTTCGCTAAATACTCAAATAACATTTCTTTTTTGCATTCCTTATATAACTTGTTTTATTGGATTTCCTTTTCATATTCCCTGTAAACACTTTTGAATCTGGCACTCTCTCTGGCAATTTATTCTTCTATTTTCTTGTTTCAGGAAGTAATTGATACATCTGGAGGGTAGGTTCTTTCTTGCATACACTTGTATTTTGAATTCAGAACTTTTCTCTGCCTTGTTTTTTGTGGTGTTTATCAAACTTGTTTTACTCAATTTTAAGTGAAAAGTGATTTTCAGTTGTGGAGCAAGTTTTTCTATTGAAATTGTATCAGAACAATTTGAAGGGAAGAGGTTGCTGGAGAGGCACCGACTGGTGAATGGTGCTCTGGAAGAGGAAATGAAGGAAATTCATGCTCTATCAATAAAGAAAGCTCTGACCCCTGAGCAGTGGAAACAACAGCAAGAGCCTGAAAAATCTAATACTGCTGCTTAGAATTTTGTTGTAAGTAGTCAAGACATTCAAAGTGTCCTCCCCTCTCTTCCCCCACCACCACCCCCCCCCCCCCCCCCCCCCCCCCACCGAAAAAACAAAAAAGGCAAAACGTGTTTTGTGGCTGATAACCATGGAAGTATTAATATCTCTTGGGCTTATTGAGACTTGGGACAAAGTACGTCTACCAACATTTTATTTAGCATCATTTTACTTGGTTTTTGTTTAAGAATTTGTGATGTGATTCGCATCAAGAATGCATGGCAGAAGTGGCCTGAGTTTTTTATTATTTACAGAATCCCACTGTTTTAAGGGTATCTATGTTCAACCGTACGATGCTACAGATATAAAAAGTAAAAAAAAAAAAAAAAACTATTCTAAACTCTAAAAGCCGGAGGTTGACAAGTTTATTGATATTACATTTACCTTCGCATGAATCTACTATTAACATGGATTATACTGTATGTCAATTATATCATGTCATCTCAATGGTTGGGAAAATTTTAGCATGCAAATTGCCATATGATCCCTGCACTGGCTGGTGTCATATTATTGTCTAATTAATGGCTTAAAATCCAGAAGGGCATTTCTGCAGAAATTTATTACTCTTCTAATGACACCTCAAGGATGACCAATTAAATGGTGCACCTGCTCTTCTAGTGAGTCAGTCACGGAATGATAACATGATTTCCATGGTATGGAACGTCAGCAGTGCACTAATTGAGTTCGGAGTAAAAAACAAAAATGTAATGCTGTGGAGAGCATGATTCATATGGTATGGGACACCTTTGTCGAGAGAGTATGCAAAATTAAGCTGTTCTTGTGTTCTAAACAAAAGGATGGAGCTCAAGGTCAGTGGACAGCAAGCTAGGATTGCTAAATATCTTGTTCACTATTTGACTCTTTGTTTGGCAATATCTCCACGGGTTGGGGGGTCTTGTTCTGTTGTTCCTGGTGTTTAAATCAAAGCTCTTTTGACTTCCCTACGGGGGAGAGAGAGAGAGCGAATGAGAGTCGGAAGAACTACCACTAAAAGCCAAACGGTGGGGACTGATCATCATTGAAGATTAGGTTGAAGTGATTTTTTCTGAGAGAATCAGGTTTTGATAATTGCTTTTCTATTTATAATGTAACGCTGTACTTATGCATCCCCTTTCGTTTCCAAATTGTTTATAGGATAAGCGAGATGTGGCACAAATTGTGACACCAAATTTTTTCAATTGTTTCATATCATTCACGTTTTATGGGAAATAACGACATTTTAAAACAAAATTTCACTCATATAGGCTATAGCTTCTAATATAGGAAAAATTCTGATGTCATATCATTGCTCATAACTCTCCTATATAACTCTCTTATATGGCGAGTTGTGGTTGATGGAAAGGTGTTCCTATGTAGACCTACTATCACCCTTTTACTGACCACAACTCATCACATAAGCAAGTTGTGGGCAATGGTGTGGCACCAAAATTGCCCCTAATATGGTAATACGCTGTCTTTGCTGGAATACGCCACCACTGCAATGTACATAACACATGCACAAAACTACACACATAGGAACTCTCAACCACATATTTTTTAATATATCCTCAGATGTTGAAAATAGTAAAAAAATAAAAACAAAAAATGTGTTAGAGCCTAAGAGGTGAGCAAACATGCATAAAGGTCAAACAAGGAGAAAATTTCTGCCAGTTATACTTTCTGGTGAAACCAATATTTCTTATTATAGCTGTGAAAGTTAGGAGCTTAAATCGTGTAACATGATTTCAATTAGGGTGTGTAACTCTTTGCCTAAACAAGCTTCAGACTTTCGACAGATGAGCAATGACATTTAGAAAAAAAATATGGTAACACAAATTATTACATAATTTATTTTTGCTAAATCTATGATGTAACAGAGCGTGAGCCATAAAGAAAAAATAATAAGTTTATGTGTAAGTAATAAGTAACGACTTGCAATTTATCACGTTAAAATTGTGGCCAAAAGTTGTATAATAATTTGTATTTTTAGAACAACCCGTTTGATTTAAGCCAGTTGAGAAGGAAAAGTACATAAATTTTAAAATTACTAAATAAGCAAAGTAGATACAAAACCAGTTGTTTACCAGAATAAATAAACCAAAGAGCAAAAACGTGGACCTAATTTTTTAAGTACATGTTGGATTGATAACCCACGGCTGTGGTGGAGAACTTTCGAACAAGGTACGGGGAAAGAGACTCATTTCGTCTTAATTAATGCATTATCCTTCTACCAGTGAACAAGGTCTTGCGGTCATATATATCTTACTTTCCATGAGCTTGACCCTCCATTACTAAACCACAAGTGCAGCTTAACTTTTTTTACCATTAACCTCTGATTCATGGCCACTAGGCTTGTTCAACAACCAATCCCAGCTTCCCATGTAATTCCTCCAAAACCAAGAGCCACAAAAATCATTAAAACTCTCAGATTATTCTCAGCCACACATCCAAGGACCAAGAGCACCATATTTGGCGAATGCATATCTGGTTTTAGACCCAGTTATTCCACCAAAGTTGCAGAACAAAGCCCTGGCATGGTTGAGGATGAAACACTTGCCCAGGCCAAAACAGAGCTTTACCAGGCAATACAAGGTATTCCAACTTGACTTCTATGCTTTAACCTCATTGGTATAATTTTTATTTTTATTTTTTATTTCTTTACTGTAATGAACATAAGTGAACAATTTGAAGTGATGTTTAATATGGGTTGCATCCAAACATCTTCCAAGGATTGAATAGAGGGATATTTGGACTCCCATCTGCAAAGAAATCTGAGATTGAAGGTTTGGTGAAGCTGCTAGAGTCTCAGAATCCAACTCCAGATCCTACTCTGAAACTAGAGAAGGTATATTATATTACATTACAATAATGCTTGTGCAATTGGGCTTGAGATTTGTAGTTAAAAACAATATTTTTTAAGGTTATTTCCATAATTGGAAGTTGGAAGTTAGTTGAAGATAAATTCTTTACTACTTTATAAACTTTATTTCTAAAATTGGAAGGTGGGTGGATGCTGGAAACTTGTTTACAGTACAATTACAATCTTGGGTTCAAAGAGAACGAAGCTAGGCTTGAGAGATTTCATTTCATTGGGAGATTTTTTCCAGATCATTGATGTTACTAAGGTATAAATCTTTCAATATCATGTTTAGTTCTTGTAGCAAAACTAAAGCTTTAATCTTTTCGACTTCAATATTGGACAGTGAAACAGTTCAAAATTTAGCATATTCCAAATATATATGGTATCATGAAAATGTCTATATTTTTTGCTCAGCCTTTTTAATATAATACTTCTGACACCACTTTTAACCACAAAAAGAGAGAACTTTTTTTTGTCAATTGTCTTTTGGTGTGATTCTTTATGTCTTTTACTAAAACTATCTACGTTTCTTGATGTGCCAAAATGGAGGGAAAAGCAGTGAATGTGGTCAAGTTCAGTGCAAAGGGACTAAATCTGTTCAATGGAAAACTCACGATTGAGGCTTCCTTCAAGATTTCATCAAAAGCAGTTAAAAAGCTACACTATTTTTCTGGTTACTTTCTACTTTTTTTTATTTATTTAATTCAACAAACAAACACTCATAGTAAACTGCTTTTGTTCCATATTCTACAGAGAGTTGACATTAGTTACGATCAATCATCAATCACTCCTGACCAGGTATGCTACATTCATCAATCCTGTATCACATAATTTCAGTTCAGTTCAGTTCGTTTCATTGTTTTTGTTTTCTGTCAAGGGAAAGAAGAAAAATTAAGATTTCTATTGAGGAGCTTATAACCTTGAAATTGATTTGTTTTTGCCTTTGTTAAAACAATAGTTGATGAATGTGTTCCGGAGGAACTATGATCTTCTACTTGGCATCTTCAATCCACAAGGTTGGCTCGAGATTACGTATCCTTAGTCACCCTTTTATGTGTAGTATTTACTAATTATTGAAACCTCTATTGTACTTGTTCCTTAATCTAAACTCCTTTAGATATGTTGATGATAAATTGAGGATAGGGAGGGATGATAAAGGCAATATCTTCGTATTAGAGCGTTCAGGAGAAAATGAACCCTGAGCCTTGCTCACCGGAACCGCCATGAGTCCCCAGTTATTAGAAGATCATTATTGGAGGCTTTAGGCTTTTAGCTCATTTTAACGTGACAACCATCATTGAATTGCTTCAAAAAACTTTTGATTGTAACTCAAAAAATTGTATTAAAAATAATAAAGAAAAAAAAGGTGAAGCTGCATATCTGCGAGAACTTTCTCAAAAAGAAATCTACTAACAAATTTTAGCGCATGAAAATTTATTTCTAGGAATAGGATAGAAATTCTAAATTCTATCCAGAACCTGTCTACTCAAGTTCCAGTGAAAGGAAGTGGTAGAAGTTTTCAAAAGTTTTTGAGTTCAATAATACTTTGAAGCAAATCGTATGGTTACATTACCTCATCCAATAATGGAGCTAGGAATTTGTCTATGAGGTCAACAAAAAACAAATAAAAATGATGATTAGGGGGTTTGTTTTTTAATAATTTTTTATACCTTATTGTCAAAAGACTTATAGCTCAATTCATTAGCATCACATGATTTTTTTAAGACATCTCGTTGAATTATCAAAAAAAAAAAAAAAAAAGTTTTTTCGTGTATATATAATCTGATATATCTATTACAAAACTGTATTTTTGACAAATCTTTGTTAAGACTGATTAAAAAAAAATGATATCCTTAACCTATTTCTAATCAACCATCAGTCCATCATGTAGGCCCTAGATGGGTACGAAGAAAATTTTTTTTAACTATTTCATTTTAAATTGTAGTTTACCCTCTTAAAGAAATTAAAGATCCAAATCAATCTAACAAATTTAAAATACATACATATTATAAAATATTAATAGCCTTTTTTTTTTTTTTTTTAATACAAACCAACAAATAATCTAAGTGAATATGTGTGTGAAAGCACATACATTTTTTAAACTATCAATAGTCTTGATTGTGTGGAGTTACTTGAATTGAAAATTTTACCAATATGAATCCAACCCAATCTAAGTTGGAAATATAAAAAAATAAAAAATCCACCCAACCTGTCTACTCACCAGGGGGGAAAAAAAACCCAAATTCTGTCAATTTGTCAGACTGAAGTTTTGAATCCACACCTCTACCTGGGCCTTTGATGGTGCTCAAGATTGCCTATTGGGTAGAAGATCGTCCACATCAATAGAAGAGCTATAAGGCCCTGATACAAGGCGCCAATATCATATTCAAATTCGAACAAAATGAGCACAAAAGGAAATAATGGATCATCTTTGAAGATATCAAGCAAATTTGTCACCTCTCTAAAAGGATGGGAGTGGGACTAAAGTGATTGGCCACAATCAATGGCAAATAATCAGCAAGATCATCCAGAAGCTCAATAAATAAAGGATTCAGTCAATCACATAAATGGCCTGTTTGGATATTACTTATTTTGCTGAAAACTAAAAACTTATTGCTGAAAACAAAATAATTTTTAAAACGTAAAATACTATAGCAAACTTATTGCTACGTTTTTCACAAGCTGGCTAGTCTGTGAACAGTGCTGTGTGACCTAAGATTTAAAACGCAACAAAGTATGAGTAAAACCCTAATCTCTATATTAAGAACATAGAAAATTCCACAGCTTTTGTCATAATTTGCCATATACGAGCTATGAGTGGTAAAGAAAAATTGGTAGATCTTCACCTCTACCATTCACAACTCACCACATGACAAGTTACGACAAAAATTGTGAACTTTTTGTGTCCCTAGCATTGTTCTTCACTAAAAGATAATAGACATATTTCTGACTTAATTGTCAGGAGATCTTAGAGTCGGCACCACACTAGAGTCACCTAGTTCTTTTGTTTTTCCTTTGATTATGCAATATGTAACGAAGTCGAGCTCTTCCAGATCTGCATCTACCGTGTAACAATTGTTTCTTCAGCCTTCATTATTCATAACACTGTGCCTAACTGCGTATGAGCTTCCTATTTTGGACTAGTACTAATTTTCTTACTTTGTAAGGCAAGAGACCTAACCTACGTTTACTGTTTACAACCGTTTACAAAATGAAGACAAATTTGAAAGTACCACATACATTGACCTTTCTTATTAGAAAATTCTAAAACTTAAGAAATTTCATTAAATTTTGTAAGGGTGAAAGTTGAAACATATACATTCAAATTTGACAAATGTGCCAAAGTGCGAACCATAATTTGCGCCGCCCTGACTGTTCGCCAAGTGCAGCAGAGGCCTAGAAGGGACCATCCACGTCCAACCCACTGAAATAGGTAGAAAATGTAGTTCTTCATGGCCAAGACTGTGCTGTGACTTTGTTACAGTCCAAGTTCACGGCTTATATATCATCTTCAAATCAAACCCATTGTTTAAACTAAAATAAATTCTAGGCCCATAAGTCAATATTTCTGACCAATCTTCTTTTTTTTTTTTCTTTTTTTCTAGAAGACCAATATATGTGACGAATTTGCACTTCCGTCATTTTATTTGGTCCTACCACGAAGATTTGGTGTTTGTTTTCTTTTTCTTTTTTTAAAGGAATCGGTGAGAAATTTTTGCGGCTCTTCTTCAATAACTTGTAACTTTTCACCTCAAAGTTTTTTCCCTTCAATAATTTGAGTAGAGAATGGTGGTTTGAATATTAAGGGCCCTTTTTGTAAAAGAGTTTGAATTGAGTTGAGTTGTTTGTAAATTTTTGAAATACGTTTGGGTAAAAAAGTGTATGAAAAGTGTGCTAATTTTTATTTCAAAATTTGGTAGAGTGGGTTATAAAATCAATATATATATATATATATAAAGACCTATGTGAGGAATGCATGAGGTCATGTTATGTGGTGCTCTAAACTTCCATTTAATTTTTTAAACATTTTTCATTAAGTTCTTAAAATATTACCCAATAACCTATAGTAACTTATTTTTACTATCAATTATTGATATATTCTGAGGTTGACAATTAGACCAAACAAATGTTATTATCTAAAAACAAATTACTACCTTCTCAAAATAGATAAAAAGCCCAAGCCCAACCATTATGATTTGTGACCGAAGTCTGAACTCTCTACTTACATGTAGCTCAAAACCTACAAAATTTGACCCACCCTCACATTGTGTACATCAAAGGTTAAACCTCTGTGTCTGCTTTTATCCTCAAAAACGGTTAAAGCTCTATGCAACTAAATTTTGTATTATTAAGTGAATTATAAATATTTAAGATAATAATTAGTATTTAGAGTGTAGACTGGAACTGATTTATCTTTATCTTTTTTTTTTTCTTTTTGTATGGTATTTTACTTCAAGAAATAAACTACTAACTAATATTTTTTTTTTCAATTTTTAATAAAGTACTTGGTATTTTTTTTTTTTCAATTTTTTTCTTTTGTAAATTTTATATTATCAAGTAGGTTATAAATTTTAAGATAGTAATTAGTATTTAAAGTGTAGACTGTGGAGTGATTTATCTTTTTATTTTATTTTTTTCTTTTTCTACAATACTTTAATTTCAAGAAATGAAGTACTAGGTAAATTTTTTTATCACTTTTTTTTTCTTTTGTAAATCTTATATTATTAAGTGGATTATAAATATTTAAGATAATAATTAATATTTAGAGTGTGGACTGTAGAGTGATTTATCTTAGTCTTTATTTTTTTTTTTTCTTTTTCTTTTTGTATAGTACTTTACTTTTAAGCCTATGGAGTGATTTATCTTTATTTTTCTTTTTCTTTTTATTTTTCTTTTTGTATAGTACTTTACTTTGAAGAAATCAAGTACTGGGCAAATTTTTTTCATTTTTTTTTCTTTTGTAAATTTTATATTATTAAGTAGATTATAAATATTTAAAATAGTAATTAGTATTTAGAGGGTGGACTGTGAAGTGATTTTTCTTTATTATTATTTTTTTTCCTTTTCTTTTTGATTGATACTTTACTTTCAAGAAATCAAGTACTAGGTAATTTTTTTTTTACTTTTTTTTTTCTTTTGTAAATTTTATATTATTAAGTGGATTATAAATATTTAAGATAGTAATTAGTATTTAGAATGTGGACATTGGAGTGATTTTTCTTTATTATTTTTTTTCTTTTTCTTTTTGTATGGTACGTTATTTCTTTCAAGAAATAACGTACTGAGAATTTTTTTTCCTGTTGCAAATTTTATATTATTAAGTAGAATATAAATATTTAAGATAGTTATTAGTATTTAGAGTGTGGATTGTGGAATGATTTATCTTTATCTTTATCTTTATCTTTATCTTTTCTTTTTCTTTTTCTTTTTTTTCTTTGTGTGGTACTTTACTTTCAAAAAATCAAATATTTGGTAAATTTTTTTCACTCTTTTTTTCTTTTGTAAATTTTATATTATTAAGTGGATTATAAATATTTAAGATAGTTATTGGTATTTAGAGTGTGGATTGTGGAATGATTTATCTTTATCTTTGTTTTTTTCTTTTTCTTTTTGTATGGTACTTTACTTTCAAAAAATCAAATATTTGGTAAATTTTTTTTCACTTTTTTTTTTCTTTTGTAAATTTTATATTATTAAATAAATTATAAATATTGAAGATAATAAGTAGTATTTAGAGTGTGGACTGTGGACTGTGGAGTGAATTTTTTTTTCTTTTTCTTTTTGTACGATACTTTATTTTCAAGAAATCAAGAATTGGGTTCTTTTTTTTTTTTTTTACTTTTTTCTTTTATAAAATTTATATTATTAAGTGGATTATAAATATCTAAGATAGTAATTAGTTTTTTTAGTGTGGACCTTAGAGTAATTTATCTTTATCTTTTTGTTTTTTTTTTTTTCTTTTTGTATAGTACTTTAGTTTCAGAAAATCAAGTATCGGGTAAATTTTTTTTTCACTTTTTTTTCTTTTGTAAATTTTTTATTATTAAGTGGATTATAAATATTTAAGATAATAATTAGTCTTTAGAGTGTGAACCGTTGAATAATTAATCATTTTTTTTTCTTTTGTATGGTACTTTACTTCCAAGAAATAAAGTACTGGGTAAACTTTTTTTTTCACTTTTTTTTTTCTTTTGTAAATTTTATATTATTAAGTGGATTATAAATATTTAAGATAATAATAATTATTTGAAGTGTGGACCATAGAGTGATTTATCTTCATCTTTTTCTTTTCGTATGGTACTTTACTTTCAAGAAATCAAGTATAGGGTAAATTATTATTTTTCACTTTTTTTTTTTGTAAATTTTATAGTATTAAGTGGATTATAAATATTTAAAATAGTAATTAGTATTTAGAATATGGACTGTGGAGTGATTTATTTTTTGTTTTTTCTTTTTGTATAGTACTTTGCTTTCAAGAAATAAAGTACTAAGTAAAAAAAAAAAAAATTCTTTTGTAAATTTTATATTATTCAGTGGATAATAAATATTTAAGATAATTATTAGTATTTAGAGTTTGAACTATGAAGTGATTTATCTTTATCTTTTTTTATTGTACTTTATTTTTAAGAAATCAAGCACTGGGTAAACTTTTTTTTTTGGGCACTTTTTTTCTTTTGTAAATTTTATATATGAATTATAAATATTTAAAATAGTAATTGTTGGTACTTGACTCGCACAGACAAGTGGGGATAAAGAAAACCATGGCTGCTGCATTGGGTAAAAGAATTGCTTCCTCACAGTGAAATCACCTCAAAACGAATACATAAGCAGGCCGAAAATCAGATCTGAAAATTTTTGCTTTGGGGAGCTAGGCCTCACGAATTTGTCCTCGACCGAGTGCAGGACCAATATCTTGCTTGGAATCCCACATCGGAAAGAGAAACCCTCCCATAACGCTTTATATGCTATCTGAGCAGCTGTGCGTTTTAGTGAATCCACTCCCACACGTGTGGGGAGTGGTTTGCACTGGCGCAAGCTCCAGAGGCATAAAACATGTTAGTGGGAGGGTTCACATCCTTTCGATGTGGGATTCCAAATACAAGTAGGCTAACTGGCCGTTTTGTCAAAAAGATCTAGTCCTGCACATCGGTCGAAGAGACAAATTTGTAACAAGTGAACCACATATATCCTAACAATTTACTCATTTTTTTTGCTCAAGTACCCACAGTAATTATATTTGGAGTATGAACCATAGAGTGATTTATTTTTTTTCTTTTTCTTTTTGTATAGTACTTTACTTTCAAGAAATCAAGTATAAGGTAAATTATTATTTTTCATTTTTTTTCTTTTGTAAATTTTATATTATTAAGTGAATTATAAATATTTACGATAGTAATTAGTATTTAGAATATGGACTCTGGAGTGATTTATCTATTTTTTTTTTGTATGATACTTTACTTTCAAGAAATAAAGTACTAGGTAATTTTTTTTTTCTTTTGTAAATTTTATATTATTAAGTGGATAATAAATATTTAAGATAATTATTAGTATTTAGAGTTTGGATTGTGGAGTGATTTATCTTTATCTTTTTTTATTGTATTTTATTTTCAAGAAATCAAGTACTAGGTAAATTTTTTTTTCACTTTTTTTTTGTAAATTGTATATTATTAAGTGAATTATAAATATTTAATATAGTAATTAGTATTTAGAATGTGGACTGTGAAGTGATTTATCTTTATCTTTATTTGTATTTTTTTTTTGTATAGTACTTTACTTTCAAGAAATCAAGTATTGGGTAAATTTTTTTTTCACTTTTTTTTTTCTTTTGTAAATTTTATATTATTAAGTGGATTATAAATATTTAAGATAACAATTATTATTTAGAGTGTGGATCGACTGTGGAGTGATTTATTTTTATGAGAAAGAAAATAATAATCAATAATGGCATCAACCAATTAAAAAAAAAAAATTATACTTATCTAATAAAAGTTACATTTCCTAACTCTTCTAATGGCATGTAACATATGTACCAACACTGTAATAGCCTAGATTCTTACTATGTGATTCAACATGGTATTAGTAGGGTAATTGCCTTTTTTTATGTAATTATTTATAGATGTTGCACTATTATTTATGTAAAATATTTTTTTGTGTGTTTACTATTTTTTTGTTTTACCATTTTTTAGAGTAAAATATAACTAAATAGAAGGAGACATTAAAGCCATAAAGGAGAAAGCACTACTTTCTATTTAAAAGTTGTACCATCTCTAATACAAAGTAAACGTAATTAAAAAACAAACAAAATTATTATACAGTAATTTCTTTTTCTATTCATCATGCTATTTCTAAATTTCATGTTGCCCACATAGCAAGCCCGCGGTCCACTGGTCCAGCACCAAATTCTCCGTCTTTTTATGAAAAAGTCCATGCCCATCCATTTGACAGTATAGGAAAGCCCCAATGGATTGACTGTTTGGAAAAATTACTAATGGATTGACTGACTTACGAAGTCAAAATGGTTCGAGTTGCAGTTGAACCACCCACTCCCATCATAATTAATCACGGTCCCTGGCGCCTATTCGCATGAATATTGAATACTCAATACATTGAGATATCTTTCAGTCTTCATATAGAGATTACTAGATATTGAATGTTTCAGACATTAATGAGAGTATGCTCAACATGGGGAGGTTCTCTTTTATTGTTCTTCTATCTCTTGTTGATTTCTTCCTTGAATGCTCACACTTTTGTTGGTGTGCGAGTGCAACCTCAACTATTGCCTGCATAGAAGCAGAAAGACTGGCTCTTCAAGACTTCAAAGACAGCCTAACCGGCAACCTCAATCGGCTCTCTTCGTGGACAGGCCAAGATTGCTGCAAATGGGAAGGAGTTGGCTGCAACAACAGCACTGGACATGTCATCAAGCTTGACCTCCGAAACCTGGTCTATCCAGATTCATTTGGATATGTTATTGAAGTTTCCAATCGGTTAAAAGCAAAAGCTGTTAATCCGTCTTTGCTGGAGTTGACATATTTGGAGCACTTGGACTTGAGCTGGAATGATTTCATGGGAAGCCCAATTCCCATTTTCCTTGGTTCAATGCAAAGATTGCGGTATCTGAATCTCTCTAATGCACGCTTCAATGGTGTAGTCCCTCAGCAACTTCGTAATCTGTCCATGTTGCATGCTCTTGATCTTAGTAGCGGTCCAAGTGAGTATGATTTTCAGCTCTCAGTAAGAAACCTTCAATGGCTTTCACATATTTCATCTTTGAGACGCCTTGACTTGAGCTGGGTGAACCTTAGTGCAGCCTTTGACTTGGTTCAGGTACTCAACAAGCTACCTTTTTTGGCTCATTTACGCTTGTCATCATGTAGACTTGGTGAAAATGTTAACCTGTTCCATGATTATGTTAATTCCATGTTTCTTGAACACTTTGATATTAGTGTAAACGCACTTCAGGGCCCCATCCCTGGTGTTATTAAGCACATGAGTGCGCTCAAAGTCCTTGACCTTTCAGCCAATATCTTTAACTCTACAATTCCTCTGTGGTTGGCTAACCTGACAAGCCTTGTGCATCTCAATCTTGGCTTTAATTATTTAACAGGTGAAATACCGAGTGCTTTGGGGAACCTCACTTCTTTGGTTGTACTAGACCTGTCTTTTAATTCGTTAGAGGGGGGCATACCAGGTTCTTTGTGGAATCTTTGTAGTTTGAGAGTGTTGGATTTAGCCAACAACAGATTAAATGAAACAATATCAGAGCCTTATAAGCCTATATCCGGTTGCACTGGAAATGGTTTAGAGAAATTGAGTTTGAGATGGAACAAGGTTAGAAGTCCTTTGTCTGATTGGTTTTCACAGTTTGCAAATCTCAAAATCCTTGATCTCGCGAACAACTCAATCTATGGTCCGATTCCAGCATCATTTGGGAGATTGTCCAACTTGAGAATTTTAGATCTTTCTCATAATAGTCTCAATGGAACAGTTCCAGAATCTTTTGGGCAACTTTCAATGCTTGAGAAGTTACTCATGTCCAGCAACCTATTGCAAGGAACCATTTCTGAAGTTCACTTTGCAAATCTCTCAAGATTAGAAGAGCTAGACATTGGTTTAAACTCTTTGGCTTTAAAAGTAAATTCTGACTGGGTGCCCCCATTTCAACTCGATTATATAAACATGAAATCTTGCAATATTGGGCCTCAATTTCCTGCTTGGCTTCAAAAGCAAAAAAGGGTTATCACATTGTATCTCTCTAACACAAGCATCTCAGATGTTCTTCCGCAGTGGTTTCCCAAAATGAAATTTTCCTATCTGGACCTATCCTTCAACCAAATCAGGGGCAGGGTACCAACATTTTTGAAACCAGATACTCTCTACATGAATCTATACCTGAGTTCCAACAAATTTGAAGGTCCCTTGCCAATTTTTCCTTCCATCCTAAACAGGTTGGATCTCACTGACAACTTAATTTCAGGTTGGATTCCAGAAGACATTGGCAACATGACGCCTACATTGGACAATTTACTTCTCTCTGGTAATCAAATAAGCGGTCCAATCCCAAACTCATTGTGCAAAATAAATACCCTGCGAGTTCTTGATCTCTCCAAAAACAGGATATCTGGTGACATCCCAGATTGTTGGAGCAATTTCAAGATTTTGGCTGTTCTAGATTTTTCAGCCAACAGCCTTTCTGGGTTCATCCCAACCTCATTTGGAAATGCAACATCACTGCAATCTTTGCACCTAAGCAACAACAGTCTTCAGGGAGAGCTTCCATTGTCATTGAGAAATTGTACAGGCATTGTTATTTTCGATGTTGGTGAAAATAAATTATCCGGAAGTGTACCTAGATGGATTGGGAAGAGTATGTTGCGCCTTGAAATTCTTCGCCTACGATCAAATATGTTTGATGGCATTATTCCCTTAGAAATATGCCAGCTCGCTGAGCTTCAAGTACTTGACCTTGCACACAATAATCTATCAGGAATTATCCCTCTTTGTTTTGGCAATTTGAGGGGCATGATTTCTGGAAATGGGACAACAAGTGGTATTGGTATTTATAAATGGTCAACTACATATGGCGAAAACTTGGTTCAGTTCATGAAAGGGAAGGAGCTCGACTACACCAAGACACTTAAGTACCTAATTAACATGGATCTTTCTGTAAATAAATTGACAGGAACTATCCCAGAAGAGTTAACAAACCTTGTTGGACTACGTGGCTTGAACTTGTCCAATAACCATTTGACAGGGAACATGCCTGCCATGATTGGCAACATAAGGTTCTTGGAGTCCATGGACTTCTCAAGAAACCAGCTTTCTGGCTCAATTCCACAAAGCATGTCTGCACTGACGTCTCTAAGCCATTTGAACTTGTCCTACAACAAACTGTCAGGACGAATTCCATCAGGCAATCAGCTGCAGACCCTAATTGATCCTTCCATTTACTTTGGCAACCCTCAACTCTGTGGCTTTCCACTATCAAAGTGTGTAAGTCCGGAGCCACCTCATGCTGACAATGAAGGGAAAGATGAAGGAAATGGACCTGAGATAGAATGGCTGTATATCTTTATGTCTGCAGGGTATGTGACTGGACTATGGGGAGTTCTTGGTGTCATGTTGTACAAGAAGAATTGGAGGGATGCTTATTTCAACTTTGTGGATGATATCAAAGAGAAAACAATATCAAGATTTAAAGAGAAGGTAGCTACGCCAAATAGAAGGTCGAGGACCAGGAGCAACCACATGGAATGGAGCTGGTAAGTAATAGTTTTAGTTACCCAAATTCTTGCGAAGATGTCCTTTGTTTCTACTTATGATGATTTCTCCTTCATTTATATGTGGATGATAATTTCTTATATAACCTCTATCTTATATTTTGTCACTTTCTTGGTAAACTTTGAGATGATTATACAAGGTAAAGACTGCACAGGTGAAGACAGTTGTTGTTGTTGTTGTCGTTGCTGTTGTTTTTTTTTTTTTTATGGCCACATTATGTAACTATTGGGTATGAATAAGGCAGAAGCTGCTGCCAATTCTGAATTAGCTAAATAATAGAAAGTATTTATCCCAATACATAGAGAGAAACTATTTGCCTTGGTAAATTTGCACTTGTAAATAGCTTGGAGTCATGGAGTGTGTAAGGTCAAGTGGTAAAGAAATATCTTTACTTTCGATTACCATTTGCCTGTACTTTTTATTTTTATTTTTTTTAATAAATGGCAATTAAAGTTACTTTCCACCAAAAGCATTCGATCAAGAATCAAGAGTATAAGGAAAATTGGAGAATGTTACTTCCAATTTTCAATCAAATGATTTGAGTTGAAAATGATGCTGGCAGTTGTGGCCGTGTGATTTTTGACTATATGAGTGACCAGACGAAAAAAGAGAGTTTTTATTGTGACTATTATAGAACTCCTGCTTCTTTCTTTTTCTTTTTCTTTTTTTAAGGGAAAATTGCGAATCATAATATTAAGAAAAATCAGCTAAATCAGCCTGAAGTACATCAAGAAAATTTGGAGGAACAAACTCCATCTAAACAACATTGGAAACATTTATTGCATTCCTTGCCAAACTATAATCTATCATGATTATGAAAAGTTGAGAAACTTTTTTGAAAAAAGAAGTATTCTGTATATACTTTCAAAATCAATTCTAACCTTTAATCCAATACGTGAAAAATGAATAGATAAATAAAAAACTTTAAACATAAAATTGAATTTGTTTTTTTTTTTTAAATCTTAAATAATAAACTAATGAGATAAAGAAGAAGAAATGCAAATAACATTTATTAAATAATTAATATTTTCGCTAATTTACCTTTTGAGTTCCTGAGAAAAATTGTATTGTTTTTATTTTCGCACAACATAAATTATATATGTGGGGGGTAAAAGCGCCAAAAACTCCATGTGGGCCTAGGGCCTGGCCTGAGGACGGGGCTCAACTGAAGGGGTCGTGGATAGGGCCTCCTAAAAACGGAGGCCGAAACGCCCGCCGACCAGGCTGCCGGTCGAATTTGTGCTGGTCCGAGGAGAAAGTCTCCTCGGACTAAGAGACCCTTGTCCGAGGAGCGTAGCACGTTGTCCAGGGAAGGACTCCTAAAGCTCAGCGAGTCGCCCTCCGCCCCAACGAGACGCCGAGGAGGGGGACAAGAAGTACGTGCACTATACAAAGCTGTTGCCACTGCATTAAATGCCTTCCACCTACCCGCCTGGCCGCATTAATGGGGAAATGACTTCTGAGGGGACGGTGGACAGCCCTAAGGGCATTAGGGAGTGTTTTCAGGGAAAAGACAGGTGAGAACCAAAGATGGGGAGTATAAATAGAGAAGGGGGAACCACTGGAAGAGGGGCGAGATTTTTCTAAGGGAAAGAGGAAGGCTCTCTTTCTCTCTCTCTCTCTCTCTTGAAGAACAGAACGCCAGTCAGCACAGAAGCTCCTCGGCTCACGTCTGACAAAGGAAATAGGCCATTCCATCAGCCAGCCGTGTCCCGAAAGCGGACTTGGACCTCACACCATAGCCTTCTAAAGTACCAAGAGTTCTAGGCTTTAAGCCCATTCTTTACAAATTCTATAGTAAAGCCCACTTGGGCCGGCCCAGTCACTCATTTGGGCCAGAGGCCAACCTTGTGTCCTTACAATTGGCGCCGTCTGTAGGAAGCCTAGAAAAAAGGGACTGGAAGTATCATGGAAGGTTCAAGTTCACGCCATGCAGAGTCCTGGGGGTCCCAGCGCGAGGACCAATTTGCACGATTAGAGCGGGAGGGAGAGCGCGAAGCCAGCGTGCGCACTGAGCATACGCGCGGGAGAAGCCATGCACGCGACGGAAGTAGAACCTCCCGCGAAAAAAGCGTCGAGACCCTGCAGAGGGAAGTTGACCGTCTGAGGAAGAAGTTGCGCCGAGGGAGGAAGAAACTGCGCCGGGGGAAACTCAAGCGCACGCCCTCCCCTTCAGACCAGTCTTCAGCGGATGCTAGCAGTAGCTCCGACAGTACCAGGTCGAGGACCCTCCATTGCGAGTCCTCTTCGCAGGAGGATGAACACCGTTGCCAGCCTAAGGATAAGGGGACGTCCTCTAGAGGCCTAGCCAACAATGCACTGAGCAGGGCGCTCCTCCAGATTTCCAGGTCACCCTTCACGCGGAGAATTGAGAGGGGAAAACTTCCAAGACGGTTCATTCAGCCAACCTTCACAATTTACAATGGAAGAACGGACCCGATGGAACACATGAGCCACTTCAGCCAGAGAATGGCGGTGCACTCGAAGAATGAGACCCAGATGCGCAAGGTCTTCCCTTCCAGCCTGGGACCCGTTGCGATGAGATGGTTCAACGGCTTGAAGGCGGGCTCTGTTAACTCCTTCTCGGAGCTCACCAGGGCATTCGGCTTACGGTTCATCACGTGTAGCAGAATCCCTTGACCCCTAGATTCGCTGTTGTCCATGGCCATGAGAGAGGGAGAGACCCTAAGGGCATATACCGACAGATATTGGGAGATGTACAACGAGATCGATGGGAACATCGACGAAGTTGCCATAAGTACCTTCAAGGTCGGCCTTCCGAACGAGCATGACCTGAGGAAGTCACTGACCAGGAGGCCTGTCAAGAGCGTGCGTCGCCTCATGGACCGCATTGACGAGTGCACGCGGGTGGAGGAGGATCAGCTGTAAGTAAAGGCCAGGATGAAGGTTATCCCTCAAGAAATGAGGGATTTCAGGTCGGACGGGTACAGCAACATTAGGCCGAGGAGAGAGTTTGTCGGGCAACCTCGTCGGATGCTGACACAGGTGGTCGGCATTGTGTTTCGCGAACCCATACAACGGGTATTTGAGAAAATCCGCCACGAGCCCTATTTCAAGTGGCCCAGCAAAATGACAGGAGATCCCGCAAAGCGAAACCAGAACCTCCACTGCCAGTACCATCAAGAGCACGGCCATACGACCGAGAACTGTAAGAGCTTGCGGTACTACCTAGAACAGCTGACAAAGGAGGGAAAGTTGAGAGAGTTTGTACATCAACACGAAGGGCAGAGAGAGCACCCTGGGCCGCCAAGCCAGAGCCACCACGCCCCAAGGCCTCCTCTGGGAACCATCAACCTCATTCTCGCTGCCCTTGGGAGAACTGGCTCGCGCCCGTCCTGGGTGATGTCTATGGCAGGAGCCCACGTTGAGGGCCCTGGCTCCGAGACGAAGAGGATTAGGGGCAACGAGCCCCCCACTCTTGCCTTCTCGGACGCCGACAATGAGGGGACCATCCAGCCCCATGATGACGCCCTGGTCATAATGCTGAGAATTAGAGGCTACAATGTAAAGAGGGTGATAGTGGACCAGGGGAGCGGCGCAGACATCATGTACCCCGACCTGTACAAGGGGCTGAACCTGAGGGAGGAGGACCTCTCGGCCTACGACTCGCCCCTGATAAGCTTCGAGGGAAAGGTGGTGATCCCCAAGGGGCAGATCAGATTGCCTGTACAGTCAGGGCCAGCAGTGGTAGAGGTGGATTTCATCGTGGTGGATGCCTACTCCCCGTACACAGCCATTGTGGGGAGACCTTGGCTACATGCCCTAGGGGCTGTCTCCTCCACCCTCTATGCCAAGGTGAAGTTCCCTTTCGGCGGCCGAGTCGAGGAAATCATTAGGAGTCAGTCCACGGCAAGGCAGTGCCTGATCGCCGCAATACTACGCAGGCCGAACCTCGAACCCGCGGCTACGGCAGCTCCGACCTCATAGCAATTAGCCTCTTCTGCCACTGCCGGAATAACAGTGGTGGAGGAGCCTGCGTGTAAGGGGTTAGACAGGGTCCTCGTAGACAACGACCCAGAGAGGTTCTTCCAGATTGGGGCTCAGCTTCCGACCGAAGAAAAGGAAGAGTTGGTCGTGTTCTTGGAAGGGAACCTCGACGTGTTTGCGTGGGACGAGCACGAGATGCCTGGAATTGACCCAAACTTTATATGCCACCACTTGAACGTCAACCCGGTAGCAGTACCGAAGAAGCAGCCTCCTCGGCGCTCTTCCGCGAAGCACTCCGAGGCCGTCAAGGAGGAAGTCATCAAGCTCAAGAGAGCGGGGGCTATCAAGGAGGTATTCTATCTCGAGTAGTTGGCGCACACGGTCGTGGTGAAGAAGAAAAGTGGGAAGTGGAGAGTGTGCGTAGACTTCACGGACCTCAACAAAGCCTGCCCCAAGGACCCTTTCTCGATGCCACACATAGATCAACTTGTGGATGCGACGGTCGGCCACCCTCGTATAAGTTTCCTGGACGCCTTTAAGGGGTACCATCAGATACCTTTGGCTTTAGAGGACCAGGAGAAAACTGCCTTTGTGACCCCCACCGGCAACTACCATTACAAGGTGATGCCCTTTGGTCTGAAGAACGCAGAGGCTACCTATCAAAGGATGATGACCCGGATGTTCGAGCCACAGTTGGGAAAAACCATCGAAGTATATGTAGATGACATGGTTGTGAAGAGCAAGGCCGTATCGGACCATGTGGCCGACCTGGGTAGCACGTTCCAAACTTTGCGGAAACATAAGTTACGACTGAATGCCTCTAAATGCTCCTTCGGCGTAGGGTCTGATAAATTCCTAGGCTACTTGCTTACTCACAGGGGTATCGAGGCAAACCTCGATCAGATCTCCGCTATCTGTAACCTGCAACCGCCTCGGAACCCGAAGGAGGTCCAGAAGCTGCCCGGAATGACGGCTGCCCTCGGCAGGTTTATCTCCCGATCCGCGAAAAGGTGCCGACCGTTCTTCCAGCTGCTGAACAAGTGGAAGGGATTTGAATGGACCAAGGAATGCTCCTTGGCCTTCCTGCAGCTAAAGGAATACCTATCTCGGCCACCCGTCATGTCCCGCCCTGATCCAGACGAAGTGCTGTTTGCTTACCTAGCCGTGGCAGCCCATGCCGTTAGCCTGGTTCTGATACGGGATGACAATGGCGTACAAAGGCCGGTATACTACGTGAGCAAGTCTCTGCAGGAGGTCGAGATCCGGTATCTACCATTGGAAAAGGCGGTCCTGGCTATAGTGCACGCGACCCGCCGGCTCCTCTACTATTTTCAATCTCATACGGTCGTTGTGCTAACCCAACTCCCGCTTAAGTCTGTGCTGCGGAGCGCAGATTACTCCAATAGGATCGCTAAATGGGGAACTTTCCTGGGAGCCTTCAACATCAAGTACTTTCCGCGCACATCTGTGAAGGGGCAAGTCCTGCCCGACCTGGTGGCGGAATTCACTGAGCCTTCCTTGGAGGTGAGCCTTGAGGGATGTAGCTTGGGGGGAAAGCGAGTCGGCGAAATCTCGAATGGCAAACCTCCGGTATGGGAAGCCTATGTGGACAGAGCGTCGAACCAGAGAGGTTCCGGGGCTGGGATAGTCTTGATATCCTCGGACGGGGTTGTCATTGAAAAGTCTCTAAGGATAGCGTTTTCAGCTACCAACAACGAGGCCAAGTACGAAGCCTTGCTTGTGGGAATGGACATGGTTCGAAAAATGGGGGGTAAGGCGGTGCGGGCGTTCTCAGACTCGCAGCTGGTGGTCGACCAAGTGGAAGGGAAGTTGGAAGCCAGGGAACCAAGAATGCGCGAGTATTTAGCCCGCGCCAAGCACCTACAGGCCGAGTTCGAATCCTTCGCACTATCGCATATCTCCAGGAGCAGAAACACACACGCGGACTTGCTGGCCACTCTGGCAACCTCGTCGGCACAGAGCCTCCCTCGGGTCATTCTGGTAGAGGATCTGATCAGGCCAGCCGGGCCGAGCTGTCAGGCCATCCGGGTCCAACGAGTTGGAACAGGGCCTAGTTGGATGGACCCCATAGTATCGTACCTTAAACACGACACGCTACCGAAGGACAAGACTGAGGCCGACAAGATCCGCAGGAAGGCTCCTCAGTTTTGGCTATCCGAGGATGAGAAGCTCTATAAACGCTCATTCTCGGGGCCCTACCTACTGTGTGTACACCCTGAGGGGACGGAGCAGCTCTTAGAGGAGTTGCATGAGGGAATTTGCGGGAGCCACACGGGAGGCAGGTCATTAGCTCACAGGGCCCTCACCCAGGGGTACTGGTGGCCGAATATGCAAAGAGAATCGCAAGAGTACGCGAGGAAATGCGACCAATGTCAGAGGTTCGCGCCCAATATCCACCAACCAGGGGGTATGCTTAACCCGTTGGCCAGCCCTTGGCCATTTGCCCAGTGGGGATTGGACATAGTAGGACCGTTTCCGAGGGTAGCAGGCAACAAGCGATGGCTGCTTGTCGGGACAGACTATTTTACCAAGTGGGTAGAGGCCGAGGCACTCTCGAACATCCGAGATGCGGACGCAAAGAGGTTCGTCTAGAAGAACATCATCACCAGATTTGGGATCCCACGTACTCTCATCTCGGACAATGGATTGCAGTTCGACAGCAAGGCCTTCAGGGAGTATTGTGAGGACTTTGGCATCACTAACAGGTATTCCTCCCTAGCCTACCCGCAGGGGAATGGGCAAGCTGAGGCGACCAACAAGTTGATAGTCAATGGACTCAAGAAATGACTTGACGATGCCAAGGGCAGGTGGGTGGACGAGGTACCGCACGTGCTGTGGACTTACCAGACCACGCTGAGGAGATCCACGGGCGAGACCCCTTTCGCGATGACATATGGCGCCGAGGCTGTGATCCTGGTGGAGGTGGGGTTCCCCACGACGAGGACGCAGTCTTTTGCCTCGGTTGCTAACGACGACATGCTGCTCAAGGGGCTGGACTTGGTGGAGGAAAGGCGTGAAAGCGCTATGGTTTGACTGGCTGTCTACCAACAAAGGCTCAAACAAGGGTACGACTCCCGCGTGCGATCTAAACCTCTCGCTCCGGGAGACCTAGTCTTAAAGAAGGTTGTCGGAACCGCTAAAGACCCCTCGTGGGGAAAATTAGGGCCAAACTGGGAGGGGCCCTACCGTATCACCTCAATAGCCGGCATAGGGTCATATTATCTAGCCGACTTGGAAAACAAGCGTGTAAAACGACCATGGAATGTAAATAACCTTCGAAGGTATTACTACTAATGAAAAGCGTGCCTGCCTTGTATTCGGATATCATTATGTTATACTGGTTATTAATGCTATAATTTCAATTAATTTTTATTAAGTGTTAATGTCAACCTCGGTTAAGCCAGGTCCTCGGACCTCCTACCTTGGGAAAATTTAACACGTTTCAATCATTTTTTATTAAGTGTTAATGTCAACCTTGGTTAAGCCAGGCCTTCGGACCTCCTACCTTGAGAAAATTTAACACAGTTCAGTTAATTTTTATTAAGTGTTAATGTCAACCTCGGTTAAGCCAGGTCCTCGGACCTCCTACCTTGGGAAAATTTAACACATTTCAATCAATTTTTATTAAGTGTTAATGTCAACCTTGGTTAAGCCAGGCCCTCGGACCTCCTACCTTGGGAAAATTTAACACAGTTCAATCAATTTTTATTAAGTGTTAATGTCAACCTCGGTTAAGCCAGGTCCTCGGACCTCCTACCTTGGGAAAATTTAACACGTTTCAATCATTTTTTATTAAGTGTTAATGTCAACCTCGGTTAAGCCAGGTCCTCGGACCTCCTACCTTGGGAAAATTTAACACGTTTCAATCATTTTTTATTAAGTGTTAATGTCAACCTTGGTTAAGCCAGGCCCTCGAACCTCCCACCTTGGGAAAATTTAACACAGTTCAATCAATTTTTCATTAAGTGTTAATGTCAACCTTGGTTGAGCCAGGTCCTCGGACCTCCTGCCTTGGAAAAATTTAATACAATTCAATTAATTTTTATTAAGTGTTAATGTCAACCTCTGTTAAGCCAGGTCCTCGGACCTCCTACTTTGGAAAAATTTAACACGTTTCAATCATTTTTTATTAAGTGTTAATGTCAACCTTGGTTAAGCCAGGCCCTCGGACCTCCTGCCTTGGGAAAATTTAACACAGTTCAATCATTTTTCATTAAGCGTTAATGTCAACCTTGGTTGAGCCAGGTCCTCGGACCTCCTGCCTTGGGAAAATTTAACACAGTTCAATCATTTTTTATTAAGTGTTAATGTCAACTAAGGCTAAGCCGGGTCCTCAGACCTTCTGCCTTGGGAAAATTTAACACAGTTCAATCATTTTTCATTAAGTGTTAATGTCAACTAAGGCTAAGCCGGGTCCTCGGACCTTCTGCCTTGGGAAAATTTAACACAGTTCAATCATTTTTCATTAAGTGTTAATGTCAACCTTGGTTGAGCCAGGTCCTCGGACCTCCTGCCTTGGAAAAATTTAACACAGTTCAATCATTTTTTATTAAGTGTTAATGTCAACTAAGGCTAAGCCGGGTCCTCAAACCTTCTGCCTTGGGAAAATTTAACATAGTTCAATCATTTTTATTAAGTATTAATATCGACCTAGGCTAATCAAAGGTTGAAATGCCTTCGTGGTGAGGCCGCGCCTATCCTAATTTCGAACATGCCCGTGAGCACTAACCTATCGCTTCGGATGTTGAGTCGCATAGCATTCATATACAACAAATGGAGCAATAATAGGACAACAACGCAATAGACGTAATGCATTAAAAAAGTCACACTATAAAGGTAAAATGGCGAAATCCATAGATAATAAGCTGTTCGGGACAAAGCTAGAATAAGGAAATACAAGGTAAAACAAAAGAACAAAACACAAAGAAACTACTACACAAAATAGCCGACGAGAGCGAGGGACCATGCAGAGCGACGAGGGGAGCCCGAGCCTGCCTACCCCTTGATCTTCAATGGAGGTTCCTTTGGCAGCTTGGGGCGGGCCTCTTTGGTTTGGCCTTCTTCTTCGTCTGCCACGACCACGGACGGGTCTTGGACCTGCTTCCCCTTATCCTTCGGCTTAGGCGGAGGAAGGACTTGGCCGGCAAGCTCGTCCGACATCTCCTTAGGGATGGCAAACCCATCGAGGGGTGGGACTTGCACCTGGGAGGATAAGGGCTGCGCCGGGGCTGCAATCTCAGCGTCGACCAGAGTCGGAGCAACGTCTTCGATGAATCTGATGTCCTTTGGATACCAGATCCTCTCGACCGCCCTCAACTCGGAGCCGGCAGGGACTCCCGCAGCATTTAGGGCCTCGGCCCAAACCTGTTGGCAGTACTCCCTGCACAGCTCGCCTAACTCCTCGGTCAGGCGGTTCTTGGTCGTCTCGACCCCCTCATTGAAAGCAGCCCTGGTGGCGGCCTCTACCGTCTCCCTAATGGTGCGAGCCACCTCCTCGGCCTGCGCAAGCTCCTTTCTCAAATTGGAGACCTCTTGCCCCGCCTTGGCCAGGGCCTCCTCCCTTTGCTGCAGGAGCTTGCGCTGGGCTTCCGCCTGCGCCGTCGCCGACTTCAAGCCCGCATCCAAGCTCCTCCTTTCTTTCTGCTCGGAGGCAAGTTCGGCCGCCAGCTCCGCCTTCGCCGCCACGATGCGGCCTAACTCCTTTTCAACCTCCACCTTAGCGGCGTTTTCGAGCCCCGCCCGGTCCTGGTAATGCTGCACCAAAGCATCGGCCGCGAAGGCTTCCTGGGTGGCCTACAAAGACAAGTCAAAGAGCATGTAATCAATAGTTGGTTCTCATGCACGTATAGCGAAGTGGAGGCGAAAGGTTTGAGAGGCAACACTTACCAACGCTAAGTTCCTCTTGAGAGAAAGGAAGAGACGTGTCTGACCCATCCTCCCGAGATCCTCCATATCTCTGGGCAGGAGGAGGGGCTGCTCTAGGGTGTTGGCTAAATATGAAGCGTGGCCCCTCTGGTAGTCCCGGATGCTCGCGTTCATGGGAATCGGAGCCCCGTCTACCTGGAGAGCGGGGAACCAACTGGACTCCCCTCGGCAGACCTCGGCTTGTCCGCGGAGTTCCCCACTCTCGACGGACGAGGCCCTTACTCCACCCCCGGCCACCTGCTGCTGCTGCTGCTGCAGTTGCCTTTGGTGCTTCTGCTTTTTCTCCCTCTCCTTATCGGCCTCCTCGTTCTCGTTCCTCCTCTTCTTTGGGACGTTGGGAGGAGGAGGGAGTGGGTCGGTCGGAGGGGGAGGCAGAGGTGGGAGTATCTTCAGTTAGGACCCCAAAGCGTCACCCTTGAGGGCTTGGGTCCCTCTCTTCTTGGCAAAAAGGACCCTTAAAGACGTCATATCGTCGTCTTCTTCAGAGGAGGCCTCCGGTAGAGCGACAACTAAGCCCGGGATGCCGGAATGCCTGTCCGAGGTGCTCTCTTCCTCGTCCGAGATGTCAACCACGTTGCCCCCTAACGGCCTTTCGACTTCCTCTAGGTGGAACCGATCGATCTCCTCTCCAAGGGACGAGACGGAGGCTGCAGGCTCTTCCCGGACGATTGGGTCCTCTCGCTGTGTGGCCAAAGGAAGGGCTTCCATGGGCTGACCGTATAGGATGGTGGAGGGTGCGTCCGGCAAAGCGTGGGGAGCAAGGAACTCCGCGTAGCGAATGTCTATCCGCGCTCTCCTCTTATGGCCGGCAAGAATGGCATCCTCAACCTCGCCAAAAGCCTTCGAAATGGGGTCGTACCCCAATATTAGGTGGGCGGCCCTCACTTGCAGGTCGTCGTTCACGAAGACCTCGGATCTCAGAACCTTGTTAAGGTCCGAGACGTTGACGTTTCCCAAGTGGGGAGATGTGTGTTGCTTATCTGTAAGAAAGAGAGCAGAAGAACCAAGCTTGGTTAGGCATTCGCAACGAGTCAAACGGAGAAACATCTAGTGACAGCGAAACTACCAAGGGAATAGAAAAGGGGAAACTACATAAACAAAAAGTCCTAAGTCCTAGGGAATCACACCTGGGTGTCCCTCCCTCACTAGGCAATGGAGGCTGTCATGCCATCTCCCGGAGACGAGGAGATAATCGTCCTTCATGCCTTTGTTAGACTTGGGCAGACAGGAGATGAGTCGGAACGCGCTAGACCTCGATTTGAGGTAATAACCTGCGTCTTTCATCCGGTGGCACTCGTACATGTAGACAACGTCGTGCCACGTGAGGTGAAGGCCAATTTGCTCGTTCAGAGCATCGACGTAGCCTAGGATCGTAAAGACGTTGGGTGTGCACTGGTCTGGACACAACCTATGGTTGTGGAGGTACTCCCTAGTTACGTCCTTCATGGGGAGTGTCATCCCACCCTCTAGGAAGGCGATTATTGGGATGACGACCTACCCCGCTCCCCTAGAGTCCGCTACAGCCCTGGGGGGACAGTAATTCAGGGCCACATCTGAAGGGATATGGTACTTGGCCCTAAACCCCTCCATGCCAGAAGGTGTATCGACTAGACACTTAAACCTACCCATGAGGTACAGGTGGGAGAAGAAGATTCGTGAAGAAAGGGAAGGAAGACTAGCAACCTAGAGGGAAAGAGTTACGAAGAAGGGAGACTTACGGAGGAAGGAAATGCGAGTACTTTGGGAACTCCTTGAGAGTGAGGAAGTGAGAGATTGAATGGCTCCGTGACAAGTTTGCTTTTGGTGGAAATGGAGGGCGTCGCGGCAATCGAAGCGTTTTATATGATTGGGGAGCGGCGGTTCGTGGGAAACGTTTCGCTCAAATTTTCGGGGGCAAATCCAGACCGCAGGATCCCCATCTCACCGTTAAACGTGCGCGACAGGGAGTTACTCAGCGCAATTAATGCAGGCGTTGCTCGTAACGAAGCGTCAGAGACTTGTCCAGAAGGCGCGGGCGGGCTCCGCACGTGCGACGATTTAAACGTCACGTGGGGGAGAGATTCGTTAATCAAAAACCCATACGCCTCCTCGGATCGAAGTCAAATGACTTTTTGAGGGGCTATTGTGGGGGGTAAAAGCGCCAAAAACTCCATGTGGGCCTAGGGCCTGGCCCGAGGACGGGGCTCAACCGAAGGGGTCATGGATAGGGCCTCCTAAAAATGAAGGCCGAAACGCCCGCCGACCAGGCTGCCGATCGAATTTGTGCTGGTCCGAGGAGAAAGTCTCCTCGGACTAAGAGACCCTTGTCCGAGGAGTGTAGCATATTGTCCAGGGAAGGACTCCTAAAGCTCAGCGAGTCGCCCTCCGCCCCAACGGGACGCCGAGGAGGGGGACAAGAAGTACGTGCACTATACAAAGCTGCTGCCACTGCATTAAATGCCTTTCACCTACCCGCCTGGCCGCATTAATGGAGAAATGACTTCTGAGGGGACGGTGGATAGCCCTAAGGGCATTGGGGAGCGTTTTTAGGGAAAAGACAGGTGAGAACCAGAGATGGGGAGTATAAATAGAGAAGGGGGAACCACTGGAAGAGGGGCGGGATTTTTCTAAGGGAAAGAGGAAGGCTCTCTTTCTCTCTCTCTCTCTCTCTTGAAGAACAGAACGCTAGTCAGCACAGAAGCTCCTCGGCTCACGTCCGACAAGGGAAATAGGCCACTCCATCAGCCAGCCGTGTCCCGGAAGCGGACTTGGATCTCACACCATAGCCTTCTAAAGCACCAAGAGTTCTAGGCTTTAAGCCTATTCTCTACAAATTCTATTGTAAAGGCCACTTGGGCCGGCCCAGTCACTCATTTGGGCCAGAGGCCAACCTTGTGTCCTTACAATATATATTATATTTGTAATTATCCCTATAATAAATGAAAATATGATTACAAAATACATTGATATTTATTAAATTAGTCCAAATTTGCAAAAAGGAAGTTCAATGACACCACCCTAAAAATATTATCATGTGCAACACACAGATTCGTGACTAATATGATATAATGTTCTAGCCAACCAAATATTTGGTAACTTGAACTATTATATTCACCCCTAATACCCTGTTAATTTCATTTGTTTGAAATGAAATATTAACGGTTTCTTAAAAAGGTACATGTGTTGCTAAATTTATTTAGCACCAACAAGTTCATGAATATCTTGCAACACTAATACGATTTTCTCCAAACCGGCCTTAACAAAAGAACTCAAATATATGTACGCTAATTTCATACTTAACATGACCATAAAATAAAAAACATAATAATAATAATAATAATAATAATAATAATAATAATAATAATAATAATAATAATAATAATAATAATAATAATAATAATAATAATAATAATGTTCCCTTTAGCTTTCTAAAATATCACACTTTGGTTTTAAACATATATCATACAAATAAAATAAAAAGGGGGAAAACTAAATCAAGATATTGATATTACTATACTTTTATTGGCCATCTCAATCATAAATAAGATGTTCTTCGATCCAAATTTTTGGCGCATTACTAGTTTTAGAAGCATCATAATTATGGATGATAATCATTAGCAAAGCTATATTTTAAATTGAACCAACAGAATTGCAGACACAATTCAATGAAATTTTAAATAAATTTTATGATAAAAGCATTTTCATTGTTGTAAATTAGGCTTTTGGCATACCTTCATGTAATATTGTTCTAACTCTTTACATCTAATTCTGTGACTATGCATGTCTTCGCTGCTTAGCAGTGGTCCGCTTTGTAAATAAAGAGTTTATTTTTCTTTTTTCTTTCAAATTTTTTGAAAAGATATTTTTAAAAAATAGTAAATTGATTTTGATTTTCTAGGCTTTACACCGTTTTAATAATGTTATATAATGTATTCTAAAAAAATCTTATTTAATAAATAGTAAATTATATATATAGGAAAAAAAAGAGAATTGAACCTTGTAGTCACCTTATAATTTTTTGCAAAATGCTTAAAGTTCTAATGCAAACAATCGAAACATGTATAGTGGATAATTAAAATTGCCATAAAATATATGTACGTTGATTTCATAATTATGAAGGCCACAAAAAATAAACATGACCATAAACATAAATATAACACAAATATAAATAAAACATTTTGATTTTTATCTTTGTAAAATGTGATCTTTTGGTTTTAAATACATAATCCAAATAAAACAAAAATGGAAAAAGTAAATCAAGATATTGATGTCACTTTACTTTTATCGACCATATTTACCATAAATAGGATACTCTTTTATCCAAATTTGTGGCTCATTACTAGGCAAAGATAATTTTGTACAAAAGTAGTTGGGATCAACAAAGCTAAGATAGCCGACATAGTTTAAGAATTGAGACCCTAGTTTTAGGGACTTGGCCTGGGTCCATTACACAGGTTAAGATCACGACAAGTTGGGTCCAATGCTCAAGAGCATTGGACCAATCTTTGCCACAATTTTAGAAAACAGTCCAAAAGGGCATGAATTTGAATCCTGTTTTTAAAGAGAAAATGTGAGAGAGAGCATACGTGCACCATATGCATGGTAATCACCTCTCTCTCTCTCTCTCTCTCTCTCTCTCTCTCTCTCTCTCTCAAGTGGACAGTTTCTCTTCTAGTTGTTAAGAAAGAGGGGTAAATAAAAATTAGCCTTTGTGCTTTGACCATGACATAACATTTAAATCCCTAAATTTTGTACTGAAATAAATTGTTAGGTTTTCATCTAAATTAACAAATTTCATATTTTGTGAACACATTTACCCTTAATTTTATCACCCTTCATCTTCTAAAGGATAGATAGTCAAATCCACTGATTTAACCATAAAAGCACAATAGTACACAAATACAAAGAAACTTATAGCAAAAAAAAAAATGCAACTTAGAGTCTCAAATTCAATTCCCACCAATATATTCTCTTCACTAGTCAATACAATAAGAAATTAACAAATCCAAGAATTTCGAGTTTAGAAAAAAAAAATCAAATTCAAATAGAATACAACCACAAAATAAAATCCATGGTAATTTGATAAACTCAATCTTTAACATTTTGCAGAATGCAAAATCGATAGAGTGCAGACACTTCAAATGCTACTGAACTTGTCTCCACACAAGATTAAGAGGAAATTAAATTTTACCACCCTAAATTATATGCTAGATTACACTTTGAATCTTAAACTTTTAAAATGATTGAACCACAAATCTCTTATTCAACCATTAAAGACTTTACCAATTAAGCTAACTAGAACACACTTGTGAACATGAGACTTGATTTAACTATATATAATATTATATTTTTATTTATGTATATTTGTCTAGAAATATAGTTATATGGACTTGAAATTGGATTATATAAGTTTGTAAATAAGTTCATATGATATTAAATTATAAGTAGTGGTGTTATTGATAACATAAATGGTACATTCATTGTAGGGACTTGGGCCCGTGAGATCAAGAATGGGCCATGTGGCTAAGGCCCAACACAGTGGCGATAGAATCAATCTATTGAGGAAATGGACAAGAGTCTTAGGCTACCGTTCGGGGTAAACCGTATTACGTTCGGGCCAAGTTGGGCCTAATACTAACTAGTAATCCAAAGGGAAGCCGGCAAGGGGATAGTCAAATTAAGGTCGGTAACCGAGCACTCTCAACACCTTTGGGAAATCCGATACCAAACACTATTTGATGTCTGGAACAAGTTCCAAGAGAATCCTCTGAAGTTGTGAGGATTCCTTGAGATTCTAGTGGACATAGAAATGCGTGTGAAGTGGGAAAATAGTAATGATGATAACTCCACTAATGAGAGACTATAAAAAGGGGAGAGAACATAAAAAGGGTTGGAAAAAAGAAAGTGAGAGATTGAGAAGGAGAAGGTGACTAAACTGGGAAAAAGAGGGAAACAATGGGAACAAAGGGAGGAAGATTCAGCTTGGACTTACCAAGTGAAGTTTGGAGCTAATATAGCCCACATACAAATTAATTGGGACCCAAATACTACGACTTGATGAGGTTTTAGGACCACATTCATAGTAAAAAATAAAAATTCATAGATCTGTGGAGTATAAAATTTTAATTATGATATTAATATATATAGAAAAAGAATAAGTTAATCAAGTAGCTTGTAAATAAGCTTAAGCTTGTTTGACAAAAAAAAGAAAAGAAAAAAAAAAAGAAGGAACCAAATTTGAACATGTAATTTTGATTAGTAATGAGCTTGAGTATAAAGTAAAATCAAATAAACAAACATGAATTTTTAATACTCGGCTTGACTAGTTTACAACCCAATCTATGAGTTATCTGGCCATTATCGCGATGAAGGGAATGACATAAGATAGAATTGACAAAAATGTATAGGCACATGACATTTTTTATAAATATTATTTGATAGTTGAATGATGAGGAATTTAAACCCTAAATGTTAAGGGTAACAAAACTCTTAACACAATGAAAATGAAATTTGCATGTTTTTTTAATTGATAATTTATCGAATATATTACTTATAGGAAATTTAGATAAATTTTCTTAGATATATTTAAACATATAACTGTATTTAAGGTAATTTTCTTTCAAAAAATGTTTAAATCTTATTGGTTAATAAAATTATGTGTTAGATTTCTTGTTAACTGATAGTTCTGTCACTGTATATATCATTGAGGATAGAAGTCAATGTTTGATATCTAAGTAAGGACAATAGAGCAAATACTGTAACAACATATTTCTCTTGGTTGGTAGATTCAAGTACTTCATTAGATGGTCCTGGGTTAGCTCTGCTGGCTTCAAGTTATCATTCATATTCTAATCACTATCGGCATGAAATGAATCTAACTTGTTTCTAATAAAACTTATAATTATATATATATATATATATATATATATATATATATATATAAAAGGGCTTCTAACTTGTTCATCACTTTCTAAAAAATTTATTTAATAAATAGTAAATTAAAATATAGAAAAAAAAAAGAAAAAAGAATTGAACCATATAACAAAATTTTATAGTCACCTCATAAATTTTTGCAAAATGCTTTAAGTTCTAGCGCAAACAATTGAAACATTTATAATGGATAATTAAAATTGCCTTAATATATATGCATGTTGATTTCATAATTAACAAGTTTACAAAAGATAAACATGAGCATAAACACAAACATAAATATATTACAAATATAAATAAAATATTTTAATTTTTATCTTTATAAAATATGATATTTTGGTTTTAAACACATATAATCTAGAGAAAACAAAAACATAAAAAATAAATCAAGATATTGATATCACTTTACTTTTATTGACCATCTTGACCATAAATAGGATACTCTTCCATACAAATTTGTGTCTCATTATTAGTTAAAGATAATTTTCTACAAAAGTAGTTGTGATTAACAAAGCCAAGATAGTTGAGATAGTTTAAGAATTAAGACCCTAGTTTTAGGGATTTAGATTGGGTCCATTACACAAGTTAAGATCATGACAAGTCAAGTCCAATGTTCAAGAGCACTGGATCAATCTTTGCCGCAATTTTAAAAAATGGTCCAAAAGGGCATGAATTTGAATCCTGTTTTTAAAGAAAAAATGTGACAGAGCATACATGCACCCAATGCATGGTATACCACCTTGTTCTTGACACTTGATAGCTTCTCTTTCTCTTTCTCTTTTTTTTTTTTTCGCTTTTCTTTTCTTTTCAAATGGACAGTTTCTCTTATAAAAGTTAAGAAAAAGGGGTAAATACAAATTAGCCTTTGTGATTTGACCATGACATAACATTTACATCCCTAAAGTTTGTACTGAAATAAGTTTGTTAGGTTTTCATCCAAATTAACAAATTGCATATTTTGTGAACACATTTACCCTTAATTTTGTCACCCTTCATCTTCTAAAGGATAGATAGGCGTCCATTGATTTAACCATAAAAGCACAATTGTACACAAATATAAAGAAACTTATAGCAAAAAGATGCAAATTGAAGTCCCAAATTCAATTACCACCAATATAATCTCTTCACTAATCAATACCATAAGGATACAAAGTAAGTTTTAGGCCCAAATGCGTGATCGGGCCGGCCCAAGTGGCCTACACAATAGAATTTGTAGAGAGTGGGCTCAAAGCCTAGACTTCATAGGGCTCTAGAAAGCTATGGCGTATGGACTAAGTTCGCTACTGATGTGCAACGAGCTGATGGAGCGACTTTTACTCTCCTCAGACGTGGGCCGAGGAGCTTATATCCTGGCTTCCCTTCTGTTATCTGGGAAGAGAGAGAGTGAGTCTTCTTTTTAGGAGAAAAAATTCGGAACTCCTTCCAATGGTTCCCCCTTCTCTATTTATACTTCCTATTCCTAGTTCCCATCTGTCTTTTCCCTGAAAACGCTCCCCAATGCCTATAGAGCTGACCACCGTCCCCTCAGAAATCATTTCTCTATTAATGCGGCCAGGCGGGTAGGTGAAAGGCCTTTAATGCGGAGGCAGCAGCTTTATGCAGTGCACGTCCCACTTGTCCCCCTCCTCGACGTCCCATTGAAGCTTGGGACGACTCGCTGAGCTTGAAGAGCTTTTCCTTGGACGTCGTGCTACACTCTTCAGTCCCTGGCCCTACTATCCGAGAAGAAGTTCTCCTCTGACCGTCCCCCAACTGGCTGACGGCCTGGCGGGCCTTTGAGCCCCCGTTTTAAGAGGCTCTATTCTCGACTCATGGCCCCTTTGGCAGAGTCCACGTTCTCGGACCAGGCCCGAGGCCCATATGGTGTTTTGACACCTTTACCCCCCACAATAGCCCCTCAAAAAGTCATTTGACTCCGATCCGAGGAGGTAGATGAGTTTTTGACCTGCGAAACCTTCCTCCACGTGACCTCTTAATTGTCGCACGTGCAAAGTCTATCCGCACCTTCTGGGAAAGCCTTTGGTGCTTCGTAACACGTAACGCCTGCATTAATTGCGCTGAGTAACTCCCTGTCGCGCACGTTCAACGTTGAGATGGGGATTTAAAGGCCTGGGTTCATTCCCGAAAATTTGAGCGGGATTTTTCTTGCAAACCGCCGCCCCTCAATGATCAAAACGCTTTGATAATCGTGAATGTCCCGCATTTCTTCCAAAGAGCAGATATCCTCCGGAGTCATTCAATCTTTCTTCCTTACTCAAAAAGCTCCCAGAAGTTCGCATATCTTCCTCCTGTAAGTCTCTCACTCCTTCGAACCCTTTCCTTTTCGGCCGTCAACCTTTCTTGCTTTTCACCATAACTCTTTACCTTGACTGTCCACCCCATGGGTAAATTTAAGTGTCTAGTTGATACGGCCTCTGGCATGGAAGGATTCAGGGCCAAATACCACATTCCTCTGGATGTGGGCCTAGAATACTGCCCCCTAGAGGCCGTAGCAGATTCTAGGAAGGAGGGGCAAGTAGTCATCCCCATAATCGCCTTCCTAGAGGGTGGAATGACGTTACCCATGAAAGACGTGACCAGTGAATATCTTCACAACCATAGGTTATGGCCAGACCAGTGTACCCCCAATATGTTTAGGATATTAGGCTGCGTCGATGCTCTAAACGAGCAAATGGGTCTGCGCCTCACGTGGCATGACGTTGTTTACATGTACGAGTGCCATCGGATGAAAGACGCTTGTTACTACCTCAAATCAAGGTCTAACGCCGTCAGGCTCATCTCCTACCTGCCCAAGTCCAATAAAGGCATGAAGGATGATTATCTCATTGCCACTAGGAGGTGGTATGACAGTCTCCACTGCCCAGGGAGGGAGGGGCGGCCAGGTGTGATTCCCTAGGTTTTAGGAGTTTTGGCTTATAAAGTTTTGCCCCCCTTAGTAGATTTACTGCTGTTTGATATGTCCTTTACTCGATTCGTCATGAGTATCTAACCATGTCTGGCTCCTCTATTGTCTTTCCTGCAGATAAACAGCATACATCTCCACGCCTGGGTGACATCAACGTCTCGAACCTCAATAGAGTTCTGAAATCCGAGGTCTTCGTGAACGGGGACCTGCAAGTGAGGGCCGCCCACCTCATATTGGGATACGATCCAATATCCAAGGTTTTTGGCAAGGTCGAAGACGCCATCCTTACTGGTCATCGGAGGCGTTCGAGGATAGACGTCTGCTATCCCGATTTTCTTGCCCCTCGCCCCATTATAGACGCGCCATCCACCATCCTGTGTGGTCAGACCATCGAGGCCATCCCTTTGGTAGTGCAGTGGGCAGACCAGGCTGTCCGAGAAGAGTCCACGGCTTCCCCCTCATCCCTAGGTGAGGAAATTGATCGGTTTTGCCTAGAGGAGGCCGAGAGACCATTGAGGGGCCACGTAGTTAATATATCGGACTAAGAAGAGGGTACCTCGGACAGGCATTCCAGTATCCAAGGATTAGTTGTTGCCCAACCGGAGGTCTCATCCGAAGCAGACGACGACATGGCGTCTCTGAAGCAGCTCTTTGCCTGAAAAAGGGGGGGTCCAAGCCACCAAGGGGGACGCCTCGGGGTCCCAACTAGGATTGACTCTGCCTCCCCCTCCCTCCGATCCACTCCCTCCTCCTCCTAACATCCCAAAGAAGAGGAGGAATGAGAATGAAGAGGCGGACAGGGAGCGGGAGAAGAAACAAAAACAGCAGAAGCAGCAGCAAAAAAAGCAACTGCCCATGGCCAAGGTTGGAAGGCGAGCCTCGTCTATAGAGAGCGGGGAGATTCGAGGGCAAGCCGAGGTCCGCCGAGGGGAGTCCAGCTGGTACCCCGCTCTGGAGGTGGATGGGGCTCCCGTGTCTCTCCAAGCGAGCATCAGGGACTTCCAGAGAGGTCATGCCTCTCAGCTGGCGAATGCTCTGGAGCAGCCCCTCCTCCTACCTAGTGACATGGACGATTTAGGGAGGATGGGTCGGATGCGCCTCTTTCTTTCCCTCAAGAGGAACTTGGGCCTAGTACGTGCCATCCTTCTAGTTCATCATCGTTATTTTGGCCTTTGCACATGCTAACACTTGGTTTTCTATATAACTGTTGGAATTCCCCTCCGCAGGCCATCTAGGAGGCCTTTTCTGCCGACTCGCTAGTGGAGCACTACCAGAATCGAGTAAGGGCCGAGCAGTCAACCAAGGCGGAGGTTGAGAAGGAGTTGGGGCACGCCGAGGCGGAGAAGGCTGACCTGGCCACCAAGCTATCCTCCGAGCAAACCGAGAGGAGGAGTTTGGATGCGGGCTTGAAGACAGCGATGGCACAGGCAGAGAGCCAACGCAAGCTCCTGCACCAGAGGGACGAGGCACTGTCCAAAGTAGGGCAGGAGATCTCAAACTTAAGAAGAAAGCTTGCGCAGGCCTAAGAAGCGACTCGCACCATTAAGGAGACTGTGGAGGTCGCCACCAAGGCCGCCTACAACGAGGGGGTCGAGGCGATGGAGAATCGCCTGACCGAGGAGCTGGCCGAGCTGTGCAGGGAGTACTGCCAACAATTTTGGACGGAAGCCTTAAATGCTGTGGGAGTTCCTACCAACTCTGAGTGGAGGGTAGCAGAGAGGGTCTGGTATCCCGAGGATATCATATTCATCGAAGACGCTCCTTCTACTCTGATCGCTCCCGAGACCGCGACCCCGACACTGCCTCCCTCCTCCCAGGATCAAGTTCTACCCCCTGAAGAGGTTGTTGCCCCTAAAGGAGGGGCCGAGAAGAGGTTAGGTGAGCCAGCCAGCCAGGTCTTACCTCCGCCTAAATCAAAGGACAAGGGAAAGCAAGTCCAGGACCCGTCCGAGGTCGAACCAGAGTGAATTGAGGTAGAAGGCCAGACTAAAGAGCCCTCATCTAAGTCAGTGAAGGACCCCCCGTTAAAGATCAAGGGATAGGCAACCTCGGGCCCCTTTCTCGCGCAACTTTGTCGTTTTGCGTAGATTTTCACTTTTATTAACTGTTTTTCATGTAGATTTTCAGTATCTTTTTTGTAATTCCCTTCCTTTAGCCCTTTTGTAAACAATTTTTAATGAATTTCTGTGTTTTGCTTATGATAATACACCTTTCTTGCTTGGTTATATTTATGTGTAATTCAACGATTAACAGCAACACTTAACGAAAAATGAATTGCATGCTAAATTTTTCCATGGCAGAAGGTCCGAGAACCTGGCACAGCCAAGCTTGACATTAACGCTTAATGAAAAATAAATTGCCTGTTGAATTTTCCCAAGGTAGAAAGTTCGAGGACTTGGCGTAGCCTAGGTTGACATTAACAAATAGTTTAAATGAATCGTATGTTAAATTTTCCCAAGGCAGAAAGTCCGAGGACCTGGCTTAGCCAAGGTTGACATTAACAAATAGTTTAAACGAGTTGTATGTTAAATTTTTCCAAGGCCGAAAGTCCGAGGACTTGGCTTAGCCAAGGTTGACATTAGCAGATAATTGAAATGAATTGGATGTTAAATTTTCCCAAGATAGAAGGTCCGAGGACCTGGCTTAGCCAAGGTTGACATTAATAAATAGTTTAAAGGAATTGTATGTTAAATTTTCCCAATGCAGAAGGTCCAAGGACCTGGCTTAGCCAAGGTTGACATTAACAGATAGTTTAAACGAGTTGTATGTTAAATTTTCCCAATGCCGAAAGTTCGAGGACTTGGCGTAGCCTAGGTTGACATTAACAGATAGTTTAAACGAATTGTATGTTAAATTTTTCCAACGCAGGAGGTCCGAGGACCTGGCTTAGCCAAGGTTGACATTAACAGATAGTTTAAACGAGTTGTATGTTAAATTTTCCCCAAGGCCGAAAGTCCGAGGACCTGGCTTAGCCAAGGTTGACATTAACAGATAATTGAAATGAATTGGATGTTAAATTTTTCCAAGGCAGAAGGTCTGAGGACCTGGCTTAGCCAAGGTTGACATTAACAGATAGTTTAAATGAGTTGTATGTTAAATTTTCCTAAGGCCGAAAGTCCGAGGACTTGGCGTAGCCTAGGTTAACATTAACAGATAGTTTAAACGAATTGTATGTTAAATTTTCCCAAGGCAGGAGGTCCGAGGACCTGGCTTAAGGGCGCCACCCGGCTGGTGAATGTTGGGAGTGAACCTTTGACATTGATCGCACTTTCTCGCGTACTCCTGCGCCTCTCTTTGCATGTTTGGCCACTAGTACCCTTGTGTGATGGCCCTGTGGGCTAGTGACCTTACGCCCGTGTGGCTACCACATATTCCCATATGCAACTCCTCTAAGAGCTGCTCTGTCCCTTTCGGGTGCACACACAATAGGTAGGGCCCCGAAAAGGAGCGTTTATAGAGCTTCTCGTCCTCGAATAGCCAAAACTGCGGAGCCTTCCTACAGATCTTGTCGGCCTCAGACTTCTCCTCCGGTAGAGTGTCGTATTTAAGGAAAGACACTATGCGGTCCATCCAACTGGGTTCTGTTCTGACCTGACCTGTTGGACTTGGATGGCCCGACAATCTGGCCCAGCTGGCCTAAATAGGTCCTCAACGAGAATGACCTGAGGAAGGCCCTAGGCCGAGGACGTTGCAAGTGTGGCCAGCAATTCGGCGTGGGTGTTTCCGCTTCTGGAGATGTGTGATAGTGCGAGGGATTCGAATTTGGCCTGCAAGTGCTTGGCGCGGGCTAAATACTCTCGCATTCTCGGTTCCCTAACCTCCAATTTCCCTTCCACCTAGCCGACCACTAGCTATGAGTCCGAGAATGCCAGCATCGTTTTTCCCCCCATCTTTCAAACTATGTCCATTCCTACTAGCAAAGCCTCGTATTTGGCTTCGTTATTGGTAGCCGAGAACGCTAACCTCAAGGATTTTTCCACGACGATTCCCTCTGGGGACGTCAAAACTATCCCTACGCCTGAACCCCTTTGGTTGGAGGCCCCGTCCACATAAAGCTTCCACACCGGAGGTTTCTTACACGAGGCTACACCGACTGGCTTCCCATCCGTGCCCTGATAACGCCTTAAAATGTATACTTGTTATATGTTTACGTGGGCGTTATCTCCTTATTACTATGCTTAATTTGTATAATTAAACCATTATTTGCATTAGTCCCTATTATATAGCTTTACATAATTTCTTGAATAAGATGCTATTCATTGTGTGTAATTTTCTACTTTCAGGAAATTATGTGAGAAAGATGAGTTTACAGGAATTTGTGAGAGAATGGAGGCCAAACTATAATTAAAGTGGAGCTAAAGAACCATGCTCAAATGTCTAAGGAGCAGCTGGAGTGCTTGGATCATCTACCATGATTGGAAGCTTCAAATAAGGAAAGAAATCAAAGAGGCAGAATCTGAAAAGGAAAAATCTGATTTGAGCACTGATCAGTATTTTGGGCGTATCTCACTCATCAAAAATCCAATTGATACAGAGCCAGATGGGTTGGAACCGTGATTTCATTATCTACAACTTTCCAGTTTTGAGTTTTTCCAAATTCGCAAGTTTTGAAGGCCGAAATTAACTCACAAGTTACCGCTGTAAACCTGGACGGAAATTAAAATAGAAAAAGTTTTATTTTCTTGAGACTTTTTGGACATTAGGTTTTTGGAGGCGAGGCGGTGAGAACGAATTTTGGGCAGAGAAAACTTGTATTTTTCCTTCTCTAATGGCAGCCTAAACCTTTTGCTAGGGCTAGAGGTTATGTTTCTTCTATACGGTATGAATATTCAATGTGATTTTTTCTAAGATTTTATCAACGGCATATTTGATTGTTCAATTAGATTTCTATTGATGTATTAGTTCTTCCATGCTTTCAATAAGTTCAATAATGTTTTTCTTATTGTTTAGATAAATTTCTAATAGTTTCAAATAGAAATCAGATTTTAAAGTGAATGGGTTTTTCTGAAAAACTTTTCTAACCGCATTATTAATCGAGGTTATAATGCGTTCTTGAATTGTCTCAGTTCAACCGAATCATAAGTTTTTAATTGTATAAGAACAATCAATTATGAAATAGATATTTTCTTAGATCACAAAGAATCTCATATCGATATAGGGAAACTCCCCGATGCTCTAGTATATACATTATTGATTTGAATCAGTTTTTATTATTATTCTTGTTAACAATCACCAAGCAAAAGTATTTTTTTTCTCCATGTAAATTGTCATTTAATTATATTGTCTTTGAATTTACCCTGCTCCTTGTGGTTCGACCTCGGTACTCCGAGAATTATATTGCTACGATCTCCTGCACTTGGGAGTGAGCAAGCATGCCCCATCCCTCCAGGTTTTCCTCTAGGGAAGGTTCCGTGAACTCCGCCACTAGGTCGGCCAGGACTTGTCCTTTTATAGATGTACGAGGCAAGTACTTGATGTCGAAGGCACCCAAGACAGTTCCCCATTTAGCGATCTTGCTGGAGTAGTCAGCACTCCGCAACACGGACTTAAGAGGAAGTTGGGTTAACACGACAACTGCGTGAGATTGAAAATAGTGCGGAAGCCGGCGCGTCGCGTGCACTACAGCCAAGATCGCCTTTTCCAACGGTAGATACCGGATCTTAGCCTCCTGCAAGGACTTGCTCACATAATAGACCGGTCTCTGTATATCGTTGTTGTCCCGTATCAGAACCAGGCTAACGGCATGGGCAGCCACAGCTAGGTATGCAAACAATACTTCGTCTAGATCAGGGCGGGACATGACGGGTGGCCGAGAGAGGTATTCCTTCAGCTGCTGGAAGGCCAATGAGCATTCCTCGGTCCATTTGAATCCCTTCCATTTGTTTAATAGTTGGAAGAAGGGTCGGCACTTGTCCGTAGACGGGGAAATGAACCTGTTGAGGGCAGCCGTCATCCCAGCCAGCCTCTAAACCTCTTTCGGGTTCCGAGGAGGTTGCAGGTTACAGATTGCGGTGATCTATTCGAGGTTGGCCTCAATACCTCTATGAGTAAGTATGTAGCCCAGGAATTTACCAGACCTTACACCAAAGGAGCATTTGGAGGCGTTCAAACGTAAATTGTGCTCCTTCTAAGTCTGAAATGTGTTGCTCAGGTCGGCCACATGCTTTAATATAGCCCGATTCTTTACAACCATGTCATCCACGTATACTTCAATGGTTTTTCCTAATCGCACTTCAACATCCGGGTCATCATCCTTTGGTAGGTAGCCCCTACGTTCTTCAAGCTGAAGGGCATCACCTTGTAGTGGTATTTACCGGTGGGGGTAACAAATGCCGTTTTCTCTTGGTCCTCCAAGGCCAAGGGTATCTGGTGGTACCCCTGAAAGGTGTCTAGAAAACTCATTCGAGGGTGGTCGACCGTCGCGTCTACCAGCTGATCTATATGAGGCATAGGGAAGGAGTCCTTCGGACAAGCTTTGTTCAAATTCGTGAAATCCACGCATACCCTCCATTTCCCACTTTTCTTTTTTACCACAACGGTGTGGGCCAACCATTTAGGATAGAACACTTCCTTGATAGCCCCAGCTCTCTTAAGTTTGATGACTTCCTCCTTAACTGCTTCGGAATGCTCTTTAGAAGAGCGTCGAGGAGGTTACTTCTTTGGCACTGCGGCCGGGCTGACGTTCAAGTGGTGGCATATGAAGTTTGGGTCAATTCTAGGCATCTCATGCTCGTCCCATGCAAACACATCAAGGTTCCTTCTCAAGAATGCGACCAACTCCTCCTTCTCTTCGGCCGGTAGGTTAGCCCTTACCTGGAAGAACCTCTCTGGGTCACTTCCCACGAGAACCCTGTCTAGCCCCTCACATGTGGACTCTTCTGCCACCGCCTCTCCAGTCATGGCAGAAGAGGTTAATTGCTATGGGGTCGAAGCGGCTAAAGCCGAGGACTGGGGATCAAGCCCGCGTAGAACTGGGGCTGTCAGGCACTGTCTCACCGTGGACTGGCTCCCGAGAATCTCTTCGACCTGGCCGCCAAAAGGAAACTTTACCTTGGCGTGCAGAGTAAAGGCGACAGCTCCTAGGACGTACAGCCAAGGTCTTCCCACAATGGCCGTGTAACGAGAGTAAGCGTCGACCACGATGAAATCCACCTCAACTACCGCTGGTCCTGACTGTATAGGCAACCTAATCTGTCCCTTCGGAACGACTGCCCTTCCCTAGAAAGCTTATCAGTGGTGAGTCATATGCTGAAAGGTCCTCTTCCCTCAGGTTCAAACATTTGAATAGATCGGGGTACATGATGTCCGCGCCACTTCCTTGGTCTACCATCACCCTCTTCACATCGTAACCCCCAATCCGCAACATTATGACCAAGGCGTCGTCGTATGGTTGGATGGTCCCCACTTTGTCCGTGTCCGAGAAGCCCAGAGTGGGCGGTTCAACACCCTTAATCTTCTTCGGCTCGGAGCCAAAGCCCTCAGCTTGGGCCCTCGCCACAGACATCACCCGGGAAGGGCGAGGGCCGGTCCTTCCAAGGGCGGTGAAGATGTCATTGATGGTTCCCAGAGGAGGTCTCGGGGCATGATGGCCTTGATTAGTCGGCCCAAGGCGCTCTCCCTGTCCATCAGGCTGATACTCGAACTGTTTCAGCTTTCCCTCCTTCGTCAACTGCTCTAGGTAGTTCCGCAGGCTCTTGCAGTTCTCAGTCGTGTGGTTGTTCTCTTAATGATACTGACAGTGGCGGTTCTGGTTACGCTTTATAGGGTCGCCTATCATTTTACTGGGCCACCTAAAATAGGGTTCGTGATGGATCTTCTCGAACACCTGTTGTATGGGTTCGCAGAATACAGTACTAACCACCTGCGTAGGTGTCAGACCAGGATGTCCAGCAAACTCTCTCCTCGGCCTACTGTTACTGCATCTTTCCGACCTGAAATCCTTCCTCTCGTGAGGGATAACCTTCGCCCTTCCTTTTACTTGCAATTGATCTTCCTTAACCCGCGTGTACTCGTCAATGCGGTCCATGAGCCGACGCACGCTCTTGACCGGCCTTTTGGTCAGTGACTTTCTCAAGTCATGCTCATTCGGAAGGCTGACTTTGAAGGTGCTTATGGCGACCTCGTCGAAGTCCCCATCGATCTCGTTGTACATCTCCCAATACCTGTCGATATACGCCCTGAGGGTCTCTCCTTCTCTCATGGCCATGGATAACAGTAAGTCCAGGGGCCGAGGCACCCTACTGCACGTGATGAACCACGATCCAAATGCCCTGGTGAGTTCCATGAAGGAATCGATAGAACCTGCCTTCAGGTCATTGAACCACCTCATTGCAACAGGTCCCAGGCTAGAAGGGAAGACTTTGTACATCAGGGTCTTATTCTTTGAGTGCACTGCCATCCTCTGGCTGAAATGGCTCACATCTTCTACTGAATCCGTTCTTCCGTTGTAGATGGTGAAGGTCGGTTATGTGAATCGCCTTGGAACCTTTCCCTTCTCGATCCTCCGAGTGAAGGGTGACTTAGAAATCTGGTAGAGCGTCTTACTCAAGGTGTTGTTGGCCAAGCCCCTTGAGGAGGCCCTCTTATCCTTAGGGACGCAGTGGCGTTCGTCCTCATAAGAGGAGGACCCGCTGGGGGGTGTCCTCGACCTAGAACTGCCGATGCTGCTACAAGAGTCAGCTAAAGACCGGTCTGGAAGAGAGGGCGTGCGTCGTCGTTTCTCCCGGCGCAATTTCTTCCTTAAATGGTCAATCTCCCTTTGCAGGGTTTCGACACTTTTCTCGCGAGAGGCTCTACTTCCGTCCCGTGCATGGCTCCTCCCACGCGTGCGTCCTGTGTGCACGCTAGCTTCGCGGTCTCTCTCCCGCTCTAGCCACGAAAAGTGATCCTTGTGCCAGGATCCCATGTGTTCTGCACGACGTGAACCTGAACCTGCCATGGTATTTCGCGTCCCTTTCATCAAGGCTTCCCACAGACGGCACCAATTGTAAGGACACAAAGTAAGCCTTAGGCCCAAATGCGTGACTGGGCCGGCCCAAGTGGCCTACACAATAGAATTTGTAGAGAGTGGGCTCAAAGCCTAGACTTTATGGGGCTCTAGAAAGTTATGGCGTATGGACTAAGTTCGCTACTGACGTGCAACGAGCTGATGGAGCGACTTTTACTCTCCTCGGACGTGGGCCGAGGAGCTTATATTCTGGCTTCCCTTCTGTTATCTGGGAGGAGAGAGAGTGAGTCTTCTTTTTAGGAGAAAAAATCTGGATCAACTTCCAATGGTTTCCCCTTCTCTATTTATACTTCCCATTCCTGGTTCCTATCTGTCTTTTCCTTGAAAACGCTCCCCAATGCCTATAAAGCTGACCACTGTCCCCTCAGAAGTCATTTCTCCATTAATGCAGCCAAGCGGGTAGGTGAAAGGCCTTTAATGCGGAGGCAGCAGCTTTATGCAGTGCACGTCCCACTTGTCCTCCTCCTAGGTGTCCCATTAAAGCTTGGGACGACTCGCTGAGCTTGAGGAGCTCTTCCTTGGACGTCGTGCTACACTCTTCGGTCCCTGGCCCTGCTGTCTGAGAAGAAGTTCTCCTCAGACCCTCCCCCAACTGGCTGACGGCCTAGCGGGCCTTTAGGCCCCCATTTTAGGAGGCCCTATTCTCAACTCACGGCCCCTTTGGCAGAGTCCACGTTCTCGGATCAGGCCCGAGGCCCATATGGTGTTTTGACACCTTTACCCCCTACAAATACAATAAAAAATTGAACATAATTAACAAATCCAAGAATTTCAAGTTTAGAAAAAAAATCAAATTCAAATAGAATACAACCACAAAATAAAATCCATGGTAATTTGATAAGCTCAATCATCAACATTTGCAAAATGCAAAATCAATGGGGTGCAAACACTTCAAATTGTACTGAACTTGTCTCCACACAAGATTGGGGGGATATTAAACTTTATCACCCTAAACTATATGCCAGATTACAATTTGAATCCTAAACTTTTAAGATGATTGAACCCCAAATCTCTTACTCAACCATCAGAAACTTTACCAGTTAAGCTAACTAGAACACACTTGTGAACATGAGACTTGATTTAACTATATATAATATTATATTTCTATTTATGTATATTTGTCAAGAAATATAGTTATATAGACTTGAAATTGGATTATATAAGTTTGTAAATAGGTTCATGTGATATTAAATTATAAGTTGTGGTTTTAGTGATAGCATAATTGGCATATTCATAGTAAAAAATAAAAATTCATAGATTTGTGGAGTAAAATTTTTTAATTATGATATTAATATATATGAGAAAAGAATAAGTTAATCAAGTAGCTCATAAACAAGTTCAAACTTGAGCATGTTTGACAAAAAAAAAAGTACCAAATTTGAACATATAATTTTGATTAGTAATGAGCCAGAGTACAAAGTAAAATCAAATGGACAAACATGAACATTAATACTCAGCTTGACTAGATTACAACCCAATTTATGAGTTATCTAGCCATTATCATGATGAAGGGAATGACATAAGATAGAATTGACAAAAATGTATAGGTGCATGGCATTTTTAAAAAAATGATTTAATAGTTGAAGGATGAGGAATTTGAGGCCTAAATGTTAAGGGTAACAAAACTCTTAGCACAATGCAAGTAATTTTTTTAATACATGATGGAAATTCTACTTTTACTTAATCTAAGTGTCCGTTTAGGATCTACTTATTTTGCTGAAACTAAAAACTTTTTACTTAATGTACTATAAATAAAGGTAAAAGTTAGCTGAAATAATACAATGGGACCTATGAATAATACCAAAAAGTGCAATGAAACCCATGAATAGTAGCAAAAATAAGCTGAATAGTAAAATAAGTTGGCAAAATTAATTGTTGCCAAACGGACACTAAGGGTCTATTTACTGAAAGTATTATAGATAAAGGTAAAAGTTAACTAAAATAGTATAGTGAGACTTATGAATAGTACCAAAAAGTGCAGTAGGAGTAAGACTGTCCAACGGGCCAAGTGACCCGACAAGACCCGCCTGACCTGAGGCCCAAAAGGCGAGCCCAAATAGCGGTCTGCTTTGTAGATAAAAAGTCTATTTTTATTTTTTCTTTCAAATTTTTTGAAAAAATATTTTTAAAAAATAGTAAATTGATTTTGATTTTCTAGGCTTTACACCGTTTTAATAATGTTATATAATATATTCTAAAAAAATCCTATTTAATAAATAGTAAATTATAAATATAGGAAAAAAAAAATTGAACCTTATAGTCACCTTATAATTTTTTGCAAAATGCTTAAAATTCTAGTGCAAACATTTGGAACATGTATAGTGGATAATTAAAATTGCCATAAAATATATGTACGCTGATTTCATAATTAACAAGGCCACAGAAAATAAACATGAGCATAAACATAAACATAAATATAACACAAATATAAATAAAACATTTTGAGTTTTATCTTTGTAAAATGTGATCTTTTGGTTTTAAACACATAATCCAAATAAAACAAAAATAGAAAAACTAAATCAAGATATTGATATCACTTTACTTTTATTGACCATATTTACCATAAATAGGATACTCTTTAATCCAAATTTGTGGCTCATTATTAGGTAAAGATAATTTTGTACAAAAGTAGTTGTGATCAACAAAGCTAAGATAGCCGACATAGTTTAAGAATTGAGACCCTAGTTTGAGGGACTTCGCTTGGGTCCATTACATGGGTTAAGATCATGACAGGTCGGGTCCAATGCTCAAGAGCATCGGACCAATCTTTATTTGCCGCAATTTTAGAAAATGGCCAAAAGGGCATGAATTTGAATCCTATTTTTAAAGAGAAAATGTGAGAGAGAGCATATGTGCACCATATGCATGGTATACCACCTCGTTCTCTCTCTCTCTCTCTCTCTCTCTCTCTCTCTCTCTCTCTCTCTCTCTCTCTCTCTCTCTCTCTCTCTCTCTCTCTCTCTCTCTCAAGTGGGCAGTTTCTCTTCTAATAGTTAAGAAAGAGGGGTAAATACAAATTAGCCTTTGTGCTTTGACCATGACATAACATTTAAATCCCTAAATTTTGTATTGAAATAAATTTGTTAGGTTTTCATCCAAATTTCATATTTTGTGAACACGTTTACCCTTAATTTTATCACCCTTCATCTTCTAAAGGATAGATGGTCAAATCCATTGATTTAACCATAAAAGCACAATAGTACACAAATATAAAGAAACTTATAGCAAAAAAATGCAAATTGAAGTACTAAATTCAATTCCCACCAATATAATCTTTTCACTAGTCAATACAATAAGAAATTGAACATAATTAACAAATCCAAGAATTTCAAGTTTAGAAATAAAAAATTCAATTCAAATAGAATACAAACACAAAATAAAATCCATGGTAATTTGATAAACTCAATCTTCAACATTTTGCAGAATGCAAAATTGATGGAGTACAGACACTTCAAATGCTACTGAACTTGTCTCCACACAAGATTAAGGGGAAATTAAATTTTACCACTCTAAATTATATGCTAGATTACACTTTGGATCCTAAACTTTTAGGATGATTGAACCCTAAATTTGTTATTCAACTATTAAAAACTTTACCAATTGATCTAACTAGAACACACTTGTGAACATGAGACTTGATTTAACTATATATAATATTATATTTTTATTTATGTATATTTGTCTAGAAATATAGTTATATGGACTTGAAATTGGATTATATAAGTTTGTAAATAAGTTCATATGATATTAAATTATAAGTTGTGGTTTTATTGATAACATAAATGGTATATTCATTGTAGGGCTTGGGTCCGTGAGACCAAGAATGGCCTATGTGGCTAAGGCCCAACATAGTGGGGATAGAATCAATCCACTGAGGAAATGGACAAGAGTCTTAGGATACTGTTTTGGGTAAACCGTATTACGTTCGGGCCAAGTTGGGCCCAATACTAACTAGTAAGTTAAGGGAACTCGGTGAGGGATAGTCAAATTAAGGTCAGTAATCGAGCACTCTCAACGTCTTTGGGAAATCCGATACCAAACACCATTTGACGTTTGGATTAAGTTCCAAGAGAATCCTCTGAAGTTGTGAGGATTCCTTGGGATTCTGGTGGACATAGAAATTCGTGTGAAGTGGGAAAATAATAATAATGATAACTCCACTAATGAGAGACTATAAAAAAGGAAGAGAACGTAAAAGGGATTGAAAAAAAGGGAGTGAGAGATTGAGAAGGAGAAGGTGACTACACTAGGAAAAAGAGGGAAACAATGGGAACAAAGGGAGGAAGATTCAGGTTGGACTTACCAGGTGAAGTTTGGAGCTAATATAGACCACAAATAAATTAATTGGGGCCCAAATACTACGACTTGATGAGGTTTTAGGACCACATTCATAGTAAAAAATAAAAATTCATAGATTTGTGGAGTATAAAATTTTAATTATGATAGTAATATATATAGGAAAAGAATAAGTTAATCAAGTAGATTGTAAATAAGCTTGAGCTTGTTTGACAAAAAAAAACAAGGAGCCAAATTTGAACATGTAATTTTGATTAATAATGAGCTTGAGTATAAAGTAAAATCAAATTAACAAACATGAATCTTTAATACTCGGCTTGACTAGTTTACAACCCAATCTATGAGTTATCTGGCCATTATCATGATGAAGGGAATGACGTAAGATAGAATTGACAAAAATGTATAGGCACATGGCTTTTTTTATAAATATTATTTGATAGTTGAATGATGAGGAATTTAAGCCCTAAATGTTAAGGGTAACAAAACTCTTAACACAATGAAAATGAAATTTGCATGTTTTTTTAATTGATAATTTATCGAATATATTACTTATAGGAAATTTAGATAAAGTTTCTTAGATATATTTAAACATATAACTGTATTTAAGATAATTTTCTTTCAAAAAAAAGTTTAAATCTTATTGGTTAATAAAATTATTTGTTAGATTTCTTGTTAACTACTAGTTCTGTCACTATATGTATTATTGAGGATAGAAGTCAATGTTTGATATCTAAGTAAGGAGCATAGAGCAAATACTATAACAACATATTTCTCTTGGTTGGTAGATTCAAGTACTTCATTAGATGGTCCTGGGTTAGCTCTACTGGCTTCAAGTTATCATTCATATTCTAATCATTATCTGCATGAAAAGAATCTAACTTGTTTCTAATAAAACTTATAATTTTTTTTTTTTTTTAAAAGGCTTCTAACTTGTTCATCACTTTCTAAAAAATCTTATTTAATAAATAGTAAATTAAAAATATAGGAAAAAAAAGAATTGAACCATATAACAAAATTTTATAGTCACCTCATAAATTTTTGCAAAATGCTTTAAGTTCTAGTGCAAATAATTGAAACATGTATAATGGATAATTAGAATTGCCTTAATATATATGTACATTGATTTCATAATTAACAAGTTTACAAAAGATAAACATGAGCATATACATAAACATAAATATAACACAAATATAAATAAAATATTTTAATTTTTATCTTTATAAAATATGATCTTTTGGTTTTAAACATATATAATTTAAAGAAAACAAAAACAGAAAAACTAAATCAAGATATTGATATCACTTTACTTTTATTGACCATCTTGTCCATAAATAGGATACTCTTCCATACAAATTTGTGCCTTATTATTAGTTAAAGATAATTTTCTACAAAAGTAGTTGTGATTAACAAAGCCAAGATAGTTGAGATAGTTTAAGAATTAAGACCCTAGTTTTAGGGATTTAGCTTGGGTCTATTACACAAGTTAAGATCATGACAAGTCGGGTCCAATGTTCAAGAGCACTAGATCAATCTTTGCCACAATTTTAAAAAATGGTCCAAAAGGGCATGAATTTGAATCCTGTTTTTAAAGAAAAAATGTGACAGAGCATACATGCATCCGATGCATGGTATACCACCTTATTCTTGACACTTGATAGCTTCTCTTTCTCTTTCTCTTTTTTTTTTTTTTTTTCTTTTCTTTTCAAGTGGACAGTTTCTCTTCTAATAGTTAAGAAAGAGGGGTTAATACAAATTAGCCTTTGTGATTTGACCATGACATAACATTTACATCCCTAAAGTTTGTACTGAAATAAGGTTGTTAGGTTTTCATCCAAATTAACAAATTTCATATTTTGTGAACACATTTACCCTTAATTTTATCGCCCTTCATCTTCTAAAGGATAGATAGTCAAATCCATTGATTTAACCATAAAAGCACAATTGTACACAAATATAAAGAAACTTATAGCAAAGAGATGCAACTTGAAGTCCCAAATTCAATTACCACCAATATAATCTCTTCACTAATCAATACAATAAAAAATTGAACATAATTAACAAATCCAAGAATTTCAAGTTTAGAAATAAAAAATCAAATTCAAATAGAATACAACCACAAAATAAAATCCATGGTAATTTGATAAACTCAATCATTAACATTTACAGAATGCAAAATCGGTAGGGTGTAGACACTTCAAATGCTACTGAACTTGTCTCTACACAAGATTAGGGGGAAATTAAACTTTATCACCCTAAACTATATGCTAGATTACACTTTGAATCCTAAACTTTTTGGATGATTGAACCCCAAATCTCTTACTCAACCATCAAAAACTTTATCAGTTAAACTAATTGGAACACACTTGTGAACATGAGACTTGATTTAACTATATATAATATTATATTTTTATTATGTATATTTGTCAAGAAATATAGTTATATAGACTTGAAATTAGATTATATAAGTTTGTAAATAGGTTCATGTGATATTAAATTATAAGTTGTGGTTTTATTGATAGCATAGTTGGTATATTCATAGTAAAAAATAAAAATTCATAGATTTGTGGAGTAAATTTTTTTTATTATGATATTAATATATATGGGTAAAGAATAAGTTAATCAATTGAGCTTTTTTGACCAAAAAAAAGTACCAAATTTGAACATGTAATTTTGATTAGTAATGAGCTTGAGTACAAAGTAAAATCAAATGAACAAACATGAATATTAATACTCGGCTTGACTAGTTTACAACCCAATTTATGAGTTATTTGGCTATTATCATGATGAAGGGAATAACATAATATAGAATTGACAAAAATGTATAGGTTCATGGCATTTTTTTAAAAATGATTTGATAGTTGAAGGGTGAGGAATTTGAGCCCTAAATGTTAAGGGTAACAAAACTCTTAGCACAATGCAAGTAATTTTTTTTTTTAAACAAGATAGAAATTCTACTTTAATCTAATCTAAGTGTCCATTTACGATCCGCTTATTTTGCTGAAACTGAACACTTTTTGTTGAATATATTATAAATAAAGGTAAAATTTAGCTAAAATAGTACAGTGGAACCTATGAATAATACCAAAAAGTGCAATAAGACTCATGAATAGTTGCAAAAATAAGCTGAATAGTAAATTAAGTTGGGAAAAATAATTTTTGCCAAACGGACACTAAGGGTCTATTTACTGAAAGTGTGGGGGGTAAAAGCGTCAAAACACCATATGGGCCTAAGGCCTGATCCGAGGACGTGGACTCCGCTAAGGGGGCCGTGAGTCGGGAATAGGGCCTCTTAAAACTGGGGCCCAAAGGCCCGCTGACCAGACCGTCAGCCTCTAGGATGAGGATCCGAGGGGAAGGTCTCCTCGGACATAAGGGTCAGGGGCAGAAGGGGCTAGCACAACGTCCAAGGAAGAGCTCCTAAAGCTCGACGAGTCATCCCAAACCTTAATGAGACGCCGAGGAGGGAGACAAGGGAGACATGCACTACATAAAATTGCTGCCACCGCATTAAAGGCCTTTCACCTACCCGCCTGGCCGCATTAATGGAGAAATGACTTCTGAGGGGATGGTGGACAGCCTTATAGGCATTGGGAAGCGTTTTCAGGGAAAAGACAGATGGGAACCAGGAATGGGAAGTATAAATAGAGAAGAGTGGACCCGAATGGTTGGCGCACACATTCGAGGTGAAGAAGAAAAGTGGGAAGTGGAGAGTGTGCGTAGACTTCACGGACCTCAACAAAGCCTGTCCCAAGGACCCTTTCCTGATGCCTCGCATAGATCAACTGGTAGATGCAACGGTCAGCCACCCTCGTATGAGTTTCCTGGACGCCTTTTAGGGGTACCACCAGATACCTTTGGCTTTAGAAGACCAGGAGAAAACCGCTTTTGTGGCCCCCACCGACAACTACCATTACAAGGTGATGCCCTTCGGCCTGAAAAATGCAGGGGCTACCTATCAAAGGATGATGACCCGGATGTTCAAGGCGCAATTGGGAAAAATCGTCGAAGTATACGTAGACGATATGGTTGTGAAGAGCAAGGCCATATCGGAGCATCTGTCTGACCTGGGCAGCACATTCCAGACTTTGTGGGAGCATAAGTTGCATTTAAACGCCTCCAAATGCTCCTTCGATGTAAGGTCTGGTAAATTCCTGGGCTACATGCTTACTCACAGGGGTATTGAGGCCAACCCCGAACAGATCTCCGCAATCTGTAACCTGCAACCACCACGAAACTCGAAGGAGGTCCAAAGGCTGGCCGGAATGACAGCTGCCCTCAGTAAGTTCATCTCCCGATCTGCGGATAGGTGCCAACCCTTCTTCCAATTGCTGAATAGATGGAAGGGGTTCGAATGGACCGAGGAGTGCTCCTTGGCCTTCCAGCAGCTAAAGGAATACCTCTCTCGGCCACCCGTTATGTCCCGCCTTGATCCAAACGAAGTGCTGTTTACATACCTAGCTGTGGCCGCCCACGCCGTTAGCCTGTTTCTAATACGGGATGACGACAGTATACAAAGACCGGTCTATTACGTGAGCAAGTTCCTGTAGGAGGCCGAGATCCGGTATTTACCGTTGGAAAAGGCAGTTCTAGCCGTGGTGCACGCGACGCGCCGGCTCCCACCCTATTTTCAATCTCATATAGTCGTCGTGCTGACCCAACTCCCACTTAAGTCCATGCTACGGAGTGCCGACTATTCCAGCAGAATCGCCAAATGGGGAACCTTTTTAGGGGCCTTTGACATCAAGTACCTGCCTCGTACATCTGTGAAGGGGCAAGTCCTGGCCGACCTGGTGGCGGAGTTCACTGAGCCTTTCCTGAAGGAAGGCCTAGGGGGATGTAGCTTGGGGGGAAAGCAAGTCGGCATAGTCTCGTGCGAGAAGCCTCCGGTATAGGAAGTTTATATAGACGGAGCCTCCAACCAGAGAGGTTCAGGCGCTGGGATAGTCTTGATATCTCCGGATGGGGTCATCATTGAAAAGTCTCTGAGGATAGTGTTCCCAGCTACCAATAATGAGGCCGAGTACGAAGCCTTGCTGATGGGAATAGACATGGTTTGGAAAATTGAGGGAAAGGCGGTGTGAGCGTTCTCAGACTCGCAGCTGGTGGTCGGCCAAGTGGAAGAGAAGTTGAAGGCCAGGGAACCGAGAATGCGAGAGTATTTAGCCCGCGCCAAGCACTTGCAGGCCGAGTTCGAATCCTTCGCACTATCGCGTATCTTCAGAAGCGGAAACACCCATGCAGATTCGCTGGCCGCGCTCGCAACCTCCTCGGCACAGGGCCTTCCTCGGGTCATTCTCGTTGAGGACTTGCTTAAGCCAGCCAGTCCGGGTTTTCAGGCTATCTGGGTCCAACAGGTCAGAACAGAACCCAGTTGGATGGACCCCATAGTGTCTTTCTTTAAACACAACACACTGTCGGAGGAGAAGTCCGAGGCCGACAAGATCCGTAGGAAGGCTCTTCGGTTCTGGTTATCCGAGGATGAAAAGCTCTATAAACGCTCCTTCTTGAGGCCCTACCTGCTGTGTGTGCACCCAGAAGGGACGGAGCCACACGGGTGGAAGGTCACTAGCTCACAGGGCCCTCACGCAGGGGTACTGGTGGCCGAATATGCAACGGGAGGAGCAGGAGTACGCGAGAAAATGTGATCAATGTTAGAGGTTCGTACCCAACATTCACCAGCCGGGTGGCGTTCTTAATCCGTTGGTTAACCATTGGCCGTTTGCGCAGTGGGGCTTGGACATAGTGGGACCATTTTCAAGGGCGGCGGGCAACAAGCGGTGGCTGCTCGTCACGACAGACTATTTTACCAAATGGGTAGAGGCCGAGCCACTCTCGAATATCCAGGACGTGGACGCGAAGAGATTCATTTGGAAGAACACCATCACCAGATTTAGGATCCCACATATTCTCATCTCGGACAATGGACTGCAGTTCGACAGCAAAGCCTTCAAGGAGTATTGCGGGGACTTCGGCATCACAAACAGGTACTCCACCCCAGCCTACCCACAAGGGAACGGGCAGGCTGAAGCGATCAACAAGTCTATAGTGAATGGACTCAAGAAGAGATTAGACGATGCGAAGGGCAGGTGGGTGGATGAGGTACCACACGTGCTGTGGACTTACCGAACCACGCCGCGAAGGTCCACAGGGGAGACCCCTTTCGCGATAACGTATGGCGCCGAGGCCGTGATTCCTGTGGAGATGGGGTTCCCGACGATGAGGGCGCAGTCTTTCGCTTCAGACGCTAACGACAACATCCTGCTGAAGGGTCTAGACCTGGTGGAAGAAAGGCGGGAAAGCGCTATGGTCAGGCTAGCTTGTTACCAGCAGAAGCTCAAACAAAGGTACGACTCTCGTGTACGATCCAAGCCTCTCGCTCCAGGAGACCTAGTCTTGAGAAAAGTCGTCGGAACTGCAAAGGATCCATCGTGGGGAAAATTGGGACCAAACTGGGAGGGGCCCTATCGAATCACCTCAGTGGCCAGCATTGGGTCATATCGTCTCACCGACTTGGAAAACAAACTTGTAAAACGACCCTGGAATGTAAATAACCTCCGAAGGTATTATTACTAGTGAAAGGCGTGCGCGCCACATATTCGGATTTTATTGTATCATGGTAATTGTCACTATGTTAGTCTCTATCACTAAATTAGTTAAATGTTAATGTCAACCTTGGTTATGCCAGGTCCTTGGACCTTCTGCCTTGGGAAAATTTAACATGCAATTTATTCTCTTTTAGTGTTAATGTGAACCTGAGGCTAAGCCAGGTCCTCGGACCTTCTGCCTTGGGAAAATTTAACACGGTTCAATTTTTATTAAATGTTAATGTCAACCTTGGTTATGCCAGGTCCTTGGACCTTCTGCCTTGGAAAAATTTAACATGCAATTTATTCTCTTTTAGTGTTAATGTGAACCTGGGGCTAAGCCAAGTCCTCGAACCTTCTGCTTTGGGAAAATTTAGCACGGTTCCATTTTTATTAAGTGTTATTGTCAACTGGGGCTAAGCCAGGTCCTCGGACCTTCTACCTTGGGAAAATTTAGCACTGTTCCATTTTTATTAAGTGTTATTGTCAACTGGGGCTAAGCCAGGTCCTTGGACCTTCTGCCTTGGAAAGATTCAATGCGCCGTTTAATTTTTATTAAGTGCTAATTGGTCTTTTGGGCGATTGTGAGACTGCGTAAATAAGCTTTTTGCGTAGCAACACATTTGTGTCAGAAATCAAGTGCAATAGATCGAATCATACAATAGTAAACACAATCCATCCAAGAAATTACACTATCAAAGCAAGATAATGAAGTTCATTAAAAACTACTCGGGACGAAATTAAAGGAAAGAAATTACAAGGAAAAATACTTAAAGTCTACATAAAGACAGTTGGTAAAAGAGAAAGTCTGCGCAAAACGGTGAATGGGGGCCCGAGGTTGCCTATCCTTTGATCTTCAACGGGGGTTCCTTCACTGGCTTGGACGAAGTCTCTTTGGTCTTGCCCTCAGCCTCGATTCGCTCTGGTGCGACCTCGAACGGGTCCTGTACTTGCTTTCCTTTGTCCTTCAGCTTAGGCAGAGGCAAGACCTGGCTGGCTGGCTCGTCCAACCCCTCTTCGGGGGCAACAACCTCCTCAGGGGGCAGAACCTGATCCGAGGAAGAGGGAGGCAGAGTAGAGGGAGCGTCTTCGATGAATCTGATATCTTCGGGATACCAGACCTTCTCCGCAGCACTCAACTCAGAGCTAGCAGGGACTCCCGCAGCGTTTAAGGTTTTCACCCAAACCTGCTAGCAGTATTCCCTGCACAGCTCGCCCAGCTCCTCGGTCAGGCAATTCTCTGTTGCCTTGACCCCCTAGTTGTAGGCGGCCTTAGTAGCAGCCTCCATGGTCTCCCTGATGGTGTGAGCCGCTTCTTGGGCCTACGCGAGCTCGCTTCTTAAATTCGAGGCCTCTTGTCTCGCTTTGGCCAGGGCCTCATCCTTCTACTGCAGAAGCTTGCGCTGGGCCTGCGCCTACGCCGTCGCCGTCTTTAGGCCCGCATCCAGGCTCCTCCTCTCCGTTTGCTCCGAGGCCAGCTTAGCACCCAAATCAACCTTCTCTGCCTCGACGCGGCTCAGCTCCTTCTCGACCTTGGCCCTTGTTGACTACTCGGAGCCGACTTGGGTCTGATAATGCTCCACCAGGGCATCGGCAGCACAGGCTTCCTAGATGGCCTGCGAGGGAAAGTTCCAGCGGAAACATAGTAAGCAAAGGTTAGCGTACACGTAGGCTAAAACAACAACGACAAAACTAGAGGCGTAGCATGTACTAGGCCCAGGTTCCTCTTAAGAGAGAGAACGAGGCGCATGCGGCCCATCCTCCCCAGTTCCTCCATGTCCCTTGGCAGAAGGAGGGGCTGCTCCAGCGAATTGACTAAGTGAAGGGCGTGACCTCTCTAGAAGTCCCGGATACTCGCCTGGAGAGGTATCGGAGCCCTATCCACCTTCAGGGGGGGAAACCAGCTGGACTCCTCTCGGCGGACCTCGGCTTGTCTGCGAATTTCCCCACTCTCAACAGATGAGGCTCGTCCCCCACCCTTACCAATTTGCTGCTGTTGCTGTTGCAGCTACCGCTGGTGCTTCTGTTTTTTCTCTCTCTCCCTGTCCGCCTCTTCGCTCTCATTTCCTCCTCTTCTTTGGGACGATAGGGGCAGGAGGGGGCAGGTCGGATAGAGGGGGAGGGGAAGGCGGGGGCAACTTAGGCTGGGACCCAGAGGCGTCTGTTTTGGGAACTTGGGCCCCCCTCTTTCTGGCAAAAAGTTCCCTCAAAGACATGTCGTCGTCCTCTTTAGAGGAATCCTCTGGTCGAGCGACAATCAGACCTTTGATGCCGGAATTCCTGTCCGAGTGGTCCTCTTCCTCGTCCGAGATATCGACCACGTGATCCCCCAAAGGTCTCTCGGCCTCCTCTAAATGAAATCGGTCAATTTCTTCGCTAAGGGAGGGGGGGAAGTCACAGACTCTTCTCGGACGACCTGACCCCACTGCTGCACTGCCAAAGGGACAGCTACGATGGCTTGGCCGTACAGTATGGTAGAGGGCGCGTTCGAAATGGCTCGTGGGGCGAGAAACTCTAGATAGCGAACGTATATCCTGGCATGCCTGCAGTCGCCCACTAGAATGGAATCCTCAACCTCGCCAAATACCTTCGAGATAGGGTCGTACCCCAATATGAGGTGGGCGGCCCTCACTTGCAGATCTTCAGTCACGAAGATCTCAAATCTCAGCACCCTGTTAAGGTCCGAGACGTTAACGTCGCCCAAGCGAGGAGCAGTATACCGTTTATCTGCAGGGAAGACAACAGAAAAGCTAGACATGGTTAGATGCAAATGGCAAACCCAACAAGGAGAAGCAGCAAATAACAACGAATCTACTAAGAGAAGCACAAAGGGGGGAAAAAGGGAGAAAAGAAGAACCAAAAACTCCTAAGTGGAGGAAAGTCACACCTGGCTGCCCCTCGCTCACTAGGCAATGGGGACCGTCATGCCACCGCCCGGTGGCGATGAGGTAATCATCTTTCATGCCTTTATTGGACTTGGGCAGACAGGAGATTAGCCTAACGGTATTAGACCTCGACTTGAGGTAATAACCGATATCTCTCAACCTATGGCACTCGTACATGTAAACCACGTCGTGCCACGTGAGGCGCAAGCCCATCTGCTCGTTCAGGGCGTCAACGCAGCCTAATATCCTAAATGTGTTAGGGGTACACTGGTCTAGACATAGCCTATGATTGCGAAGATATTCGCTGGTCACGCCTTTCATGGGTAACGCCATCCCACCCTCTAGGAAGGCGATTATGGGGATGACTACCTGCCCCTCCTTCCTAGAATCAGCCACGGCTTCTAAGGGGCAGTACTTCAGGCCCACATCTGGAGAAATGTGGTACTTGGCCCTGAATCCCTCCATACCAAAAGGCGTATCGACTAGACACTTAAATCTACCCATGGAGTTGACAGCCGAGAAGAAAAGAGTTCGAGAAGAATGGAAACTTACAGAAGAAAGACGTGCGTACTTTGGGAACTTCTGGTGAGAGAGAGAAAAATTGAATCGCTCTGCAACAAATTTGCTTTTTGGAAGAAATGGTGAGTATCGCGACTACCGAAGCGTTTTAGATGATTAGGAGACGGAGATTTATGAGAAATATCCCGCTTAAATTTTTAGGAACAAATCCAAGCCGCTGGATCCCCATCTCACCGCTGAACATGCGCGACAAGGAGTTACTCAGTGCAATTAATGCAGGCGTTGCGTGTTACGAAGCACCAAAGATTTGCCCAGAAGGCGCGAGTGGGCTCCACACGTGTGACAATTTAAAAGTCACGTGGAGGAAAGATCCGTGGGTCAAAAACCCTTCTGCCTCCTCAGATCGGAGTCAAACGACTTTTTGAGGGGCTATTGTGGGGGGTAAAAGCATCAAAACATCATATGGGCCTAAGGCCTGGTTCGAGGACGTGGACTCCGTTAAAAGGGCCATAAGTCGGGAATAAGGCCTCCTAAAACTAGGGCCTAAAGGCCCGCCGACCAGACCGTCAGCCTGTAGGATGAGGATCCGAGGGGAAGGTCTCCTCGGACATGAGGGTCAGGGGCAGAAGGGGGTAGCACGACGTCCAAGGAAAAGCTCCTAAAGCTTGGCAAGTCATCCCAAGCCTTAATGAGACGTCGAGGAGGGAGACAAGGGAGACGTACACTGCATAAAGCTGCTGCCACCGCATTAAAGGCCTTTCACCTATCCGCCTAGCCGCATTAATGGAGAAATGACTTCTGAGGGGACGATGGACAGCCTTATAGGCATTGGGGAATGTATTTAGGGAAAAGACAAATGAAAACAAGGAATGGGAAGTATAAATAGAGAAGGGTGGACTATAGGAAGGGGATCCGAATTTTCTCTAAGGAAAGAAGACTCTCTTTCTCAGAAAACAAAAGGAAAGCCTGGACATAGGCTCTTCGGCCCACATCCGAGGAGAGGCAGAGGCGCTCCCCCAACTCCTAGCATGCCAGCAACGAACTTAACCCTTACCCCATAGTTTTCTAGAGCCGGCCCTAGGAAGTCTAGGCTTTAAGCCCATTCTCTACAAATTCTATTGTGTAGAACACTTGGGCCGGCCTGGTTACGCATTTGGGCCGAAGGCCAACTTTGTGTCCTTACAGAAAGTATTATAGATAAAGGTAAAATTTAACTAAAATAGTATAGTGAGACCTATAAATAGTACCAAAAAGTGCAATAAGACCCATGAATAGTAGCAAAAATAAGCTAAGTAGTAAAAAAAAGTTAGCAAAATTAATCATGCCAAACGGACACGAAGTGTATATATGTGCGAAGCTCCTTTCTAAAAAACTTGAACCTCGGCCCCTGCCCCCCAAACCCCACAGGTACTTATACTTATGTAGTAGTCATCACGCCAAAGGTGCACAATGGTACAATGCAAGTTATTTTAAGTGCAAATGAAACTTGCATGTTTTTTTAATTAATAATTTATCAAATATTTGACTTATAGGAAATTTAGATAAAGCTTCTTAGATATATTTAAACATATAACCGAATTTAAGATAATATTCTTTCAAAAAGAAGATAATGTTGAAATCTTATTCTACTAACTATATAAAAAGAGCCAATGGTTCTAGCTAGTACTCTTTCATTTATTCAAATGTCATTTTCACAAAAAATCTTGAGTCGTAAGTTATTAGTATTAATTAACTATCATTGATGAGGAAAAAATAATTTTAGTGGTGGATTTAAATTAAATTATTAATAACTTACTGCCAAAAATTTGTTGTAAAAGTATTGTAGAAATATTGTGGACGCAACACTTAATGTTTTCTAATAACTATATAAAAGGAGCCAAGCTCTAGCCACAATACTCTTTCGTTCATTCAACTTTTGTTTTTTGTTTTTTTTTTTTTTTTAGTAACAAGCCAAAAAGGATTTGGATTTGAGTTACTTTCCAAGGCTACTTTCCATCAAAAACATTCGATCAAGAATGATCTTCACTTTCCAAGGTTGAGTTTGTGTTATAAGCGCCAGAATTTTTTTTTTTTTCTTATAAACAGCGAACGGGGTATAAGGAAAATTGGAGTATGTTACTTCCAATTTTCAGTAAAATGATTTGAGTTGAAAATGCGCTGGTAGTTTACCCTGTGATTTTTGACTATATGACTAACCAGACGAGAAAGGAGAGTTTTGGTTGTGACTATTATAGAACTCTTGCTCTCTTTTTTTTCTTTTTTTCTTTTTTTGGGAAAATTGTGAATCATAATATAAAGAAAAACTGGCTAGATTAGTTTGAAGTATATCAAGAAAATTTGGAGTAACAAACTGTCAAGGGCAAAAAAGTCTTCTCTCGACAAATGAGATTTGCGTTGGGTTGGGGGCCTAAACTAAAACTCAACAATGGGCTTGAAGCACGGCTCAAGGGCAATATTGGTGAAGATTTGAAGAATTCACCATATTTTATGCCTTGGGCCTAGTATGGGATTGACAAGGATTATAGGGTAGCCCAAAAACACTTCCTACAGTAGACATGTCAACACAATAAAAAAGCATATTGCAATAAAGAAATAGTCCAGCAGTATATAATCCAACAATAAATATTATAGCGGTAAAGTATTTTGGTGGAAAAATGAAACAGAGCAGAACGAACTTCTAGCTATTAATTATTTCACAAATTAAGGAAAGTATTTACATCTTCAAAATCATCATCCATTGGTTTTGAAGAAGAGTCCTCTAATACAATAACATGAGGGAAAACCTCTGTAGTAACAATTACATCATAACCTTTAATAGTAAATGAACAAACAAATATCTTGGGCTCCATTATAACAAATAATGAGGAAACTTAGTGTGAGATTTAGGGAAAGAGAGAGATTCCAACTAGCACAACAAGATCATTATGATACCAGGGTATGCTCGTGGATATAGTATATGTAGTGAGTAGTGAAGGTGATTTTTGGGTGGTATGAATAGTGAGTGAGAGTGAGTTTTTAGTGAAGCTACTAAGGCTTCCTGCTGGGGATGGATAAGAGCTTATAAGTAGAGGTGTGGGGGGTATTTGTGAGCTTGGGGGCTGAAGAACTTAGTATTTGTGAGCTTAAAGACTCAGAACCTCACTAAGAGCTTAAAGAAGATTCAAGATGGAGATAATAGAGAAGTTTATGAGAAAGTTCTTTTCTATTGGTGTGTATTGGTCTGTCTTGAAGTATTAGTGAAGAGTTCCATTTATAGTTAAGTTTGAGGGGATAATTAGCAAATAATCTTTGCTAAATTGTCCTCAATCTTTAGAAAATTCTTGGAGAATCATTCCTAGGATTTTGCCAAGAGTGGTAAGTTCAGCTTTAGAATGTTTTTTGCTGCTTTGGGTAATGATAGCTGGAGTTCTGATTTAGCATTAAATGCTGATTGTCCTCAATTGATGGAATTAGAGCATGTATTAGGCTAATGATATTGGTTTTGCTGCTGCTAGAATCAGAGCTCCCCAGGGCAGATTGCATCACCCTTTGCTGGGAACTCTGTTGGAGATCCCGTTGGTGCCTTCCAAACCACATTTCCCTAAGTTTCCTCATTTTGGGTTCATGTGCTTGGTCCATGAACCAGAAAGTACTAGTATTTGGCATGATAATGAGCTGTTTTCAAGTTATTCCAAGAGCTTTCATGGTTTGGTTATGGCTGCCCTTAGTTCTTGACTGAATGAGTCGGAGAAGAAAGGGAAGATGCCTGGCTGAAGCTTCCCAGTTTTATATTATGTCATCTCAACTTTGTGTCACATGAGAAATGATGAAAATCAACTTGGAAAGGAATGGTTTAACCCCTATTGGACACATGTCCTCTTCTAATCTGATTTGACAAGTTGGAACTGATGGTAATGGGCCCCAGGTGTCAGATTGTGCTGAAATTTGACTTGACAGCTCACGTGAGCTTCAGCTATTGAGATTTGCATGTGAGCTGGGCTGGCTCAGCTAGGCCTCGTAGTTGAGCTTCTTTGGACTTGTCCATCCCTACAAAATGAATAGTTTTGCCATGGGTGATATACATGGGCTTTTGTAATTAGTTAATTATGGAAAAAATAAGCATAGTTCCCATAAATTTTGTAAAATAAGTATTTTTTGAGGGATGAGTAATTTATATTTCCCACAAGTTAGGGACTTTAGTATATGAAAATATATTTTTTCCAAAGAATAGCTTTGAGCTTTGTAAATATGTGCCAAAATAATATTGGGCTTTATAAGTAGTTGCCAAAATAGTATTTGGGCCTTTATAAATATGTATCAAAATAGTATTTGGGTTTTTATAAATAGTTGCCAAAATAGTATTTAGGCTTTTATAAATAAGTGCCAAAGTATTATTGGGCTTTATAAGTAGTCGCCAAAATAGTATTGGGCTTTTATAAATATGTGCTGAAATGATATTTGGGCTTTTTGATTGTAAAAATATTGTTGTGTAGCAACGAACTTAGTAAAAGTGTCATGTAGCAACGGGCTTTAGGGTATCGTGTAGCAATAGGCTTTAAGGTACCGTGTAGCAACAAGTTTTAAGGTGCCATGTAGCAATAGGCTTTTAGAGGTGCCGTGTAGCAACGGGCTTTGTAAGAGAGTTTTGTTGGACTTTTTGGGTTTTGCCCACAAGGTAAATGAGTTTGGGCCATTTTGTAGAGATAGTATAATTTTGTAGCCCAATTTTGGTAGTATTATGATAAGCATTTTGTGAGAACCCAAGTTAGGTAATATGTGGGATATAATGAGTAATATTTGTGAGAGGGCCCAAGATAATTTATGGGGCTTATGTGGGAAATATTTGTGAGAGTTCAAGTTGGGTAATAATATGGAGAATATTTGGGTAATATGTGGGAAGTATGTAGGAAACATTTATGTGGGCCCAAAATAGTTTATGGCCTTGTATGAGCAAAATTTGCTAAACAGTATAATATTTGTAAAATTTTGGGCGAATGACATGCGTTCAATGGTTATTAGTTAATTGGACTCTTTTTTGGAAATCAAGTACAGTAAAATCGACTTCTAGGCAGAATCCCAGCCAAAATCGAGTTTACTATACTCGACTTCCTTTTTGATCCATCTCAGAGGTAATTTTCAGTAGGAAGTCGAGTATATTAAAGTTGACTTTGGCGATTTTGGCTGGAAGTCGATTTTACTATACTCGATTTTCAAAAAAAGAGTCCAACTAACTAATAAAGTTTGAACGCATGTCATCCGCCTAAAATTTTTTCAGATTTATACTGTTTGGCAAATTTTGCCCCCTTGTATGGGTATTTTTCAGTGAGTGGGCTAATGAGATTAGGGCCCGAAAAGTGACCCTAATTTTTCAGTGAGTGGGCTATTTTTCAGTGAGTCGACGATCGGGAAGTGACCCTTTCCACCTCTATACCCTTTCCAGAGAGACGTTGTCTCTTAGCAACTGGTGTGGAAAGCTCCTCGATCGAAGTTGATGGGGATGCTGTCCTCATCACCACAGCCCCGGAGGTAACCGGAGTAGACTGAACGGCAGGAGAACCAGAAACACCCTTGTCAGTTACCCGCACCGACTTTCTACCCAAGCTCGATAGCGGCTCCCCCTTCCTCCACCTCATTTTTGCGTACATGTCTTTGTTGAACTTTGTCGTCATCCCTGCAAAAAAAAATAATAATAATAATGAGTGTTCGTCAAGAGAGAAAAAGAGAACCAGCATTGACGAACATAACACTTACTCTTCTTCTCTTCAACCTCAATGCTCCAAAGAACAAAAGACGAAGGCTCTAGTCCAAAACAGTAAAAAGATAAAGTCCTGGGATCTACAAAGTCATCCCAATTTTCTACCATCTGGCCGTACTCTATAGCTTTTTTCACTCTATCCCTATACCTGCTCTTAAGTTTTGGTCGCTTCTGAACTGCAAAAAAAAAAAGAAAAAAAGGGGTTAGCTGCAATACCAATACACCTAAAAATGGAAGCGACGAGGAAAGGATATTGACGCACCTAATGTAGGGGTTCCCCACTGACGATGTAATCGCGGGAGATCACCCCAAATCTCGCCCGAGGCAGTCTCAAACTCGTCCCCGGATACAAAGAAAAACCTGGATTTCCAGTACCTGAAGGAGGACGGCAAACCCCTGATGACCCTATTCTTCCTCTCCCAGGATACCAGTTCATAATATCCATGTACCTTGAACGCTTTTAATCGGTACAAATAAACGAGCTTATCAATCTTGAGCATATCCCCATCAACGGCGGCCAGCCATATCCCTATACATGTAATCACAATCCTCCAGGAGTTGGGCATAAGTTGCCCTGGAGCGATTCCAAAATGATCCAACAGCTCCATCAAGAAAGGATGGACCGGGAATCTTAACCCACAGATGAAAGCCGCCTCGTAGAAGCAGACTTCACCAGGGAAGAAGCTACATTACGATCATCCTTACCGGGCAGACGAAGCCTCACTCGCTCCGAAAATTGAAATCTATCCCTAAAACGACCTAACGTCTCAGCGTCCAAGCTACACCCTTCCCCAAGGGCGTGAAAAGCCCTAACCTCCCTAATTGACGAAATAGCAATGTCGCCCCTCACTGGATCGTCACTAGACGAGAGTCCAGTGTCCAACTCGCTAGATCTGACGTCGGAGATGATTCCCGGAACTCTTTCTCTATTCCTAAACCAATCTACAGACTGACGAAGCAAAGCTAGCAAATCAGCCAACACAACCCCCAAACAACTACCTTCACAAACAAAACCCCCTAGATGCGGAGAGTTATCTAAAAACCCTCCCAAGCGCGCAAACAAAAAGGAAATTGAAGGGCACACTATCCTAACCTCAGAGCCACTAACCATCAAAAATTAGGGACAAAAGTGGGCAGAACCACACAAAGCTAAAACCCCCATAAAAAAAAGAAAAAAGAAAGAAATGAAGAATCAGAGGAGCTGCGAAAAGAAGAAAAAGCAAACCGGAGTCAAAAGTTGAGAAAGTAGATACCTTAGAAGCAGAAGCTCCACTGCACAAAAGTTCCACCGCGCAGAGGTACCACCACACAACGCATCGATTTGAAAAGAAAAAGCCACCGGAAGGGAGTGTTTGCAAAGAAAAAAGGAGGTAGACCCAGAGCAATAAAAGTACTTTTGAAAAAAAAAATGGCAAAAAACAAAGAGAAAGAGGTTAAAAGCCCAAAATAACACAGAAACTGAAGAGAAGCAGCGGGAAAACCGAAGAGCCAAATGATGGGGCATTAATTTCACCAACTGAAGCACGCCACGTGGCCATGATCAGTACGGCGCCGCCACCACGCATTTAATGCGGCACCAAACTCCAAGAGCCGTCTGCCAACTTTTCATCTTCCATGATCGTCGTGACATGTCATGACGACCAAGGAATCCGGGGGCAACTGACGTGACTGACGAAATTAATACCGACGATAAAAGCATCACTGACGAGAAATCACAACGGACGATGTAACCCTTAAAGACGAGGATAAACTGTGCAAAAGCAGGCGAAAGCGGCAGGAACATTTAGTATCACCAATAATGCCCCAGGCTGGATAAAACAGCTGTGCATCCCGTTGGAGACAAATTAAAGCTATGCAATTAAGTGGCAGGCGTTACTCCAAGCAGCATTAACACCACCATAACCACTACAACGGTTAGAAGGCCAAATGAGCATATATAAACCCTCCAAAAACGCCAACAAGAGGTAACACGATAACTGACCCATACTTTATCTTTTTGAGAAAAGTTTCCTAAAGCTGACTTAAGCATCGGAGGAGTTTTGGCAGGCACCACACCAGTGACCACATTCACAGATCTCTCTGCCATCTGTTAACTACTTCCAGGACGAGATACAGGTTTGATTCCGTCTAGACTCGCTCTTTCTCGACTGATGAATTCTTGTTTCATCAACACCTATTTCACAAATTTTTTTTCCATTTTTTAATCTCTATCATTATTTTCACTCTTGATGATACTTTTTGCAGTATTTTATTGTTAAGTGATGCTAAAGATGTTATAAATTTTACTATTTATATCTTACAAATTGACATGTCACTAATCACAAAAAATAATCATTAACATCTATTCATTATATTGTTTAAATAACACTAATCACATTTTTACTACGTCAGTTTGTAAATTTTTTGTTGTAGATTTTGTAAGAACTATGAATTGGTTATTTTTGTTTATTTATTTTAATGATATGAAATATATTTATTTTATTATAATTGTTTATTAATTTTGTTAATATTATGAATTAATATTTTTTAGATTAATTTTACTTTAAATGTTTTCTTTTAATTTTGCCTCTCTGAACCAAAATTCTGGCTCCGCCACTGCCTTAAACTCACCACTCCAAGTGAAGAGTCCACGTCCAAAATGAGCTGAAACCCACAGAGACTTCTCAGATTCACCACAAAAATAAAAAAAAAAAAGAAATGTTGAGAAGAAGACTTTCTTCCATTCTCTCCAACTCAATCCTGTCACTCCGCGCCAGCACCAATCCCAATCCCAATCCCAATCTCATACTCCAACCTTTACGCTTCACACAATGCCTTGACTCTACTACTTCCATATTGACTGTCCAGAAAGTGCCCACAGTTTTTGAGAGCATTAGGTGGTACAGCCTTTTGAGTCTGAACGATCTGAGAGACAAGGTCCCGAGGAAGCAGAAGACAAGGAAGGGCAGAGGAATTGGGTCAGGGAAAGGCAAGACTGCTGGGAGGGGTCACAAGGGACAGAGAGCCAGAGGCTCTGGGAAGCTCGGCTTTGAAGGGGGTCAGACCCCACTTCGTCGTCGCTTGCCCAAGCGTGGCTTCCATAACCCATTTAGTCTCACTTTTCAGGTACCCTTTTGTTTTTCTTTTATTTGAAAAATAATGTGTTGGTTGGTTGCAAAGAAAGTGCAAGAAAGTTGGAGTTTTGGGTTTGTGTTTGATGATTTGTCTGTGTTTTGGGAACTGATAGTTAGATTGGAATCTTGGATTGTGCCCCCATTGCAATATGAATCAATTTCTTACTTTAGAAAAAAAAGGAAAAAGAAAAAACCAGTGAAGCAATCTGTTTTCATCAACCACATAATGGATGTAATTTCTTGTTAACTGCTAGTTCTGTCATTGTATAAATCATTGAGGATAGAAGTCAATGTCTGATATCTAAGTAAGGACAATAGAGCAAATACTGTAACAGCATATTTCTCTTGGTTGGTAGATTCAAGTACTTCATTAGAGGGTCCTGGGTTAGCTCTGCTGGCTTCAAGTTATCATTCATATTCTAATCACTATCGACATGAAAAGAATCTAACTTGCTTCTAATAAAACTTATAATTTTCAGGAAAAGAGGGCTTCTAACTTGTTCGTCGCTAAAAGTGCATCAAGTTTTGAAATTAGTGGGTTATTAAATTGTTTGATTAATGATTATGCCTTTGAACCACCAGTCAAAAAAAATGCTAATGCCCTTAAACTACAAGCTTAGATTGTTTACCATGTTCTAATATTCTATAACATTTTGGGATGAACTTAAAAGTAGTTGCAGTAAAGTTCTTGCTGAAGTTGTTGCAGTAACAGTTTTGACGTAATCTCTGTATGCATGAGGGGAGTGCCAATTGGTCATTGGGGTTTGGCTTGGTAGACAAGTGGGGCAAGGTTTGGATGTGTCAAGTAATTTTTTTTTTTTCAGTACGTCAGTTGTAATTTTCCAAGCTGAGTAATAATGGAGGCCAAAAGTTAAAAGGTTCCACCTAGAGGATGGATTGAAAATTAAGTGAATAGAGATTTTGGGACATGACCCAGCAAAAGTGGTGGGCTGATCAAACATTATGTGGACAGCCATTTTAGGAGATGATCACTTGAACCCATGAATCTGGGGTGGTTAGTCTTACATGAGATGATGAGATTTTGCAATTTAGGCCTAGAATTTTCCTAAATTTTGGGAGTTTGCTCCAATATTGCTGCTAGATATTGGCTATGGAAGTTTTTTTCTAAGCTGCATGAAACCTGGAGACCTATCCTTATTCTGTAGAAGTAATGCTTTGTGGTCATATCTACACTTAAGGAATCTGACATATCTGTAGATCCTAAGGATCATATCTTAAGAGTAGTAATTAGTTACTGGGAGGCAAATACATAGGATAATAATCTTGCCAACTTCGTAAGCTTGTTGCATGCTAAAATTTCAATAATTTGGCGATGATGGGCACCTAGATCACAACCCTGCTACAGCCTCCACCACACAGCCCACCTCAACCATCAAACAACCACCATCGCATGTGAACTCATCACGAAATGAATGATAAAAAATCAAACCCATTTTCAAAGAAATGAATCGACAAACCCACTTGCAAATCCTGAGTACTTCGAGACTATCACCAACGAAGATCGAAGGCGAGTTTGGGTATTTGGAGTGATGCCACTTAGATTCATGCTGGCACTGGGTTGTCTTTCAGAATATGCTGAGCTGGGTTGAGTTCTTGGAGCAATAGGGGATGCTAGATATGAAATCCCAAATAAAGGAGAGAGAGAAGAAATAAAGGGAAAAAGAAATGTTGTGTGTGTGTGTGTGTGATAGAGAGAGAGAGAGAGAGAGAGAGAGAGAGAGAGTGACAGAAGGGGGGGGGGTAGAAGAAGATAAGGGAGGGGAACAATGACGAGATGCCATTGTAGTTAAAGGCGAGCGCCCTTAGCAAGGAACTCGCCTTTAGAGTCTAGGAGAGCAAGGTGACCACCTTAAGTCATGAAAACAGCGCTAAGGCAAGAGCCGCAGCATTTATTTTTATTTTATTTTATTTTTATAGAAGTTTGTTGTAAAACCTATTATTAGATTATTAATTTAAAAAAGCATGTTATAAAACCTATTGCTAAAATAATTAATAGATCCTAAACCAGGTTAATCCTAATTTGAAATCATATGGTAGACCTAATTTATTCATGCAACACATTTAAAAACATTTCATTTTATAATATTTCAATACAATAGGTACATATGATTTAAGTTCTATATGTGTAGTAAATATTTTCTGAATTTGGTGCCTCGCTTTACTTGGGCTAGCACCTTTTTGTCGCTTCACGCATTGGGTGATACAAGGCCATGGTGCCTTAAGGTCGCCTTTTGCCTTTGACTACCTTGCAAGATGCTCTATTTTTTAATTTCTATTGCAAGCCATGTGATCTCTCCATTAGCAATTAGATGGAACACTGATAGAAGGGTCTATTGGTATAATACCAAATTGGTGGGGAAAAAATAGGTTAAAGGTCTTATTTCAACAGCATAAAAGTCTGGTCTTAGTGAAATTTACCCCAAAAAAAAAAAATTGATGTCATCTATATATTTGCCTCTACTTATACTTTGGTGCTGTATTATTTATAATCCACAGTGCAGGTTCAGGTGGTTTCATTATATTCTCAATGGATCATAAAAGTTAACATTCATCAACAGTTTAAAATGTTCAGTTATGTTATTGAATAATTTATATGTATGATGTATAGGGATGAGAAGAACATATATTTATTTGTAGAAGTTCACAGCTAATAGTTAGTTTGGTAACTCTTGCTTTTTACCACAAAAACTCATATGTTAGGCACCTTTGCTACGTTTTTTTTTTTTAAAAACATTACTATGTTCATTTAGAAGCTTTGACTAAAAGAACTTGTTGTTTATTTAATTTTTTTTATCACTGATTTGCATCCAAATAAAAAAAGTTAGTTTATTTTCTTTGTCTGGATCTCGATCTTTTGTTGCAGAATTAATGGCTATGGCAGGAGCTCCTATTACGAACTTTCACTCTCTCTCTCTCTCTCTCTCTCAATATTTAGGATAGATTGATCTACTTGGCCTTTTTTGTTGAAAAGAGTGTTCTGATTGTGTTACCTTCCATTAAATTTACTTCCTGATAACTACTTGAGCATAAATGCCAATTTTATAAATCTTCGTCTTTTCTGGCAGCCAGTAGGCTTGGGAAAAATTGCCAAACTTATAAATGCTGGGAAGATAGATTCTTCTGAATTGATTACAATGAAAACACTTAAGGTACATTTACTCCCTTCTCTAGTTTCCAAATTTGAACCATTTCCTTTCCTTCATTTGCTTTGGCTCATTCTGGCTATAACTATTGCAATAGGATACAATGGCAATAGGAAAGCAAATAAAAGATGGAGTAAGATTGATGGGACGAGGTGCTGAGCAAATCAAGTGGCCAATTCATCTGGAGGTGAATCTTTATCTTAGGTCTTTCTGTATTTTATACTGACCATGCCTTTTCTTCCATATAGTCGAGACATCATGCTTCATATTGAATTTTTTTGCTTTTCTGTCACAAATATTGTTACTGCACCACTGTCATAAGTATTGTTCAGGCATCATTCATGCTTCATATATCAACCTGGTGGGTTGACACTTGAGAGTGCTGCTGCACCACTTCAACCAGATGTTGAATATAGAAAACAAAAATGATGTCATCTATTTCTATGCCTCTATTATACTCAACTGCACCACTTCAACCAGATGTAGAATACAGAAAAAGAAAAAAATGATATCATCTATATCTATGTCTCTATTTATTTTTTAGTGCTGTATTACTTATCAAAAAATATGTTCGTGCTGTATCATTTTAATCCCACAGTTAAGGTCCTGGTGATTTCATTATATTCTCAATGATCATAAAAGTCAACATTTACTAAAATCTTGAAATTTTCAACTTTGCTATTGAATAATTTTTATGTATGATGCATATAGATGAGTAAAATATATATAAATGCTCAAAGCTTAGTGGTTTTATTCCAAAAAACAAAAAAACAAGGTTCATGGCTAAGTAATTAGTTTGAAGACTCTAGGTGTTTACCATATTTATGCGCTGCACTTTCAATGAGACATCAGGTGTTTTTAAATTGAGTAACCCTTTGGAGTTCATCAGTGTATCCTTTGTGTGCTAGTTTGTTGAGAAAATATCCAAGATGTATCCTTAGTTTAGAACTAAATGCTAATGCACTTTATCTGGATATTTCAAGCACAAGCAGAGCACTCTTCGTGAAACACAAAACCATACTTATATATGACGTTGACAGGTTTCAAGGGTCACAGTTAGGGCAAAGGAAGCAGTTGAAGCTGCTGGTGGGTCTGTTAGAAGAGTGTATTACAACAAATTGGGCTTCCGAGCACTGCTCAAGCCTGAGTGGTTTGAAAAGAAAGGCAGGTTGTTGCCCAAAGCAGCTAGGCCTCCCCCGAAACAAAGGGATAAAGTTGATAGCATCGGCCGATTGCCTGCCCCAACCAAACCTATACCATTTTCAGTTGACGAAAAGGAGGCAGCCTCCAGTTCATCTGCTTAATAGCCCATACCGTGCAGTTTGTTGGCTCATTCAAGAATTGGTATTTTGATGTTGAGTTAGCATGTAAGCAAATTTTGTTTCTTTTAAGATTGTAGGTGCAGTAAATTTCAATATGCTTTTCACAAGCTGGTTGCTGTGCTTCAAAACAAAATTTGAATAGACTGAGAAAATGCTCAGTGATCTCAACAGAGTGAGGAAAGCTTTCTACTTTGTTATTGTCTACCTTACTTCAAACGTCTTCAGTGTTTTGTTTAACACTGGATGATGGGTTCTAGACCTTCCTGTCCTATACTGCAAGGACATTACTGGCTTTGGATACAAGCTCCAAAGCTTTATCCAAGTCCTAAGCTACTTCAACCAACCAAATGGTTATAGTGCTCAAACTTGAATTTGATAAGTAATGCTTATAACATTTTGGGCTTTTTTTTTTTTTTTAATAATGGTTCTTCTTCTTTTTGAAACAATCAAATGGTTATGATAATGATAAGTTGATAGCTTTTCCTTTAAAGAGCACGCCTGCATTTGCCCTCAAGTTACCATATAGAAATCAATATTAAACATTAAATAAAAGTTGGTCTATTCTATTTTCTGTTACTTTTTATTAATGTACATTTTGAATCCTATTCTAAGAACAGGTTACACACCTACAATATATATAAAATTATAAATTAAAGAAGAAAAAAAGAATTATTTATATTTCACATGATATGTGCGTTTCATTTTCCTAGATAATTGTGAGGACAGAGACATACATACATGCAGAGCCGAGTGTCAACTGTGAATCGACCTAAACACCATTGGCCCAGGATTTGTTGCTTGACGTAAATATCAAAGAACCATTTTACTTTTAGTTACTATCATAGTTCTAGTACATAGAGTTTTTAGTCTATATTAGTAATATGGTAAATATGTGCATTTTTTTAAGAAATATTTTTTAAAAAAAATTATGAGAAAAAAGTGATTAGTTCTTTCTACTACTTTTTTTTTTTTTTTAATTTTCTATAAAAATAATATCAAAATATTTCTAAAATTAATTTATTAAATTGTCATAAGAACACTTGTAAATTATGGGAGATTAAAAAAAAGTAATACTAGAAGAACTTATGAATAAGCACATAAGAAGAATGATAAAAAGTTTGGCTACAAATTAGATCGTAGCTTAAAGCTACAACTTCACTCTATATTTTCATTAGATGTGAATTGTGACAAATTCATCATTTGATCATATTTTCTTCTCATATTCTTCGTGTTTACAAAACTTTGAGAAGATAAGAAATTGATAGTTATGACATCAATCAACTATTTACATTGCACGTTTTTGTTGTCTAAAATTATAGATTAAAAAGCTTATAGATCATATAGTAAATAATATCCGATTAATCCAAACTTGACATATTTGTTTTAAGATCTTAAAAAACATGTGATCCAATCATTAGATTTTTAAAATATATAATAATCTTAAATTTTTATTTAAGGAATACTAGTCGCTAACTCGTGCAATGCACAGAATATTTAAATTTAAAATCACATATATTAAAAAAAAAACAAATAGACAGTCTTGTATGAAAAAAATATTAAATAAAATTTAGTAGAAAAATTATTTTATAATTTAAAATAGTTTCTCATAGTATCCTATAAGTATCAACCAAGTAGGATGCATATTTTAAATTAAAAAAATATTGTACAGAAAAGAATTTGATAGGATATGAACAAAACAAATAAATTGTAGTAGAATTTGAATAGTTTCCCATAGGTATTATATATGTATCAACAAAGTATGATGCATATTTTAAATAAATAAAAAAGACAAAACTTTGTCTTCTAACTCACATGCACTAACACTACACCACCACTATATGTATAGAGGTTATTACACGCCCTTATTTAGTTTTTAGTTTCTTATCAATGTGAATGTTCACTTTTAATCTATACTACTATTTAAGCGACTGCACCTGTTTAGACCAGATTTTCAAAATACCCCTACATTCTTAGGTTTAAGTAGAGACAAAACTAAAGGATAGTTTGGCAAAAATACATATCTAACGTGCACTAAAATATTGCCTACAAAATAGGAACACTCTTCCACTAACCCACTTCTTCAAAGTAATTATACGTTTATTTTTTTTTTTAAATAAAAAAATAAGTTAAACACCTCATGTTTATCCAAAAACAAATCTAAATATATTTTAAAAAAAAAAAACTAAAGGACAATTTGGATTGTTTTTGTTCTAAAATACTCTTACATTCCTATGTTTAAATAGAGACAAAATTAAAGGATAATCCAGTAAAAATAAAACCCTAACTTCCACTAAAATATTGCTTAAAAAATATGGTCACTTTCTTTGATTTTCAGATTTATTTATTCGCTTATAAATTATATTCTTAAAATAAAAATTATATATATAATTAAAAAACTTAGATTTTTTTTTTTTTTGTGGCTACTACCACTAAAAAAAGAAAAAGATTCCAAAATAAAGTAGGAAAAATCTAAACCATTCTCATATGGACTATACTTCTTTAAAAAAAAAAAAAAAACTCCTTTGGACTATGTCACAACATTAATTTGTGGTTATGATGCTCAGGATTAAGCTAATGCACATGACCAGGGGAGAGCTGTTAACCCTAACGTTAACAGCACCATTAACAACCTGTCTCTCTAAAATTTATTGTATAAATGTTGTAAAAATATTGTGGACATAGTCTAAATCAAACAGCCTCTCTCTCTCTCTCTCTCTCTCTCTCTCCTCATACTCGCGTCTCAACCTTCTCTCTCTCATCCTCCGCCACCTCTGTTTTTCTCAGAACCTCAGACCGGCAAGAGAATACGGCCAGCCTCCATCCGGCCACCCACTGTACATGGCCAGCCTCCATTGAGTCCCCTCTCTCTCACTCTTGATTCTTATCTGATACAGAGTGAGTCCACTTCGTAAATAGTGTGGCAAATTATTACTCTTTATAAAAACTCACAAAACCTAAACTCATCAAAAACTCAACTGCTGCGTTCTGTGTCTGTGAGACTTAGAAAATGGTAAGCAAAGCAATGGAATTGGCGGTGACAAACCCACTCACCTGCTTTTCTTCTTCATCAAAGCCTCTTTCCAATACTTCTTCCATTCTTAGGGCTTTCACTGTTAGATGCTCTGTCTCTCTCTCCTCCGATCGTGCCTCCACAGGTAACCCTATCCCCCCCCCCCCCCACTCTCTACGTTTCTTTATTTTCAACATTTAAAACCCAGCAAAAAAAAAAATTTGTAAATATTTATTTATTTTTTTTTTGCGTATCATATTGTGGTTGGCTATGCATGTGATTATACAATGCTATATATATATTTTTGTTTTTGAACTATTGATTATAGTCAATTCGTTCTATGGTGTTACTGAATACAAGTTGTGAAATTGGTTTACAAATTGGCTGATTGAGTGGTTCAAATTTGATTGGTATTGATAAAAGACCAAAGAGTTCAAAGGAAGCATGATTTGTTTGATTTTTTTTTTTTTTTTTGCTTTTAATTTTGGTGGAATTGGTGAAATTGAACCGTTTTTTTGAAGACTAAACTAAGCACTTAACACATAATTGAGAGACCGAAAGTGGTAGTTCAGCCGGAAAGCTTATGTCATAATTACTGTCTATTTTAGAACAAGAACCCACTTTTTTTCTATATTAGCTAACCGCCCTACAAAACGCGCACACCTGATTATCTATTCTGTACTCTTATTTCGTTAAAATGTCAAATTTTCTTGATTTGAACGGGCACACTATAGCAAAATCTTATTTTGTATAATGAATAAATGAGCTGATGGATGTTTTTTTTTTTTTGGGTTTATTGGCCAAAAGTAGGGGCCTATGTTGTTTTAGCTGAACTGATGTGAATGCTCTATCACTATAGCCATCATTACTCGTATTGTAATCTATTTACATATAGTTGTGGTACTTGAAAGTTGATGCAATCTTTATTGCTTTAGGTGTGGCAGAAAGGCCTTGGAAAACTTCCGATGCTAGACTTGTGCTTGAAGATGGTTCAATCTGGAGCGCTAAGTCATTTGGTGCTTTGGGAACACAAGTTGGTGAAGTGGTATTCAATACATCTTTGACAGGGTGAGCTGGTCTATGAATTCTTTATACCTGGATAAGCAGTTTTAAAATTTTCATTTCTCAAGATTTGTTAAGCGTGCCACATAGGCTAAACCACTGTTATTAACTTTTGAGAGTTCGTTTGTCCCTGCATATTTCATGTTGTATTCTCAACTATCCACTGCACACCCTTGCATTGGCTTGGACTGTTGATACGAATATAGGGTGACCTTTTTTCCGTTAGCTAGAAGAAAATTTTCTGTTGTTATTGATGGTGTTTCATCAATTTTACTTGTGGGTATGGTTTAACTTACGCAAATAACTGCACATCTTTGAAGCTAATTTATGTTATCTGGTAGTACAACTAAGTCAAGGAACTTGCATTTTCTCGCTAAATTTACAGTAACATTAGTTGTTAGTGATATAGATATTTCCACATTTGCAAATTGTTCACAAGGGTGTGGTGTAGTGAAAAGTGATTCCATAGACATTATCAGCTAGTGAAGAAAGTCATGAGAAACAAATATCTTCCTTGTTTCTAGCACATCAATATGCTGATAGATACCTGCGTTGCCAATTATGACCAAATTTTGTCCAACATATCAGTGCTGATTTGGGATTTGAGAAATGTATTTTTCGTAAAGATTACAAAATGTTAGCATTTCTAGGCCAAAATTGGATTTGGAAGAGCAAGCCAGAGAAAAGAAGTGTTGGGATAATATACTTTCATCCTAATCTCATCAACTAAAAAAGGGGGCCAGCTTTACAATGTTGTCAATCTATTAGAAAACCAGCCATTGTTGATCATGTTCAGCAAGTTGCACGGAAAAGTTGGGATTCACAAAACACGAAGTATTGAACATGATATGCAAATTTTGAAAGAGCAGTAACATTTTATACTTGATGGCTTAAAACTAATCAAGTGTTATTCTTAGTTGGATGCTGATGATTGGTTTTGATTGTTTGAATTATATGTTATGATGGAAATGAAAGGTGTATTTTTTGCACTTGGAGCTTTCACAAGAAGTTCACACTTGTACACGTTTAACACTTGTAACAGGCTTCTATTTTAGATCAAGGAGTGCTTTTTGTTTGGTACTTTGTGCTTTAACCATGTCTAGGTGCACTTTTAACAATAGTGAGAGAACTTTAAGTTTCATGAGTTGACTAGTTGTGCAACGTGCATGCTCATTCTTGGAATTGATTTTTGGTTGTATTACATGTATACTGCAGGTATCAAGAGATTCTTACAGACCCTAGTTATGCTGGACAGTTTGTCCTGATGACAAACCCGCATATTGGCAACACTGGTGTAAATTTTGGTGGGTGAAATTTGTAAGTTGAATCATTGCAAACTCTTATGTCTTGGAGACTATTTGAAGTCTAATTTCAATGTCTTTCATGTCAGATGATGAAGAATCAATGCAATGCTTCCTTGGTGGTCTAGTCATTAGAAGCTTAAGTATCAGGTACAATTTGTTAATGCGGCTTTGGATTTCCATGCTAGCAACTTTGTTGTTTAGCTATGCTCATTTATTATTTTATAAATTGCTTCCAGTACTTCAAATTGGAGATGTGTAGAAACACTTGGTGATTATTTAGCAGGAAGGAACATCATGGGGATTTGTAAGTTATTTAATATGGCATGAGTTATTAAGACCAATACTTTCGACATGTGCAATTTTAAATTATTGAGCTATTCTCTCCTTGTAACTTCTGACCTCCCTTCTGCTTTTGATGCTGTGCCATTTTCCTACAGATGATGTTGATACACGTGCTATTACCCGTAGATTAAGGCAAGATGGAAGCCTTATTGGTGTTTTGAGCACAGAAGAATCTAAAACAGATGAGGAACTATTGGAATTGTCCCGTTCATGGGACATTGTTGGTAAGGATTTGATGCTGTTAGTTAAAGGGGTTTGCAAATATTAACATTTCAAGTGGGGGATGGGGGATTTTTACCTGGACGTCTCCATAGACCGATAGACGTCAATTGGAAACACCAAGAGGTGCCAGTTGACCTAAAGGTCATTGGCCAAATATTAAAATTTTAATCCCCTTGTTTTCCTGCCAAAATTTTAAGTCCATAGTTTTCTTACTTTTAATTTGCAGGGGTTGATTTGATAAGTGGTGTTTCATGCAAGACCCCTTATAAATGGACTGACAACACAAAGTCACAGTGGGATTTTAATGCCAATGGGAGAGATGGAAATACTTTTCACGTAAGCATAATTTAAGTTTTTTTTTTAAGTACTATCCCTGAATAATTTGGCATTTGTTCTTACTCTTTTTTTTTGTTTTGGTATGAACTGAAGGTTGTTGCATATGATTTTGGGATCAAACATAACATACTTAGACGCTTGGCATCCTATGGCTGTAAGATTACAGTCGTCCCTTCAACATGGCCAGCTTCAGAGACTCTAAAGATAAAGCCAGATGGAGTTCTTTTCAGCAATGGCCCCGGAGACCCTTCTGCAGTTCCTTATGCTGTTGAAACAGTGAGGGAAATACTGGGGAAGCTTCCTGTTTTTGGAATATGCATGGGTCATCAGTTGCTTGGCCAGGCATTAGGAGGTAAAACCTTTAAAATGAAGTTTGGTCACCACGGTGGAAATCATCCGGTTCGTAACCTTCGGAGTGGCCATGTTGAAATTAGTGCTCAGGTGTGTTAATTTTATTTAACTCTATCTATTAACTTTTTCTCTCCCTTAATCACATTTGAACTTTTCTCTGAGGAACAGTTATATATGATGTTGATGAATGGTTTTTTTTTATTTTTTTCAGTTATACTGATACACTAGTAATCTAAAACTAAGAATTCACAGTTTGTCAAAGTAATGTAATTCATTTGTAAATTATATGCATATTTTTTCTATGGGAGTGTTTTCACTATAAATTTATATGTTGGCAGAATCACAACTATGCAGTTGACCCTGCATCACTTCCTGAGGGTGTGGAAGTAACTCATGTCAATCTTAATGATGGAAGCTGTGCTGGTCTTGCCTACCCTGCACAAAACATCATGTCTCTTCAATATCACCCTGAAGCATCCCCAGGACCTCATGATTCAGACAATGGTAATGGACACCCTCTCTCTCTCTCTCTCTCTCTCTCTCTCTCTCTCTCTTGCACATATAGAATCAATTTTTCACCCATTGGGAAGGTGCTCACATCATTTGTATTAGAGCATTCCTTGAGATATGTATTAAAGTAAGTCATGGCTAATGCAAATCTCAAAGAATTCCGGAGTCTAACAGGCTAAATGGACGAGAGAAGAGCTGGTTTTGTGGATTTCCTTTTTAATTCTTCTTTGCAGCTTCTCTATGCCCATATTGTACGTATTACATAACTTCCATCACAGTATTGACATAAGGTATTCTTGCTACAGCTTTTCAGGAATTCATAGAGCTGATGAAGCGGGCAAAAGAAAACGCTTAAGCACACAAGGTGCCAGTTTAAGCAATCTTAGTAATGTCCATGAAGTTCACATCTGCTATTTTATGTGGAGGAGACTAGTGTTGTATTGTCAGTTTTGTTAATGTTTATAGGATTGGTAAAATAATTGACAATGTGCTAAATTGAACAAGCCATTGATGATTTTAGAAGAATGAATGATTTAAGACATGTTGATGCAGGCAGGGGTCAAATCTCAGTTTTATCTTGTTTTATTTATCTTTAAGTGGCAGGGGCAATTTTGTAATTTCATATTTTTTAGGATGGGTTGTGCACTTGTGCTAGTCCATTAGTTTTTATTTTGGTTTCATTTGAGTTTAGTTATTTAGTTTAGGCTTAGTAAAAATGCTCAAGGAGTCCAAGTCCTAGTCTTATTGGGAGTTTAAAATAAAGTCATATTGGAGAATAATAAGGTTTTCAAATTTTTAGAGAAGTTATGAAGCTTCTTGTTGGTTTATGTGATATGACCTTTTCTGAGTTGTGATGCCAATGAACTTTAGGTGTGATACTTAGGAAGTTTAGGTGTGATGCCTAAAAGTTTTTTTTGAATAATTTATTTTGTTCTTAATGGTCCGTTTGGATTGAGGAAGAGAGAGGGGAAGTAGAGTGAGTAAAGTAGAATAAAATTTGTCCAAAATTAACCTATTTTTAGTTAACTCTACTCTACTCCTCTCTACTCTCCCTCTCTCTCCTGTCAGTCCAAACGGGTCTAAATTACCAACAACTTAAACCTTGTCACCATTTAAACCCTAAAAATCCAAAACTCTAAAACCCAAAATTTGACTAATAGGCTAATAGCAACCCGAATCTTAGGTTTTCCCCTTTGTCCCCAAAACCCTATTATTCCTTTCCCCACTAAAAACCCTATAATCCCTATTGTTTACACACCTGGCAAAATGTACCTTTACTTGAAATGTATACACCTAACTAAACTGAAAACATAAACAGTAAACCTAATATTTTTACTTCTTCAACTTGCAATTTGTCATCATTTGGGATTTTCAACATGTGTAGGTAGAGGTTAGTGGTATTCTTTTCCCTTTTCTTTTATTTATTTGAGGTGTTTGTCTTAAAAATCCAATAGACCCGTCTAATCATTTGAGGTGTCTTAAAATCCAATATACCTTTTTTCTCTGTGATTTCCCATAGGCAGCTTCTGCAAGTGACTAGTATCAATGTTGAGGTTACATGATTATTCTTTAAGTAAATGGTTATATGGATTACTTGCAAGAAACAAAGATCATCAAATTTTCCTTTTGAGTAACCTTTGGAATGTGTCAGATAGTAACTGTTTCAATGATGAGAAATATATTTTGATAACAAATTGATTTAAGCAATTGTGGTGGGGGGTTTTGTTGATCAATCCTCTTATCCAGTCACAACTCTATGCTAATATTTCATAAATAAGTTATAGTTGAAATTTTATTATTTGAATTACTTAGATAAAATGGTTTTCATTTAGGAATTTGTAAAAATTATGCTTACCAATCTTGTACCATTACAAAATATGTATAAGTATAATTTTTACTACACATTTATATTATTAAATTATAATTTGATATCTTAGGACCTTATTTATAATTTTCACAATCCAATATCAAGTTATGTTTTTTTTTTTGAGAAGCCACCCTCACAGAAGAGGGGATATCAAGTTATGTTTTTATACATGTATCCATATAATGATAAAATATTATATTTATTTAAACTAAACCTTATACGCAAGCTTGTTCACAAACAAATCGTTATGTTTGAACTTGAATAATTTAATAGTTGAGTCTACACTTATGCTTGAGCTTGACTTGTTTGCTAAATAAATAAAGATAAAATAGATTTATTTTTTAAAACTAAATCTAAATTGTTTATAAATTACTTGATTCATTTACAACTCTAGCCTTATCTAGCATCAGAAGTTGTTGCATGGGTAGGGTCATTGACCTTCCAAGATGGCTTTGGTCTTTGCTCGTAGACAGACATTGCCTAATGGATAAGGTACAATGTTCCTCAAAGGGTCATTTACTGAAGTAATGATACTTTACTAGCTGAATTAGCAAACAAACACTTCTAAAATTTTCTGAGTGTGATTTAATCATTGATTGTTCGGTATCACTAGTTCCACTCTTTTGGTTTGGTTAACCCTCTAGACACTGAACAAACCACCAAAAAGACAGCATACTCTCTCACATATTGATAAGACTCTATAGGCACAACAAATTTCACAAATGTCTGAGGTGACAATTTGTTAATAGTGAATAATAAAATAGTGTTAGTGGTGAGATCATATGAAAATCAATAATAACATTGTTGTATTTGTAGCATTCCCTAGTTGCCCCTATTATATGTGCGGTGGTAGGACCAATGAAAAGTTTGTGAAAGTATGATGTTTTGGGTGTTTTGTTCAGTGTCGCTAGTCCACCCTTCTGGTTTAATCTCCCTTCTTTCTTTCTTCTTCTTCTTCTTCTTTTTTTTTTTTTTTTTTTTTTTTTTTTTTTTTTAATGCAGTTACAGGTGGCCTCCTTGTGTATAATGCAAAAACCTTCATGCGGCTATAAAAGTGGCGTGCTTGCTAATTTAATATATGTTGTTCAGTTGAACTCTTTATGACAATGATGCTAGACTAGCATTTTGCAATTCTAGTTTTAGCAAATCAAGTATCAGTGTTTCATCCATGTCAAAATTACGGATGTCAGCTGGCATAGATTGATAAAGATGCAGCAAAGCAAGGTACTAAGTCATTTGTTCTTAATAAGATGGAGGTCCAGGTGCATGTTAAAGTTAGATAGCAACCATCTGATATGCTTTCACTACCCTAGCAGTAAAAGAATATCGGGTGCAAGAAAACATGTCCAAGCTTTCATGAATGAACTAAGCTACATATACACGCACATTTGGATTCATCTAAACAGGAACATCTGGCATGTAATCTTGTGGGTGTCTTTTCATGGTTTCTCTAAGAAATTTCTCCTGCTCACAAAGATTTGATGGGGGAACATTATATACATCTGTAAAAAGCTCAGCAATTGGTGGTTTATCGGCCTTTTCTGCCACTTGAATTGCATGTAACATCTGTATGAAAAGCTTCATTGGTTAGATACTTGCAAAACTTGTATTATACAATTTAACTATGGGCCCCAATAGTGTATTTAAAAACTTAAAATGATCCGTAATGGCTTATGAAATAACTCATTTGCAGTTCTAAAAGATTGGATCAATGTTGTATCGTATAATATTGGCAGTATATACTATATAGTCCATTTCCTAAAGATATAATTGTTAGTTATGTCCCTTTATTTTCTGAAGCATAGTGTTAGACCATCAATAATCTTAATAAATTAAGACAAAGTTAAATGCATTAGAAAGTGCTCAAGTTTCTGGTATTTATTTGCTGTTTTTGTTTTTCAAGGTGAGAGAGCATAGCCTGCAGGAGAGAGACCTTTATTGCAAACTTTGATTATGAACATCTTTGTTTTATTCTAGAACGCAAGTGATTCCGCCTTTATCTAGTCCTCTTTTCTTCTCTTTTCTTTTTTTCTCCAATGAATTCAGTAGTAAATCTAACACTTGACTTTGCAAGCTCCAACAGAACACTTTTGTGTTGATCTTCCAAATACCAATTCATAACTTCTTTGTAAAACTGGTGTTTCCGGCTTCCTATAATTTACTAGTTTTAAAAGGCATGAGGAACTAACACATGGAAATATAGTTTTAGTTTCAATAAGTCTATCTTATTAAAATGTCTTTTAGCCATCTGTACATTTTACCTGCTTCCTCACAGACGTTCTTAGCTCTGACTCATCCTCACTGCACCACCAACCATTGCTTTCAATCCATTTTCTAAATCTAGCGACTGGGTCTCGTGCTGATCTCCACCATTCAATCTCATCAACTGGACGGTACTTAGTGGAATCATCAGAAGTGGAGTGATGTCCCACACGATATGTTAGCGCCTTTTAACAAAAAAAGATTGAACTGAACATAAGAACGTGAGACATCTACCTTTAACATCAAAACTGTAAGGCCCAAAAAACTGACAAAATAGATAATTAATTTACCTCAATCAAGATTGGTCTGTTTTCACTAATTGCCATTTCACGTGCAGCATGAACTGCAGTATAAATGGCTAGAGTATCATTACCATCTACTCGAATACTTCGAACTCCGTAAGCAGGGCCTTTAACAACAACACCGTCACCTGCCAGTGAAACAATACCACAAACAGGTTAATATATTCATTTAAAAAGACTGTAAAAGGAATTTTAAAGTAAAACAAATGCACATGAGAAGGAAGAGTACTTCGAAACTGGTCTGAAGTAGGGGTACTAATAGCCCAACCGTTGTTCCGACAGAAAAATATAACTGGCACCTCCATGACGGCCGCAAAATTCAAAGCAGCATGGAAATCTCCCTAAAATGATTTGATGTATCCAAAAATATACAACCAAAATCCAGAGTCAGTGAATTCATAAGGCTCCCTGGACAGCTAATGAAAATAAAATCATTCATTTGTCTTTCATTGCCTTGATAGCACTGTCTATTCTTTTACACTCTAGAATAAGTCATGGAAAACGAATTGAAATCATTACGTAGAATTGAGGAGTCACAGCCAGCCATCATAGATAAGGATATGAAGAGATGTTTTGGCATTAAGAGTTCTCCTTTAATGGCAATGTGTTAGAGTATCTATTTTATTTTTTTGATAAGTAATGGGTTATAGTATCTTTCATTTTTTATACAATTGTCAAATGGTTACTGAAACTATAATAAAAATAATTTCCTAAAACGTCCAATGGCTTCATTCCATATGTTGTGTCCAAACTCCCCTATACAAAAAATTAAGAGGGAGAGAGGTCTCTTTTGGGTAATACAGTAATTATATGTTCACCTCACTTGTGCCTCCATCACCAAAATAAGTGATTACACATGCTTTTTTTCTGTCCATCTTCAAAGAATATGCAGCACCCACTGCATGGGGAACTTGTGTACTGCAAAAAAGAAGGTATATTTGTGACTGTCATTTTCTTCATGAAGAGTGCAAAAGGTTTTACATGAACAGGAGTGAAGTTAAATAGATAGTTTGGCCATGGCCCCCAACTTTCTCTAAGTTATAGTTTTGCCCTTACTTCTGACCTTAATTTTGCACAGAATATAAAGGTGTCGCCCCTCCCTCCCTCCCACTTTCTCTGTGTGCAAGTGTTGAAGGGGGGAGAGAAGGAGTGAGAGAAAATTTATATGCCTCCCCTATGTTTGGTCACGCTTCATTATGACCATTACTATTTACTTTGGCCCCTCCAATCTTGCAATCCTGGCTCTGTCCCTATACATGAAAGCACTACAACATAAACAGTTTATAACTTACGCAATTGTTGCTGCTACAGTGAAGTAATTGTGCTTGTTAGACCCATAATGGATAGGCATCTGCCTCCCTTTCCCATAATCATCTTTGTTTCCAAAACATTGGTTTGCAAATTCTTGGAGGGAGAAACCACGCCATAAAAGAACCCCTGGTTCCCTGTACTGCACAGCATACAAATTTTCTTCTTGCATTATTCACAATCTCACTCATGGGCAAGGGAATGGAATTTTTGGTGATTATATACTGCTTAGAAGAATAGTAACATGGGTATGTATTTCATGCATGTGCTTCTAACCTGAGGGAAGACAAGGTCATCAATGGTGAGTGCTGCTGCTGATGCAATGTTAATGGCCTCTTCTCCAATTGTAGTTGCATAAAAGGAAATTCTTCCTTGCCTCTGTGCTTCATAGAAAACAGAATCCATGGTTTGCAACGTAACCATGTCACTGTACATTTTTACAGCAATTTCCTCACTGACCTACTAGCCCATAAAGGTCTATTTGTTGGATATATTTTTACAATGAAAAGTATATTAAAAATGAATTACTTCATCTTGAGAGGGGAAAAAGTAAAGGTGGAATACCTGTTTAAATTTGCTGCTCATAATCAGCTGCCCATTGTCATCAAGTACACGGTAGCAGTGTACCCGCTCCACAGGTGATTCAGATATGAACCTCATCTCAGGGGTGAATGCAACCTTTCCTCCTGGAAAATCTAAGACCTGCAACAAAAAGGGACCTGAATGAGTATGAAAGACACGCACACAATTTTTAATAATAATAATAATATAAGAAAAAAGTGTAGTTTGGAATAAAAATAGAAGAAAAAAAATTCATGATGCCCTGTCTAGAGATAAGGGTACTTTTGAAGAAATTTCAGAATAAAAATTTTTGTTGGCCTGCAGAGTGTCTTGTTAAGTCTGTGATGATGCTTGTGCCTCTTATCTATACCCAAATTCAGCATTCCAAATCCTAATTGCTTATCCACTTCTAATGAAGAGTGGTACAGCTCTGCTTAGTAATCATTCCAACAATGGTCACCTTAAAAATGGTTTAGCAAACTCTCCATGACATCCCTTCAAATGGTATAACAAATATGGAGGTCATAAGAAGTTATTCTTTCTCCATCTTGCTTCTAGAAATACTCAAATATATGCACATACGATTTTTTTTTTTAATTCATGCCATGGCACAATTAAATTGAGTAAACATGAAAATTTTCATTTCATAGCACATTCCTAATTTACTAAATTACTTGATAATAAGATTAGTGTATAATATATAGCTGCAATAGCCTTGAAAATTCACCTTGTACTCATCATAAAGACTGCTTCCTTGAACATTAGACATCAATAGTGATGGAAGATGGACCAATGAAAAATAAAAAGTTACTTATCTATCTAAATTGGTAAACAAATGTCATCTTTAAGTGTAATGTATAATCTCTCTTACATACTTGACCATACATGGGGCAACCAAACTGCATCTTATGCATGATAAAACATAACATCAAATGTCAACAAAAAAGTTTCAGTTCTAGGAAGATGTAGAAAGCTTCACAATCTGTTGCACAATTTTTTTTTTTCAAAGCTACTAGGAAACTCAAAAGTCCTGCAACCAACGATTTATTTACATTTGTATTTCTTGATTTCTTCATTTTAAATAAAGTGCATTGCAGCTGAGCTCATAATTGAACCCATTTTTTTCTTATTCTTTTTTAAATTTCTTGTTTGCTATGTAAAAGGAGATGATGAAGTTTATTGGCGTAAACCCATTTGTTTCCCTAGTTAACAAATGCCTTAAAACCCCAAATTTGCACTTCGCTTCTAATTCCAATGAAGCACATTATAATTCATCAAACACAGAGATCCCAAACAGCACAAGAAACTCAATCATTTGAAAACTATATGGTTGTTACACTGGCAATGAAAGACACAATCTAAAGCTACACATTTCGTTCTCGTACCTGATTATGATGAGCATGATTGAGAGAATCCCATTGTTCTTCGACTTTGGTAGATTGAAAACGACGAGTGGAGAGAAGGTTCACCTTAGTAGAGAAATTTGCAAATGGGTCTCTTAGATTTTGAGCCGTGGGAGCTGTAAATGGAGGTTTTTGATGATGCTGATGGGTTAAAGAACTCGAAGAAGAGCTCAACAAACCCATTTTACATTTAAGATAATAGAGAATACTTCTTGAAGATATTCTCAGACAGAGAGCCATTGGAAGATTGATGGTTTCAACTTTCAAACCGTAGGAACTTGAGTGAGGATGGAGAGAGAGAACATGTGTTTTTGTGTTTTGTGGAAATGTATATATTTACATTGTACTTAACTAGAACCCAGGACTGGCTGGGTAATTATAGAATTTTCCAACAATACCATTAAATTCTAGTATATAACAGATACAACACCGATATGATTATGAGTACAATATGGTAATACGGATGATACTAATACGATACAGATATAATATGAATAGGACACTATAAATAAAGTGTCCGTACTTACTAGATTAAATGTGCACTTATCAATCTTACAAAAAACTATATTAGTAAGCCTCACTCATTAAATTAAGGACAAAATTGTCAAAATTTAACTACAAACTTATAGCTAATGACTATAACTCCCAATAAAAAGTTTACATGACTATATATATTTTGAAAGTAAAATTCATTAGATTGTTCTTCCTCTATTTTTTTTTTCTCTAACCGTTTGGAGGGGTAGGTTTAACAATTTTGATTTGGAAGATTTATTTAGCAGGCAAGATGTGTTTTATGGTTCAACAAAATTATTGATATACGTTTTGCGTAATTTGTGTATATAATGAAATTAATGAGATATTCATCGCCCTCACATATTTTCCTACCAGAACAAATTTGAAACCAAATACTCTTTAACAATGACTACAATTGATATAGTGAATATGCAAGAAAAAAACCATGGCATTCTCAGAATATGTACAAGATGCATTTGAATGCATTCATCTCACAATATTTACAAACCGATTCCCAAAATTAAGACTTGAAGTGCATACTCATGTGCCACAAAAAAAGAGAACCCCTCAAAATGGTGCTCCTAACGAAGGAAATCTCATTTGAAGGACAATCATATTCTTTCCTCAAAACTGCTGCATCATTTTCTGAAGCTCTCATATTGGAGAGGCAGATGTGAAGCCAAATTTATCAGAAAGCTTAGTTCGTGTAAACGGCGAGAGAAGTTCCATCTGATGAACAAATTGCATGTCGTGAACCAACGGATTATCTGTTCTTCCTGGAGGGGACCCCGGGTAACATGCTGGTGTGCACCCATTGCATATAGAATCCCTTCCATCAATACTATTCTGTGTAAGCACTCACATTAAACCATTAGAGATGATCAGATTGTATTAGACATTGAAACTCTTTGAGGAAGGAAAATATTGGAGTGGAATAATATAACGCAGACAAATAATAATAACAACATAACATGTACTTACTTTTTCAGAAATTATATTCAGAATATCTCTCCTCCCCTCTATATTTGGTTGGCTGATTACAAGGCATAACAGTAAGTTGTATGATATTATTGAAAAAAGATTCAATTTTCATTCTATTAACAAATCTTCAGCACAATTTTATAATGCTAGCATTAATGTTTGAGTTTAAAGTAAAAGGAAATATAAAAAAATTGAACAGGTAAAGGAGGAACAGTGTAACAAACAATCAAACCTGTGCTTGCTACATCTTTGGGGTTTGAGAAAATCAGGAATGGCAGGCCCAATCCGTCGGGGCTTAGGGCAGAGGGGCTGGCCATTGCCTCTAGACCCAAGCTTGTTTGTTTCTGAACCTGAATCAACAAGATTTCTTTTCACTGCTGAATGATGCATATTGCAATATTGCATAACTCTCTCCTGCCTTGACCCTCAAAATTGAAGAAGAAAATCAATGTCGCAAGTAAATGAAACAACTTACTTGTGACTCGCAATTTAACTCTTCTTCATCAAAATGGAAATTAATTAAAAAGTTTCGGTTAATTTAAAGGTTAGCCACACGTTTAAAAGAGAGAGAGAGTTGCAAGTGAGAAATTACTTAGAAGTGGAGCCTCATCGGATTGTAAAACCTGCTCAAGTGTAGGAGAGAGAGCATTTGTTTGGCTAAGAATGGTTATAGGGTGTGTCTTGACCAGTTGGCTTTTATCTCCTAATTTTTCTCTATTTCTCATCTTTGCCTACATTTCATTTGGTCCAAGTAAATTTGCACCCACTTGTCATCAAACTCCCAAAATATAGCTCACATTGCAATTTCAACACTTTCTCCAATGCAATTATAATTTTTCAAATATTCATTTAGAGCATCACAACAGTTTCTTTTTCATGGTGACTATCATGAGGCAGGTCATGCGGAATTGCATGTACCCTCACGTTTGCAGCATGGACTACTGGATGTTTTGGATTTGACCCCACTTGAGTGCTTGTAAAGCACGCCTGTTTTAACAAGATAAATCTGTATAAGAGAGAATAATTGTTTTATATATATATATATATGATAAAATTATTGTTATATATGGTCATGCACTTTGTGCTGCTAATTTTCTTCTTTTTTTCATTAACTGATGAGCTAAATCCTTAAATCAGTAATCAAATAACAGTGAAGAATTAGCTCTAATCTGACCCCTTCTCAATGCATCATTTTGGATAGCGAGAGACAGTTTTTTCCCATAAGCACCTCATAAATTTTGCTTCCAACTTTTAATGACAAGATGCAAGAAATAAAATGCTTAGTTAGGCCATGATCAAGAGTTAAAAGTGGGTTGAAATATTATTCAATACAATGGGAAGAAGACATCTGGTCTTCCCATAAATAAGAAGAAGCTATTTCTTATCCACTCCTAATTTTAAAAAGTCCACATAGTCACTAAAACTCACAATGGCTTTACTTATATTGGTTATGAGAACCACATGTATACAATAGAGGGATTGAATGATTTCAAGGTAGGTTATGAGAACCACGTAAAATACAATAGAGGGATTGAATAATTTCAAGGTACCTTGCCTTCAATGGTAGACATTAGCAAAGGATTGGGACTTTTTCGAAACTACAGTCATCTATTTTACTAATCATTTGTAGTTAAATTCATCAAAACTACAGTGATTTAGAGATTCAAACAATTCCCAAATAGCTCCATGAAGACACTAGTTACAAGAAGTAGAATGAATTTCACACTTCTGTACTTGAACCCTATGAATGAACGTGCAACTGACAATAGCAGTGAAGAAGAAAAAAAAAATGGGTTGCAAAAAAGAAAGAATTGGAGGAATGTGCATAATCCAATGAATTGTGTACCTCCAGCAGACCTTCACCAATCTTGGGGCTTCAAAACAAAGTCAGAGATAATCTGCATTACATGCATTTCAGACTGCAATGTACTATGTGAGATTTTAGCAGCATATATACAAAGTAATCAAGAATGAGTAAATATAATAAAACACGTTTACAATTACATATGAACAACAGATAATTTTTTTTTTTTTTTAATTCTATAAGGCCAACAGAGAAGGATCTCTGCACAAGTCAACTAACTGATCAATAATGTGTTACAGTTACAGCTCCACTCATGAATTATATATATCCCAATCGAACTTAGGCTGAGAAAAGACCTCATAATCTATTGGCCCATCTACAACATTCTCAATAGTCTGTATGCCTTCCAAAAGAGCTGGATGAAAACCATCATTATTAGAAGGCAACAATTTATACATTACTAACAACCCAAGTGTGAATATTGCTTGCAGCTTGGTGGAGTCTCCTTGGACTGAGAAGAACAAGAGCATTGAGACCAAGTACAGATCTACGCAGAACCGCATGATGCCCAATACAGTATCCATTAATGTCCCATCATTTCCGGCAGGAAAACCCTGGACTCTATATACAAACAGAAAGTTATACTTGTCAACCACATACCTATAGCCGAAATAAACTGCACCAACAGGAACCACAAGTGGAGCAAATGATGAATATATCATGGTCAGTGCAAATATTGTCAAATTAAATGCATAATACTGTGCAAAATCAAATGTCTGTTTCGGGGCAGTTGATGTTCTATTGATTGGATATATAGAAAGATCTTGGCCCGGGATATCGATAGATTCAATACTATTGAATCTAGAACTGTCATACATACTCTCGGGTATCAATGGTCTCCTAAGACCATCTAAATCTTGATGCTCTAATGGGTATTCTTCAGTTTCAGGGACCAGCTGGAGCATATCATTCTTCCTGAACTTTTGAATATTCCTTTTAATCCAAGGAATCGGAGCCAATAGATCAAACGATATACCCAAAAACGTGCTCGTGATCAAAAATGCAAGCGAGGAAAGGCATGATCTTGACAAGAATGATGCACTCATGTATTGCTCAATCCTCTTACAATCCTCCCCATCCAAATAACACCTTCCCATGCTCAACAATGCACTCTCTAACGAAGACTCAACTAAAGCCCTTAGGAGGATCAGATTCACCAAGAAGAAGCACACCAGCTTCAAAAGTGCAGCTCTTTGCTCCCCCGACACTGTAAGATGCCGTTCAAACTTAGAGAGATACGAAAGAACAGACGGGATTACTATATACATGCTCACAAATATAATCACATTTGGCAAGAACTGAAAGATTAGACTCGCGAGCCAGCTCGAACTCTGCACCCAAGCCAACCATGACTGCGCACTGTCCATAGCTTCTGCATTTATAATCCGACCCGCGCCTTTCACAGCACTGATCACAGCAAGGGGAGAGCTGAAAAACAAGAGCATCAACAGCAAGCAAGTGTTCACCATCACTCTCCGCAATCTCAATTGAAGCTTTGTCGAACCTAAGTGATTCCAATATATATCTGTAGCCAAAGGAGCTCGCTCGACCTTCCATTGATTCCTATGCAGCCTCAACTCCACAATGGAGAAGAACTTCCCAAACCGCTTCGACCTCTCGTTCCGAAAATCCTGAACTGCTTTATTCGCAGTGTAAACGTCCTTGAACACAACAAAGGCAACACCAGCACCAGGTGCTCGGCCTTCTTTGTATGCAGCCAATTCGGTCTCTAACTCAGCTCGCGATTCTTGCAACTTTCTCAACTTATCTTCATCTGTGAATCCCAATTTTTCAAGTACATTTCTCCACATTGAATTCACGTAATTCACCTCAATCTCATTGAATTCGCGCGAGTCTATTCGCGCAACCAGATGAGAAATGTTGGCCCTAACCTTGACCAATTCGGTGGCCAAATCGTCCAAGGCACACAAATCGATCGGAAGAATAACGCGGTACACTTTTCCGGGATACTTGTACTGGAAATACTGGTGTAAAGCGCTTCGATCATCGGCGCCGAGACGCTTTGGAATTCCTTGCACCATTATAGTGAAAATCGCAGTCGAATTCGCAGCCGGACCGCTCAGATTTCCATTCCCGTCTCTAAACCTAGTGAACCTCAACCTCTCTTCGATCGCGGAGAGACCGAAGTGAACCAAAACGACGACGACGACGACGAAGAGGAAATGGATCCAGAGCAAAGGAGAGCCTCTGGCGATGTGGTTGATCGTCGTTTTGAAGAACTGGTCGTCGTTCAGAGAAGCGGTGCCGGCGTAGAGGTTGATAGGGAGAACGAGGAAGATGGAGAGGAGAGCGATGGAGGAGAGCACGGCGAAGCTTCCGCCTTCGATCAGAAGGAACTGAGCGGCGTCGGCGCCGCAGTGGCGGGCGATCTCGCGACACGTGGCGTGCCAGACGGCGAGGAGCTTGGTGAAGAGGGCGGTGGGACCGGGGATCCGGCGGTGGTCGCTGCGGAGCTTGATGGAGAGGAAGATGACGACGCAGCAGATGGAGCCGATGGCGGAGATGTTGAGAAGGTACTGGATGTTACCGTACCAGGCATCGCCGCCGAAGCCGTCGCCGTCGCCGTCGGGAGAGGGAATTGGGCCCAGGCTCAGGCCCATTGGGTCCATGGATGAATGTAATGATTTGACGATTCTCTCTAGGAATTAATTACTTTTGGGGTTTTGGAATTTAAGGATTTTTTTTGAGATGTGATTGTGTGTGTGGGATTTACATTTTGATTCATGAAGAGAACTTTTAGAGAAGAGGAAATTTAGCGTTAGGGTTTTGGAAAATGAGTTTTCGTTGGAAAAAAATGGAAAGCGAATTTCACTGTGTATTTCCGTTTTGGTTGGGTGTCTACGAGGAATTGCCGAATTGGAAACTTTTATGGAGGAGAATCTTTTCAGTTGTGGACTTGGTTTTGGAATTTTTTTTTTTGGAATGGGAAATACAAGAAAGAGAATAAAATATTTTGTGGAATCAAATTTTATCAGCCACAAAAAAGTCAATAGATTATTACTTGGACAGAATTTGCAAAATAATATTATTTTAAAACTACGTTTTTGGAAAAATAAAAATAAAAAATATGCTAGATTTTCTCAGTTTTTTTACTTCTTTATTTTTTAATAAACACAAGGCAAGTATTTGACTACTCACTCGTTCCCATGCCATATGCTGGTGTTAATTAAAATAAGAAACATAATTTCTATAAATAAATAAAAAAAGTAGATTTGCAATAAATTTATAAAATAGTATCATTTTATAAATAATTAATATTTTGGTCAAGCGGAAGAAACCCAACAAAAATAGTGCAGAGGATTCTCCTGTGCAAGGCGGCAAGTTGGCAACATGTAGTTCCAATTTAAATTTATATATTTCAAAGAGCATTTGGTGGTGAAAGTAAAACAACTCTTATATGCAAATATTACACGATACACTTCAAAAATATATTTATTTTTTGATAAGTGATTTAAAAAAAAAAAAACTATATATATATATATATATATTATAAGATAAATTATAATTGTTGATTGGTTATCCAATTGAGAAAGTTAGTGCAATGCTTTTGCTTTTTTTGGCTGATTGAGAAAGTTGCTGTAAGGGGTGGAGAAATAATCTATATCTTATGTGGACCTAGCATGGAGTATTTAGAACATTGCATGCACATTATCAGTTATATGAATGAACAGCAAGTATTGGTGTACAAGAAGATAATAACAGCCATTGCAAAACATTTTCATTTTTTCGGTTATATACTCTAGACAGAGTACGAATAAATATATTATGGTTCTCACATACAGAAAATGTGCATGCTGATTCTTTTTCTTTATAAAGCTGAAAAAATGTGGTTAGCAAAAAAAAAAAAAAAAAACTGAAAAAATGTTGCAAGTAGTAAGTAATATGTATATATGACTCAATTCTTTTTTGGCTAAAGTATATATGATTCGACTATTTGTCCAAAAGCCAATACATGGAATGACAGACCACCGAGAGAGGTGACCTAGCGGTCTTGGTGTGAACACGGGGGCACCAGGTCCCGATTCCCAATGGACAAATTGTGAGATTTCTACCTGCAACTAATCCATGCTTCTATCCCTCTAATGGAGCTAGGGTGAGGTCTGTGGTTACCTCCGACCACAGTTTTAAGAGGGTGAGACACAATAGTCGCCCCCGCCCCACTTTTTGTTCATCAAAATATATATATATATATATATATATATATATATATAGAATGACAAATTATAAAGACCTAAACTTTTTAGTTTTAAACTCCTAGCAACTTGACTCACATAAATAGCCTGTACGTCTCAAACTAAGATTGCGTTAATTGAACATAGACTCTCCATCTTTCTACAAAATGAATAACCAATAGAAAATCTAGATGAATTTGTAGGGAAAAAAGAATAATTGACATCATTTTCACCGTCCCTGTTTCCAAGTATCTTTGTCTGAAAAGACTTAAATCAACCCTTTATTTATATACGTTGAAAACTTGAAAATTTTCTAGCTTGGGGCTTTCTTTCTTTTTTCTTTTTTTTGGATGAATCTTGGGGCTTTCAGGCAATCATTAATCAGCTAGATTTTAAGATGTTATATAGGTACATTAGATTGAAAGAAAATCCTTTTCAGCACATTTGCCCATAAATCAATGAAAATGAAAATACAGAGAAGGCCACAATAACTAGAGTTTTCAACATACCGTCTCTCTCTCTCTCTCTCTCTCTCTCTGTGTGTGATAAAAAAAGGAAAAATAATTACACTGATCAGACTAAAGAGCATCCCAAGGAAACAGAAAACAAACAAACCCAGATAGACTTGTCAACCAGGTGAATATATCTCGTATTCAAAATGTAAGCATTAGAGGATCAGATATAAACAAATATGGCTCATAAAGCAGATTGATAAAAACTTATCTTTCAAATCACATAACCATAGATTGAGGTCCATCTGAAGCCTTAGATTTCTTCGCTTTTTTCTTCTTCCCTCCATTTTTGTTCTTCTTTTTCTTTGGTTTCTCATATGTAACTGGTTGTGTGTTATGTAGGTGTTGAAGAATGGCAGCCAGGGAATCCCACTGGAAAGCAGGATGGCTAAGAACTGTACTCAACTGTTTTCCTTCCTTCAAGCTGATGACAATGAACCCGGTATTACATGAGACATATAACACAATGCAAAGGAAAACTAAAGCTTGCAACAGGATGTAAATAATGGTATTCAATTACTCACATTAACTTTTGCTTAGATTTACAATTCAGCTTGAACTCAGCTGCAGGACTTGGTTGCCGTGGGATCTTCAACTCAGGAAGGAACTCTGAGAGGGAAGAGAGATCATATGCTTTCAATTTCTTCTTTCGGCTTCGAAGTTTCTTCTTCTGAAAGAACATACATTAGATATTTAAGGTATTATAGAGCTTTAATATTATTCACAAATAAATTTCACAAGTGCCATCAAACAACTTGCCACAACATATTAGTTCAGAAGGCTTAAACAAAACAAAAGAAAGACATCACCTTAGATTTTTTTTTTTTTTCTTTTCTATTTAAATAAAGATAAAAAATTTTAATACACAACAGAGTCCTGACATTATCCCAAGCGAAATTGGTCTATATTAAATAAAAGAGTGTTCTTGGTAGAGTTTCCATGATTTGGAGAATAAAACCATGCCTCCACGCAAAGTCCTTAATATGGACTATAAACTCAAGAAGAATGGAAAGAGAAAATATTGAGGTTTACAAGGCTTTGCTAAGATTTTGTGCACCCCCATGGGCTCTTTTTATCAATCGATCAGTTTATCATATCTGTAATCCCCCTATCATAATTTTGTTGCAACATAGTTTGTGCTCCAAAAATATTTGATCCGGGCTTTACATTAACTTATCTTTTTTGACATTTTAGAGATGAAGGTTCAAGATTCTGTTCAATTGTCATCCTTTGACATTTGTCACTTCCTTTTTGCTAGGTAAAAAAGGGTTGGAGGAACTAGTTTGTGAAAGATCCTACATGAGCCTTACCATAGTGGCACCTATCCACTAAGGAATTAACACTTAAGCGGAAACAGTAAGGGGGCCATAGACACTCCCTCATGAAGGTTCTTCAGTCATAGCTTGATGGCCCTGACAACATGTCAACAACCCCATTGGGATCTGAATAAGCCAGTGAGTATCTTGCCCAAACCAACAACATGCCCTCAAACTCAAGACAATGATCCCAATTGAACCACATGGGAGTAGACCTCCATCACTGGGCCAGTCACCCTTGGTACCACATTTGCCAACCGTGCCCCCCACCTCCCCCCAAAAAATTACCACAAAAAAACCCCCAAAATAAGCAGCAGATATAAGACTCAATGTTGTATCTTGTATCCTTTAGGTTGATTGAATGAAGGTACTCACATTTACATATATGCTGAACAAATAGGCTAAGTCACCTATATATTGCATCATGACGGGAAAATTACACTTTACCACCCTAAACTATACCTCAGATTACACTTTGCACCCTAAACTATTTGAATGCACAGTTTGCACCCTAAACTATGATGCTTATTACACTTTGCACCCCACTGTTAGTTTTACTGTTATCTTTGACGGAACTTTGATGCACATGACAGGCACGTGTTTTGCTTAGGTGGAAAAAAGTTAAATGAAAAAAACACCCCTCTTCACAATCAATTAAAACAAAGTTTTTTTCCTTATATTTTTTTTCCAGCTCTCTCTCACAGTCACATGTACAGGTACAAGTAAAACTCTCTCTCCAATCTCCCCAAATCAAAACCCTGTAACCCTAAATTCCCAAATCAGAAATATCTTACTTGGCTTTTCGACCCTCTTGTGTTGTGAAAGTGGGAATTTTTAAGTTAAAGAGACAAAAGTGGTGGCTCCAGCCTTTTCCAAGCAAGTAAATGAAACAAAATAAAATAAGTAGTAGAATTGAATAGAAACGAAGCCGACGAAGGAATGGAGATAAAGATTAGTTCTATCCTGGGCACCACGCAATGGCTTAAAGACTGGACCTGCCTTCCTTTGCTAAACGATTTCGTGATATTGTCCACGTGAAAAAAAAAAAAAACCCGATTGTTGTACAAATAATTGGAGTTTCCCCCATCAATTAATTAATTAAGAAGTATACATTAGTGATATTAATTCCAAATCTACTCACTTTAAGGCATGCACTCCACTCAACATTCTGCCATTTTTATTTGGTGGGCAATGGTGGAGCTGAAGATATTTCTGATTTGAGGATTTAAGGTTACAGAGTTTTGATTTGGGGGGAGCTGTACCTGTACGTGTGAGAGAGAGCTGGAAAAAAATATAAGGAAAAAAACTTTGTTTTAATTGATTGTGAAGAGGGGTGTTTTTATCATTTAACTTTTTTCCACCTAAGCAAAACACATGTGCGTGTCATGTGTCAAAGTTCTGTCAAAGATAACAGTAAAACTAACAGTGGGGTGCAAAGTGTAATAAGCATCATAGTTTAGGGTGCAAAATGTGCATTCGAATAGTTTAGAGTGCAAAGTGTAATCTGAGGTATAGTTTAGGGTGGGAAAGTGTAATTTTCCCTTTTTTTTAATGCTACTCCCTTAACTTCCCATCCCCACTATAGACTAGAATTGGACCATGCTACCAGCCTCAAAATGTATTTGTGGATCCTGCATACCACTTGATTAAAATTTCTCTACATCCTTGCATTTAAAAAAAAAAATGCATTTTGTTAATATTGTATAATTTATTTTACAAGTACCAATATATGCCAAATCACTTTGAAGCCCTATGGAAACTCCGATACTATTTTAACTTTTATGTACAAACATCCCTTTAAGGAGTAATGTCCCAACTCTAAAAGTTTGGACCTATGGTTTTACCTAAATTAAAACAATCCAGAAATAGATGGGCAAACAATATGTGCAAAGGAGCTAGACCTTTAACACAAAAATTCAGTCCATCAAAAGGAAGACAATCTTTACAATTTTGCAATGCAGGTAGGTCCTGACTGGAACTTTTTTGCCACTGACAAAAACAGGACAGATGATGCTACAATTCCTAACAGCAAACTCAATAATGCAATAACCGAACCGCCTATAAGTATGTAAGCACAGTTCAAACCAGACACCAATAGCACCAAAAATTAACTCTTGCTCCCCAAAAATTATAGATAGACCATTAATCAATATGATGAAGTTCCTCCATCGAAGACACAATCTTGATTATTGCATATCCAAGTGTCAAAACTCTACTAAACTATTAGTGGCAACAATATAACAATAAACAAAAAGAAATTTAATTTAAGAATCTCACCTTCTCAATAGCCTTTTGGACCCTCAAAGCAGCAACAGTATCTCTAACCTCTGCATATTTCACCCAAAAAAATTAAAAACTAAAGAAGATAAATAGTAGAAAAAAGAAAGAAAAGGGAAGAGTTTTTGATATTCATAAATTTCGACAAACAATACAAAGAGAATATATTAAAAGAGCATTAAGATTTTGACAATTGAGACACAAAAGTAGACAATTGTTAGGTAACACACAAAAGTAGACAATTAAAGCATGAATGAAAAATCTAACGACAATCTTTTATATATGTATAAGGAAAAAAAAATCTAATGATAATCAATCCTTATGAGACCAAAAATGATTCAACTATTAACAATCGACCGAGCAATATATTATTGCAGAAAAAAAAAATCAGCAATAAATAATCCTAAATCGAAACAAATGAGGCCAAAAAGATTCTACATGACCAAAAAACGTAACAAATGACTACTGCAGAAGAATTAACACTGGAAAAACATCATGGTGAAAAATATGTTCTAGAAATGCCCAATTCATAGAAAACATCCAAACTTACTTGTATAAAACTGGTGTTTCTTCTCGAATTTAAGGTCTGCTTTAGACATAAATTCCGGTCTGCATAGTTTTTCATGAGTAATTCATACAAATATAGTGCGATGAAGCAGAAATGAATTGAATCACAAAGGGAAAAAAAAAATCATATTAAAGGGGTTGCCAAAATGATATTGATAGTCTTACAGTGAACGTGACTTGCCCATCACTGAAGGTTTGGAGCTTCCAGCGAATCAAAATAGATTGTGAGCTAACTTTTTTCTATAATTCAATAGTTATGACAAGGAAGCGGGGATTTGAACACTAGACGTCTCTGTTGAAAACATCAAGAGTTGTCAGCTGTCTCAGCCAAAAAATAGAGTTTTGGAGAGTGAGACAAAACAAAGGGAACATAATTGAAACCCATCAAGGAAAATAACATGAAAAGAAAGGAGTCGCAGAAGCAGCTCAATCTCTATAAAGGGCAAAATTTGTTTCGACGTAAAATGTTTTCTGCCGGAAAATATTTTCAACTGAAAACATTTTCAAGAAAAAACAAAATTCCAGTGTTTGGCTGTGTTAAAAAAAAAAAAAAATACTTCAATTGGTGTGTACAAAAAAATCAACATAGCTAATCTCACAAATATAACATAATGAAGAGAAAATCCACAATACCAGCTTCTAAACAGAGTATAAAATACACAGTACCAACATCAATTTCACAACAATCCAACTAACACCATATCCAATTGATCACAACAGAAAACAAAATCTCATAATAGTTTCAATATTATTGAAAATTTTTACAACCATTATTTTCCAAATCTAAAATACAAACTTTCAGGAATTTAGAGAGAGAGAGAGAGAGAGAGAGACTTACCGATCGGCAACGGAGGTGGCGGCTGTGGTTGTTTGGGGAGGAGTGGGGATGGCGGTTAAAAGTGGGTTTTTTTAATTTGGATTCGGGTTTTTGGAGCTAAATAAAGGGTCTGTTGAGTTTGAAAGAAAATGTGGATTGAAACTTGAGACAAATAACAGATTTTGGGCCTCATTCTTTAGACTCAAAAGCCAGCCCTTTTTTTTTTTTCTTTTTTATTATAAGCCCTTTTTTTTCTTGTTGGGAAGAGAAAGCCAGCCCATTGTTGGAAAAATAGTATTGAGTGAATAAGAAATTGACGTTTAATTTGTACACTTGAAGATATTATATGGACTGGGCTCTCTAGTTCAAATAATAATTTTTATTTTTTTTATTGAGTCAGTCAATTTGTGCACAGCAGTTTTTATTTTAAATAGTGTGTCTGTTCACTAACATATATAAATTTATAGTCCCTCATTCATGAAAACTAACTTTTTGAAAATAACTCTCTCAGAAAGAAAATAATTTTCTGCATTTATTTGAGTAAAAGAGAGAGAAAGAAACATAAAGTAGCTCGTAGAGCACGAACCTGGTATGTTTCTTCTTCGTGCTCTAGATCATTTTATCTTGGGAGGCAAACTTCTGTGAGTTTCAAAGCACCATAGATTGTGTGAGAAGTGAAATATGCTTTAAGGAGATTATGTCAAACACAAAACTTGATCTGAATCATTCATCCTTCACGCATTTAGTTTGTGAGTTTTTAATTATTTGTAGATTTCTTATTATATATACACAGTATCTATTTTATTGTGTTTGTCTATCACATTTATTTGTGTTTTTTCTTATATTTAGATCTGTATGTTGATCCTTATGTTTTATTATAAAAGTAAATTATTGAAATATATCCAACAATCTTAAACAGATTTATATATTTTAATTTATTTTTGTAATTTATGGTTAAATGAATTTTGTGTTTGTTGAAAAACACTAAATCGACAATTGCATATACTCTGCGCAAAACTTGGAAACATTGGGGTTGGGTTTATTGTGTAGCATGAATATCTACTTGTTTATATTATAAATTAATTTGTGATCTTCAAAGTTGATTACATGTTTAACTGTGCTGGTGATATTGATTTTTCAAGGTTATCCATCTTTTTTATCAAAAAAAAAAAAAAAAGGCTATCTATCTTCTTTAATTATATTCTATAATATTAGGATATTTGTCTCTTTGGACTTTTAATTGGCTAGGCATGGTGTAGAGTCATGTGTGTAGACTGTATAATTGATGTTTGCTTTGTTTCTAGCCTTTCACATGTATCCGCAATCATGCCAATATCAGGTGTGACCTGTGATATGTGAATTGATCATGAGGTTTTGACCTCTGATTTCTGTGCAAGATTGTAATAGCACTGGTTCATGGCATGTAATCTATCTATAAGTAATACATATATTGACATATATGGTCATATGGACACAATGGTTGATATCAGTTGTTATTAGTTGTGTATTTTGGTATACCATATAATTGCATATGTTATGAAGGTTCGCATTGTAATGTGAACTTTAATGTTGGCAGTAGTAGTAATATTTGATAATATGGTATTTATTTGATATCAAGGGTAGATGTAAATGGCAATTAAACATGTCATTAATGCTAGTAACATGTCCTCGACCTTATATGTGCAATGGAATATGGGCTAGATAAATAAAGGAAATTTAGAATTTCTATGGAGGCAAAAAAATTTTGAATCCATTTAAATGCATTCAATTTTGGGCGTGGTTGCCATTTTTAGTTTTTGGTTAGCCTTTTCTATTTCAACAAGTGATCCTCTAATTGATAAAATGGAGCTGTAATTATGGGGCTTCACTCTTAGTTAGAGAGTGTAATAATCACCTTTAGGCCAAATATATTTTTTATGTATTGATATGAATAATAAATGATTGTTGTGTATAGTCTTTTAATTTGTTTTGAGTACGTATAACCTTATTTAAACATGCATGTATATATATTTTGGGCATGTGTGAACTTGATTGGATATTAACATGTTTAATCCCAATATATGTTTTGTAATATTTCCTTTGATGAAATATATGTTACATGCCTTAGTTGACATACTTGAGTTGTCTAAAATGTGGAATGCACTAGAGTCTGTTATGAGTGCTTGTAAGTAAGCAAGGATGAGATATTAGAGTTTCATTTATTATAAGAATGAAGTTGAGAAATAACTCAATGAATGCAATAAGTTTTTGATTACCACAGAACTTGTGGGGGAAAGCTATTATTTCCACTATTTTTTTTTCATTGAAATGATCTAAAAGAAAACCACCAAGACACCTTGTGAATTATGGAAAGAGTGATCGCTTTTCTATAAATTTTTTAAATGTGAGGATGTTTGATAAAGGTTGTGGTTTCTATTCCTAAATGGTAAATAACCATTGATTGCGTTTTCATTGGTTATGGTCATAATAGTAGTGTATAGTGCTTTTCTAATTTATGAATCTATTATTCTTATATGCATGAAAATTAATTAGAATATATTTCATGGGCTTTGGCATATGTGGACTGGGCCCTCTTGTCCAAATAATAATTTTTGTTATTATTTTTTTTTTTGAGTTAGTCAGTTTGTGCATAGCAGTTTTTATTTTGAACAGTGTGTCTGTTCACTAAAGTATATAAATTTATAATCCCTCGTTCATGAAAGCTGACTTTTTGGAAAAAACTTTCTTAGAGAGAAAATAATTTTCTGTATTTATTTAAGTCAAAGAGAGAGAAAGAGACATAGAGTAGTTCACAGAGTACAAACCTAATGTGCTTCTTCTTCATGTTGTAGATCATTTTATCCTGGGAAGCAAACGCTCGTGAGTCTCAAAGCACCACAGATTGTGTGAGGGGCAAAATCTGCTTTAAGGGAATTGTGTCAAATACAAGACTTGATCTGAATCATTCATCCTTCGAGCATTTAGTCTATGAGTTTTTAATTATTTGCAGATTTCTTATTATATATACACAATATCTATTTATTGTGTTTGTCTATCACATCTATTTGTGTTATTACTTATATTTAGATTTGTATATTGTTCATTTTATTTTATTATAAAAGTAAATTATTGAAATATATCCAATACTCAATTTGTCACATATATTATTTTTTTAGAGAGTCGCATATATTACTAGGGTTAAATTACATTCTCTCTCCTTTATTTATTGAGGGATATGCAGGGTTGGAAAAAATCAAAAGATTCTCATCTTAACATGTTATTTTTTGCACGTCTTATTATATGAGGGATATGCAGTTTAGAGAGAGGAGAGTGAAAAAAGGAGAGTCAAAAAAGATTCTCATTAAAATTAAGTAAGGGAGAGGGGATTTAGTCATTTGTTTAATATAATAAGTTTGGTAATTCATTTGGTCAAACATTTTTATCTTAAATCTCTCCAATTTGGGAGAATTAAAAATGAGAGGTTAGAGGGAGTTGAAACCCCTCCAAACTCCTCCCCCTCCTCCCTTAAAAAACTCTCAAACAAGATAATTGAACTACTCTCCCTCCCTCTACTCTACTCCCCTTCCTTTTTTTAACTCCCAAACAAGCCATAAAACTAACCACACACCATTAATTTCTGAACAAAAATATTTATTTATTTTTATCCAAATAAGATATTATAAATGCCTATAGTTGTTTTTGTTATTCAAGAAAAAACTCTATAATTGTCAAATTATTAATTCTTTAATTTGGACTCTGAAACAAACTAAATGAACGTGACGCACTCATTGGAGACTCTTTGTAACATATCAGAGTAAAGTGGGGGATAACGTTAAGTTTGTTGGGCCGTTGTGGGTTGAGCTACACAAGGGTTACAGAAAGGTGCATGACACACTCACGAAGGGTTGTCAGTGATATATTAGATGAAGATAGGGATGACATTAAGTTTGCATGGCAGTTATGGATTAGGCTATCCACACGTGTTTCAAAAAAGTGTGTGACGGACTCACGAAACTCAAGAGACTGTCACTAATAGTCTGATATATTAGATGAAGGTGGGGATAACGTTAAGTTTGTATGACTGTTATTGGGTTATACATGTGTTAGAATGGCAATAAGAATAAGAAGCAAGGTTGTAAATCAAAATATTTTGTTATATGTTAACAACAAAGCAAGCCATAAGGAGGTATTTGCCTATTTTCATGGTCTAGGGGGATTGTAAATGACCTAATAGAATAGATAAAAGGGAAAAAAAAGTTTAATTTGTCCAGTTATTGGCTTTGCTTATTATGTTGGCTTCATTAAATGTACCAAAGTCTAATTACTTTAACCGGCCAAGCCATTAAAACTAATGTGCTCGTGTTGTGTGATGTTACTGGTAGTTCTATTTATTGAGTAATGTTACAGTCATAATTATTTTATAATATTTTACAAACTGACGTTTCGGCCAACTTCTTATTGGTTTTCTTTTTTTTTTTTTTTTTGGAGAAGGAAGACGTTTAAATATTATTAGCCTGAATCGGCGAAGAGAATAGAAAAGAGGTGTGGAGGAACACTTTCCCACCACATCGACAAACCTCTAACATGTCTAACACGTTTAGCTAGGTTATGAGCAATTTTATTACCAACCCTACGTACATGACAAAAAGAAATACAACTGTTGGTAACTAAAGAGGATTTGGCCAGAGAAATAATATGCCCGAACGAAGAGAGGGATTCTTCATCGGACTTGAGGGTATTGATCACAACCTCTGCATCTCCCTCAAGGATATATGGACTGATACCAAGCTCCTGGGCAAACCGGATTGCTCTTTCATTTGAGCATACTAATAGCATCACTTTTTTATTTACCAATAATCATTTACTACATTAACAGTTTTTAAAAGTTTTTGTAAAAATTTTGTATCTCTACTATTTTCTTTTTTATAACTTCATAAGATTGATGAGAATTATAACCCATTTAATCACATAAATATCTTGATTATTATTGTTATGGTGGGAGTTATTAAAATCTTTTATATGTATATAGACTTAATTAGAATGCAAGCTACTAACTCTCAAATACCAAATTGAAATTCTTATATTTTTGTTGATCAACTCAATTTAATCCAAATAAATTACATAATTATAAAAAAATTATATTTTATATGTAAATTAATATTAAAATTCCAATAGGTCAAAGAGCATTGACAAACTTCATTTTACCAACTACGAATATCATATCTGGACTCTGAAGTACCTTATGAGGAATGTCATGCGCTAACAAATAGGAAAGAAAAATCACAAATAAGTTGGGGCAAAAAATTCAAAAAGTGTGCTCGATCAATAGCTTGGATTGGACACATTGGGCTCCAATCTCCCATAGTTTCCGGCAACAAATCATGTTTTACTTTTGACAAATCCGACCACTCTCCAATAAGAGCCTCACCTGTCTATGGGTATGTCAAAACCACCACGTTTATATGAGTTGAAATTTTTTTTTTTTTTTGCTGAATATATGAGTTGAAAATTGAAACATTCTCTCCAAGAGTGTTACATTCACCAGGCGAAGATCATATAAAATGGTATAATTGCTTCCACCAACCACTCTCCAATAAGAGCCTCACCTATCTATGGGTATGTCAAAACCACCATGTTTATATGAGTTGAAAATTGAAACATTCTCTCCAAGAGTGTTGCATTCACCAAGCTAAGATCATATAAAATGGTATAATTGCTGCCACAACTTTTCACGAACCAAATTATGAACCGTAGAAAAAAAGTTGTGAGGTTTGGATCTAATGTCTAGTGACACTAGACTCGTTGGGATTGCGACACGTATCTATTTTTGAACACGTGTCACTATTCGACTTGATTCAGTGCACTAGAAGTATTGAACCTAATTTGAACCCTATAGTCTACTCATAAAATAATTGTGACAAAACTTATAACAAATTTAGGTGGTATTCTATTTGAAATTGTAGACAATTTATATTTTGTTTTTGTTTTGGTCCAATTAGGCAATTCCCAATTGGTCAATACTTGCCGACTTATTAGAAATAGACCCTTTTGAAAGTCACGAATGGCATTACAAATTTGCAATTTGCAACTGAAAATCAGCGGTTTACAATTCTTTAAGTAGCTAGATCCTTCTCGTTCTTGCACATCACACTCAGCGTGTTGAAAGGACTTCCTAAAATGGACGAATGCGGAGCCTATTGGCTAACCTGTACTCTCGTTAATAATTGACTTGACCTATGTGAACCTATCTACACACACATCATTCGCTTTCTTTCTTCATTAGCTATCTAATTCAACTTCATTAGCAATTAAACAATGAGGCCAATATTTTAATTAGTATTAGCACCTCCATTATACCAAAGGAGAGGGTCAGATAGAACTTGAATTTTCAAATACTGCCTTTGTTTATGTCGACTATTAGTTTATTAATTATTAGTCGTCCTCTTCTTCTTGGAAACAACTTGTACAAAAAGAAAAAAAGAAAAAAAAAAGGCATTATCTGTAAGGCGGCTTAAATAATTTGGAAGACTAAGACGATATATTCGTTATCAATTTTTTTTTATAAGTTTTTTTGTTATCACTTAAATAATATTTAATATTATAATTTTTTTTATAACAAAATGTTTTTTTTTTTGTAATATGCTTTCTTTTTTGAAAAAAAATGCTAAAGTTATAGTAAATTTTATTATTAAAAAAAATTTACAAACAATGTAGCAATGATGTGATTAATGACACTTCAAGAAAATAATAAACAAGTATTTGAAAAAATGATGTTAGGGTATTATAAATGTAAGGACACAAAAGTAAAGTGGCCTATACAATAGAATTTGTAAGAATGGGCTTGAATCCCTCAGGCTCTAGAAGACTGAGATAAGGGTTAGTCCGTTGTTGGCGTGTTAGGAGTATTGCCGAGAAGCCTATGTCCAGGCTATCCGTCTCCTTTCTGAGAGAGAGAGAGAGAGAGAGAGAGAGTCTTCTTTCCTTGGAGAAAATCCGGATCCCCATGGCCATGGATACCCCTCTTTTATTTATACCCCCCATCCCTGGTGCCCACCTGTCTTTTCCCTAGAAACGCTCCCCTAGGCTTGTAAAAGTCCCCTCAGAAGTCAATTAATGCGGCCAAAATGCGGTGGCAGCAGCTTTATGCAGTGCACGTTCCGCTTGTCCTCCTCCTCGGCGTCCCGTGGGAATTCCGTGTGACTTATTGAGCTTCAGTAGCTTCTCCATTGGCGTTACGTTGTATCTCTCGGCCCCTGCCTCCGTTGTCCGTGGCCATATTCTCCTCGGACTCTCCCGAGCGGGCAGTGACCTGATCGATGGGTCTCTGAGCCTTCAAGTTTTGGTGATCTCCCCCCTCCCCATGGCGTCGTGGGCGGACCGATGTCCTCGGACCAAGCCTAAGGCCCAAACAGCCATTTGATGTTTCTGCCCCCACAATAAATTTTATAACACGAGTCTTATAAAGATAAATCACAAATTACAAAAAGTAATTCAAAAGTGCATTTAATAAATTGTATATGTTTGCTAAAGGTCTTGTACTTGAACTAGCACCTCCCCATGCACAAAGTGCTTGGGGGTCTAGGAGGGAAAGAGTTCGAACTGTAGGGTTAGCAGCACGTTGTAATTATCTCTAAAAAAAGAATTGTATACGTTTACAAATTATATTAATTGTTATATCAATTTGTAAATGTTTTGAAGTAAAATTTATAATATTTCTAGCATTTTTCTATCTAAATTATTTTTTATGATTAATGACACATATTTGTAAAACTCACATATTTAAAGTTGTATTATTTCTTACATTACTTAAATCTTTGGAATTTCTTAATAGTAGAAAAAAATATAAAACTATTTTTTCCCTATATTTCCAAATATATATATATATATATATCAATTTTGTCCAAAATTTGAGGGCTTTTCTCTAATAGGAGGCCCTAGACGATGGCCTAATTGGCCTAGGGCTAGCCCTGATTACCTGTGATGATTTTCTTATGGTAGGACATTACTGTATATTAAATACCATTTTCCAAGTAGCAACTGGGTAAGTGTAGAGGTAAAACAAAGGTGCATGCATGCAATATATTAAGTTTTATAATTAAATTTAAATATAGTTCAACTGACAAATAAAGATAAATATAAGCTTTTTTTTCTGGCCCCAATACAATACGGACATGTTTTCAAAACTGAATATGTATTCACGAATCTAATACAATTGACAAATAAAGATAAATATAAGTTTTTTTTGGGGGTCTTAATACAATATGAACACATATTCATAACTGACAATGAAGCACTGACTCTTTAGATAGTGCTTCAATGGCATGGTCTTCATAGCTTATTATTACCTAGGGCATATCTTTGGTTGCTAAAAGATATACATGATCCTAAAGGACCTTATCTTTTTACAATTAGGAAACAAAAATCACGCTCTTATTCTCAATTGGTCAGTGGAGTTTGAAACAACAAGAAAAGAGGAACTAGGTAGTGGATAGCCCTAGCCATTGAGCTAAAATTCCTAATGCAAATCCCGAAGTCACAGCCTCAAAAATATTGTTCACTAGGGCTTGTCTGAATTCCACTCCCATATGATATGAGACAACACTTGTTTTCTTTTCTTCTTTTTCAACCCTCTTTCTCTTTGGAATGGATTAAGTTTATGGTTTAATCAAGTTCACATTGAAAACCCACTTTTAAGAATTATCAACTAGGACAGGTTTTCCTTCATCTCTAGTCAAACGTGAGACTTGTTTTTATGGTTTAACCAAGTTCACATTATAAACCACTTTAACTAAAAACAGAGACACGTGGCAGCTAAAAAATTTAATGATTCATATGAATCATAGAAAATTAAACATTTTTTTTTTCTCTAAATATTATATGGGTTGGATTAGTTAGGCATTTTAAAAGTCTAAGCCTCCGTTTGGACTGCACGTTTCCAACCCCAAGTTTGCATTTGCGTTTGAAAAAGTGGGACCCATGACTACAATACACAGACCAGCTAACTTATACAAAACGTGTGAACAGTATTTTGTCCATTAAAAAAATATTTTACTTCGCAGTATTCAAACACATCCTAAAAATGTGTTTTTAAAATCCAAAATTCTATTTTGCAATAATAATTTCTCATAATTTTTTTATATATGCTCATATTAAATTCAAAATACCGTTTTACAAGAGCTTATCCAACCCCAACTAATGTCTTACTGCTTGTTAAAAATCAGAAAGAATAAGAAGTTTTTGAGATCTTATGTGTTTTTTCTTTTCTTTTGTTACCATTCCAAACCCATAAAATGGTTGCCACCTGCTTGTGAATATGTGTGACCACGTGTCATTTAAATCCAAGGAATGGACACCTATGTACACTCATGTCATAATGACAAGGATGTTTGTGATTGTGAATACTTGTAGCCAGAAGGCATTAAATACTGAAATTGCACGCAACAACATTAAATTAATTAATAAAACAAAACTAATTAATAAATAAAAACTACTAGAGTATCAAATATGAGAATCAGCTCATTAAAACATTATTTTTAATTATGGTTTATGTGAACAAAAAGATATATGGGTTAAACTAGGGGGAAAATTTAATGTCTTATATGGAACATTGTCATCACATTTTGGATGCCAATCTATACGTGTGTGATTTATCTTTTTTTTTTTTTTTGAGCTTATCTCATTTGCATAAATAGCTTTTACGCAAAAGCACATCTTAAACAATTCAAGAAAAAAAAAAATCTAAACAATAGACAAATTTGTTTTTTCTTTTTTGAGCAAATACAAATAAGTATTATTAAAGTACATATATAGAGCCAAGTTAATCATGATAAATTCTCAAAAAAAAGTTAATCATGATAAGTGATAACATTTGTATACATCTATGAAATAAGCATGTAAACTCAACACGTAGTTCTAGAAAAACTCCCAGCTCAACTCAAAAGAAAAAAAAAAAGTCATGTTAATAGATGCTCTTAAGGTAATAGTTAACAATCTATTTTAAAACAACTTTGATATAATTTTTATGAAAAAGTAGAAAAAACTGTTAAAATATTAATTTTTTTCCCATAAAAACCTTCTTAAAATAGATTATTATCTATTATCCTAATGACATTTGTTAACATTTTCCAAAAATACTCCTAGCCAACATTTTCGTAGAAATCAAGTACCAAAAAAAAAAAAAAAACCCAAAATACCTATTTTATGTTGACAATTTAGCATCAAAACATAGGAAATGTAAACCGACATCATTATATTTTTCCCTGAGGAAAAAAAAAGTAACAGAGATTTAACATAGAAATGAAAATAAAATTAAAAAACATAGAAAAAAAATGTGAAATTGTTTTATTTTTCATTTTTTGGTTGGTCATTGGCAGAAATTTCAATAGAAAAATAAAGAAAATGAAATATCATGAAAAATATTTTGATGAACACATTGGTTACATATTTTTTTTTTTGACAAACCAAAAATTAGAACGTAATAATAATAATATTGCATTGGGACAAAAAAAAAAGACGTTTTTTTATTCTAAATAATATTAGATCCAGACATTTTTTTTTTAATAAATCATCAATTTAAAAAAAGAAAATACCACTGCTTTTTGTTTAAAATGAGTAAGTTTTGGATAATATTTTTCTAATATATTTATTAGAACTGAGGCTTATTACTTTTTATTATCAGACTCAAATATTATAATCAAACCTCAAACTTTTTGTTTAACAATAAAAGTCTAACCAATAAGTCATAAAATTATGTGTGAAAATAGATGCGTCTTGAAATCGCAGAATCACAAAGGAAGACTTTTATGTGTCTCTAGCAACCAAAATATTAACAAGTAAATTAAAATTATATTAATTTTTTTTTAACAATAATGATTATTTAATTATATTCTACCTCTTTCTATCTACTTTCTGTTTGTTTTGTTATTTATATGTGGAGCCCACAACTGCCCATATGCATTGCTGGCTTTCAACCATCGCTTTGCTTTGTTCGTTTTCTTTTATAAGCCTTTGTCAGCTGAGAAAGAGAGAGAGAGAAAGAGAGTTTCAGTTTGTTCAATCACACTGATTGAGAGCTCCTCATATGTTCAATTATCTTTCTCTCTTTCTTCGTCCTATTCCTCATCTATCATCTACAACAAGACCAAAAAAGAGTGAAAAGTTTTCATTTTTATCCAATATTCAGAAAAAAAGAGAGCGACCCATATAAGAAAAAACCCTATTGGCCACAGCTTTTGAATTGATTTTGATGGATCTATGGATCTAACGCTTTTATACCCACATGTATTGGTCTGTTTCTTTTAGATCCCCATCATTTTCATTTGGTGGTATTCAATCGCTGACAACAACTGATCTTGGAGCCTAATTACACTGTGAGTTATCTTTTCGTGTGTATGTTTGTTTTTATTACAACTTAGCAATTCATGTGTTTGGGTTTTTTTTTTTCCTTAAAATTTGTGTTTTTGGGAAGTTAAAGTTACTGAATTTATGGTATGTGGGCAAATAATTGTATGATTGGAGTGTGGAATGTGAAGGTAGATTTAACCAGTACTCTTTGCCACAACTCCTATGTTGTTTTTATTCATTTAGAGGTAGTATTAGTAGGGTTGTGGATTTCTTGACGTTCTTAGTAGAAATGGAGATGGGTTTTGGATTTCAGGCCATATTGTGTTCACTTCAATGAGGTTTTATGCTTAGAATTTAGACTAAAGTCTGTTTCTTTTGTTATCTACATGATGTGGTTTTGATTGAGAGTAGAGGGTAGGGATGTTATTGTGTTAATCATTTTGTTTGTTTAGTTCATATGGTGGTTTTCTTGGTCTGCAGGGGAGGAGGTTGCTCAGGTTTTGGTTGTAGAGGGAGGGATTGCATCCGTTTTGGATGTTGAGGAATTGGAGGCTGGCCCAGGTGAAATGAGGGATGTTATCAAGGTTGATAAACTTACTGAGGGCCTGCTGGGGGCCATCCTCGGACAGTTATGTCCTCTCGGGTTCAGATGCAGCAGGCCGGCAAGATGGTTTACTTTGGTACAAAGACACTGGGCAGCACATGAATGGTGAGTTCTCAATGGCAGTCGTCCAGGCCAACAATTTGCTTGAGGATCAGAGCCAGATTGAGTCAGGTCCCTTGAGTTCACTAGAGTCTGGACCATATGGCACCTTCATTGGAATATATGATGGTCATGGTGGGCCGGAGACTTCACGTTACATTAATAATCATCTATTTCAGCATTTAAAGAGTAAGAAACCTATGCCCAGATGGATTTTTAGCATGAAAAGCTGAAAACGTTTGTTAATGCCAAAATTGACATTTACTCAGTTCCGTGTTAAAATTGAGAACCATGAAAATTTACATGAGTTTCTTTCAGTAATTCAGGGCTTTTGTTTTGTTATACTTAAATTGTTGGGTTTGAGGTGGAAAATTAAGTCGGTGGTTCTCATGATTGGGTATTTTAGCAGGGTTCACCTCAGAGCAACAATCAATGTCAGTGGATGTGATACGGAAAGCATATCAAGCAACTGAGGAGGGATTTCTGTCTGTTGTTACCAAACAGTGGCCTATGAATCCCCAAATTGCAGCTGTTGGATCTTGCTGCCTGGTTGGTGTGATCTGTGGTGGTACTCTCTACATTGCCAACCTTGGTGATTCCCGTGCTGTGCTGGGGAGGCTTGTCAGGTCAACCGGGGAAGTTCTTGCCATCCAGCTGTCAGCAGAGCATAATGTGGGAATAGAATCTGTGCGACAGGAGATGTTCTCTTCGCACCCAGATGACTCACATGTTGTGGTTTTGAAGCATAATGTATGGCGTGTTAAAGGCTTGATACAGGTGAGTTAGTTGTGTGGGTAATGATGTCTTTCATTTGAACTAGCCCATGTAATAACTTTTTCTTCCCTTTCTAATTTCTTGTATCATTCTGATTTGCGGAATTGAGATGTTACAACATTAATGCTTTTGAAACCTTAATGACATTTAGTACTAAAACTAGCTACAAATGCCTTGTCATATTATGGATCCTGTGATTTTTACCAATATTTATGCAAATATTAGTTCAGTTTCTGTATGCAGCACATGTCAGCTAGGTAATTAGAGTGATATATTATCCATGTAGGCCACATGTGATTCAGACTTTGTCATGTTGTTGAGTCCATGGTTTCTAGTCTCAGAGCTTGCTTTCAGAGTAAGACTGTTAGAGTTGTTTGTGTAAATTAATCTGTATGCTAATAATTTCTGAAGGAAGTTGTTTGAGGGGGAAAATTGCAAGAAGATCTCAATTTTTTTCTTGTGCAAGGGAGGGGACTCTTCCTTCTTCCACTTATACTAGGAGCGGTTGTATATTATTTTGGCCTAATACATTGGCTTTTGGGTCTTAGGTTCAAATGTTGCCATTGTTCACGAGAAATTACATAGTAGTTTGAATGAGGGAGTATATTGTTTTAGACTTCATTTTGGTTCTGCATGGAGCCTCTCTTTTTCTTTGTAGGCAAGTTCTTTATAGTTCCTTTCCTATGTGCACATGTTTAACAAGAGGCTTCGCTGGAACTCTTGGTTTTGTGGTGTTTTTCTTCTCTTTTCTGTTTTTCTTCTCTTGACAACATATGAATTTCAGTAAAGAAAGTGGTATTGACAAGGTATTTTGATGTGACTAAGGAAATCATGTTGGAAGACTAACTAACCGGAGAATGATTTGAGGGATGAAATATGATTTTCCAACCTAAATACATGATTTAAGGTTGGCATTCAGCCCAAGTTAATTTGCATTGTCATGGAATAATTCATAGAGCGCGTGCATGGCTTTGTGAGAAAAGGGGTTGCATGTTACAAGTATCACTTATCAGCATTTTTTAAATCATGTATAATTCAATCATAAGGTGCAGCACATTCATTATGTTAGATTCCTTTATAGAAAGCATATATTTGGACTATGGTATTTCTATAAATAATAGGAATAGTGTGGAGATTACAGCAAGTTTCTTTGTTATCTCTATAATGTAAGTATTCCATAGTTTGGAAGTAATGGCTCACAATAAAAATAATTTGGCTAAATTTCAAATTGTAGCCTCTAACTTTGCCCTATTTTCAATTCAGTCCTTTAAGTTTAATTTTTTTAATCCCTTTTAGTCATTTTGTCTAGTTTTGTCCAATCTCACCAATAATTTTGGCATTTTTCAATTTCCAAAACTGCACTGTTTTGATGGACCTAATGGTGTGGATTGGACAGAGTAACTATATTGGAAACAAATAAAATTTAAAAGGACTCAAAAAAAAAAAACAAAAAAAACAAAGAAAAAAACAAAAAAAACTTTAAAGGACTGAATTGCAAACACGTCGAAGTTAGAGGGTGTAATTTGTAAATCAGCCAAAACATAATATTGGTAAATTGCTTACTGTTGCAAAAATTTGAGATTGGCAAGTCAGTTATCCGAGGTCTGAGACACCTTTAATTTGGAACCTAAGTTATTTTATACTTGAGAAACAGTTCTTATGCCTAGTTGATCTAAGTGACAAAAGGAGGGAGAAGACAAATGATGGTCATGTGCATTTGGCAATTATTTTCCTTTGTAAGTGCCTTTGGCACTTATGCTGGCTTGTTTGATGAAATAAGCCTTTGGTTGGATTGGTGTTTAAGATAGATCCTTCTAATATTGTTGATGAACCAATATGATAGGCTGTTATGATCTTTGCTTTGAAGATGACTAGAAATCCTGGTTACAGATGGTCAACGTTTAAAATTAAGAAACGCAAGGATGACATATTTATCCAAAACAGGTGAATAAATGAAAGAGAAATAGTATTCATATGAGGATAAGGCCCTAAAAATGTCTTTACATCAATGCCATTTATACTTTATAGTTTGTAATTGATTTTGACACGATCACACTATAAGAAGTTATATAATAGTGCCCCTGTGATGAAGGACAGGGGATGGTGTTGGGCTGGGTCTTAGTTTCCACTGTTTCCTGAAAAAGATAACCCTTGTATGTGTTATTGCTTTACTGATGATTCCGTACAATATCTCTATGACAATGGAAATTGGCTTCTTCTGAATTAGATGAATTTACTAAAATTAGTTGGGTATGTGGATTTGTATACATGTACACATGCATGTTTGTGTAAATTATGATGCAATTTTTGTGGCATGCTGAGCATTTTTATTTCTCTTGGTTTTAACATTTGCTTATTTGTGGATATGTTTTGTGTTTCAGATATCTAGATCTATTGGTGATGTATATCTAAAAAAGGCTGAATTTAACAGGGAGCCTTTGTATACTAAGTTTCGCCTTCGTGGACCTTTTAAAATGCCAATTTTAAGCTCTGATCCATCAATTTCCATGCATGAGCTTCAACCCCATGATCAGTTTCTCATATTTGCTTCTGATGGGCTGTGGGAGCACCTTAACAATCAGGAAGCAGTTGATATTGTTCAAAACCACCCACGCAATGTAAGATACTTATCACAGCAATGGCAGTTCTAATTTGTATTTGTATTTGTATTTACTTGCATGAAATTTTAGAGTTACCAACAGCTGGCTTGACCTAGTAAATTTGGAATTGTTAGTTACTTGTGAAACTTTGTGGAGATCTTGGGGCTTTTCAGCCCATCCAATAAGTACACATGCTTTCACTTTGTGTTTACCATGATTGTTATGTGTATCATACGAGGGGCCTCAAGAAATGATAGAACTTGACATTGCTTGTTATGTTCATGCAGGGAATTGCCCGGAGGCTTGTGAAAGTTGCCTTACAGGAAGCAGCTAAAAAGAGGGAAATGAGATACACCGATCTGAAGAAAATTGACCGTGGTGTCCGCCGACATTTCCACGATGACATCACAGTCATAGTTGTTTTCCTTGATTCAAATCTTGTGAGCAGAGCAAGTTCAGTTAGAGGCCCTACTTTGTCTGTGAGAGGAGGTGGTGTTAACATACCTGCAAAGTCTCTAGCACCCTGTGCCACACCAGTGGAGCTTAATAGTTAATACTACTTGATTAAGCCGCCTCATTGTACTATCGTACGTGGTATTGGATCCTTCTCAGAATTCTGGTGCCTTCAGCTTGTATATCCAAGAGAGATAAGAGAAGGTGTGGTCATTTTTATCTTGTACAATGTAGATTTAACCAAGAACGTGTATTTATTTAGTTTCTAAGGACTTGAGCAAGGAAAGAATCAGTGAAATAGAGCTTCAAAGGTGACACTGATGATTCTTTCTTCGAGACTGTGTTCTTACGTATTCATTTTCCTCCCCCTCTCTTTCTTTCACTTTAGAGTATTGTGTTTTGTATATTATGTGAACTTCATCCCTTGAAATCAAAGTTTCAGATCCTGTTGCTTCACGGTTTCGCTTTACTTTTTGCACCTTCAGATTCTGCTTGTGTGTGCTTACTTGAAGAGATACATATTGGCCTGAACTGATTGGAAATTCTGCCTTAATTGGTTATTTATACTTAGCAGTTTGCAGGGAACTATGGAAAAGATATGGATAAGCATCATTGGGTGCATTTTGAACATCAAAATAAAATAATAAAGCTGGTAAAAATATGGATTCCAAAATGGGTCTTTGTTTCCTGTGTAATTTAGTTACAGATTGATGATGGAGATTAATTAAAAAGAAAAAGCTGATCCAAGCTGGAATATTGCATACGTTATCTCATTGAACAGATTCAATCCCAAATCCATTCATTTTTCGGCCTATCAAATCCATTTATTTTTCGGTCTACTGAAAACTAGGTTGTATAAAATTAAACATACTTTTAGATTAGATTTTTATTTTTCCCTAAAAGTTTATTTGTTAGAAGTTGACTAAGGTATAGTGATACTAAAAGAATGGATTTTTTTTTTAATTATATATACTTGAGTGTTTGGGAAGTAATGAAAGTTGTAGCTTATAAGAGTTTTTAGTTTATTTTTCTATTATTCATGGTTTTATTGCACTTTTGGTAGTATTTATGAGTCTCATCACACTATTCAGCTAATTTTTGAGGTTTTATCTATAGTATTTTTAGTAAAAAGTTTTCAATTTCAGCTAAATAAACTGTTTTCAAACCAACTCTTAAACAAATACAGTAAAACTTAAAAAATAAAAAATAACAAAGCTGATCCAAACTAAACCATTGAAATCAGCTGCTGGAGACATGGATGGTTTATGCCAGATGAGCTAACAATGAGCTTAGACCAAAATCTAACCAGCCATTAAGCTAAATGATAATAAAATATCATTTAGCAATTAGACTATACAACTTACATGAGATTGAGATGAGAGATAGTAGCAAGAACAATTATAGAGACATACCAAATCATATACATAATTTTAATTTTACAACTTATTGATTTGTGCGATGGTGAGTAATTGACATTTTCTACCCACTAATAATTTGTGTGATCTACTATTTTCTGTGACTACTCACAATTGCACAAGTCAACAAATTATGAAATTGGGTGTCTTTAAATTGGTTTTAGAGAGTGCATTTGCAAGAGAAAAAATAAACCTAGCAAGGAGACCAAAGCCATATACTTGAGAGTCCAAACATCTATAGGTTTGTTGGTAATAGTAATGTGAACAAAAAAATTAGGGAAAATAAAAGACCACAACTTTTTGCACCACAATTTTGGGACAACTCTAATGTGTGTGTGTGTTTTGGGAAAGAAACAGATGCGTTACAAAAGCTATGGAAGTGAAACGAATGCGAGAACTAGGCCGCCGAATTATCCCCTACACAAAACCCTGAAACAGCAACAGGAAGAAAGGAAAAGGTAAGTGTGAATGCTGATCCCCGGCCAGCAAGGGCATTGGTAATGGTAATCCTATTCACCTCCCCAAAAACATGCTTAACCATATAATAGTGAATCCTCAATAATAGACATGCACTCATCCTCCAAAGGCAAAAGGTAAGTGTGAATGCTAACACAATAATTCAGGAAAGAGACCACAACCAAAAAAATCAAACTCACCAAAGGGCACAATCTTAACGTTACAGACTATGAGTAGTAAAATAAAAACAGTAAATTTATGCAAAAGTGATAAATAATTATTCAAAATTTTTCGTGATAAAACAGTAAAAAAAGAAAAATAATTCCAAATTGTGGAGGGAATTCAGGTCAGGACAAAGTGAAGGAATCTTTGGGTAGTTCAGCTGCCTTTTTCCTTGCTTCCCAGCGCATAATAAGTCTACCCCATTGGCCATGAGAAAGAGAGAGAGAGGAGAGGCTCCACTTCTTTATTTTTTGTCATTTCTCTTATCACTTTTTAGGGGCACAATTCTCCATAACTACGAGCTATCTTTCCACGGAGAAAAACTGAAAAAGAGATATGGAGAACCTCCATTATTCTGATTTCTGACTTACCAAACTCTTTTCTGGCATCTTTCTTTGCTAATCTTGACTCTCATCATATTATTATTAACTTAAGACTTGCACGTTTCTTTTCCTACTGTAGTTTGTAGAGCTAAAATATGGCATAAATTTCTTTAAAATTTTAATCATTCGTTGATAATTAATAATCTAGAATTTATTGCAAAATTTTAATAATTCTATGGTAGAATTACCAAGCCATATATAGTCTGTCAAGTACTCAGAATTCAGAATATTTATAGTGTCGATTTCATGATATTCTTTAGGATCCGTTTGGTAACGTTGTTCTGGTAACGTTGTTTGTATTTTTTGAAAATACTTGTAAGTGAAAAAGTATGTGAAAATATATGTAATGTTATTTAAAAACTGAAAACTGTTGCTTAATGACTGAAATAATGCATTTATAGTTTGATGCTGTGAGAATTATGTGTCACTTGTCTCCAATAATTGGCCATTACGTGATGGAAAAAAATAGTAGTCTTTTATAGGCTATGTCAATACTGGTTCAGCAGGTGGTGAGAATTTATCTTGCTGTTGCAGTTAAAATTATTTACTTATCCTTATCTCTTATTTTTTATTTTTTTATTTTTTAAATTTTCACATTACAGCTTACAAGCAAAGCCAAGCAATATGACAGGACGACTGAAGACCCACAAAGAAAAAGAAGTTAAAAAAAGAAAAAAAAAAGTTGTCCTCTTAGCAGGTTTTTTATTTTATTTTATTTATTTTGCAGTGTAGTCTTGACTTTAGCAGTTATAGACAACTGAGGGTCCAAGTCTTTGTCCATATGTCTAGACTTAGATAGGGTACTCCACAAGAAGACGAGTTATTCTGCAGAGATATACAAAAATTTTCTTAACATTTTCTCTAGTAAGTTAGTGCAAGTCTCCGCAGGTTTGCATTTTTAAAGGAACAGTGTCAAATCCACACCCATTTTTATGATAAGCTATGGTTAAAATATATTACTATCACATCTTGATTAGCAAAAGAATATTACTTTCACATCTTGCAGTAACATGAATTTTATTTTGTATTAATTACAATAATATATTATTTTTTAAATTATGAAAAAAAAAAAATATATATATATATAATTTATCGTATGGCAAAACTATAGTATTTAAAATTAAGGGTAATGTTAACAAACACCTAGTTACATTCAGGAGTGTGCTTGCTTTTCATAAATCCAGCAGCAGCAACAGCACCACAACCTAGTAACACTAGCGGGTGCCTGAAAGAGGAGAGATAGAAAATCTGAACTCTTGCTTAACTGCTAATAGAATTTTCCTATATAGCCAATTAGCTGTAGAATCCATGCCAACAAAAGGATTTCATGAATCCCACATGGAAAGGCTGACAAGTTACAACACGCATCTCTAGGCATTCAATCAAATCACAAACCACAAATGCTTTGCCCGTCCTTTACACATCATGTGATTTGGTATCAAGAGTCCATTTGATACAGCTTATTTAACTGAAATTGATAACTTTTTATTGAAGTACAGTAAATAAAGGTTGACAGGTTACAACACGCATTTCCAAGCATTCAACCAAATCACAAACCACAAATGCTTTGCCTGTGCTTAACACCTCATGTGATTTGAAATCCATTTGAAACATCTTATTTAGCTAAAACTGAAAACTTTTTATTAGAAGTATTGTAAATAAAGCTAAAAGGTATTAAGAGTCCATTTGATACAGCTTATTTAACTGAAATTGATAACTTTTTATTGAAGCAGTAAAAAAGGTAGTTACAACACGAAAGCATTCAACCAAATCACAAACCACAAATGCTTTGCCTGTGCTTAACACGTCATGTGATTTGGTATGAAGAATCCATTTGGAATAACTTATTTAGCTGAAACTGAAAACTTTTTAAGCTAAAAGGTAGTTGAAATACTACAGTAAGACTAACGAATAGTACCAAAAAGTGCAATAACACCAATGAATAGTAGCAAAAATAAACTAAATAGTTAAAAAAAAAAAGTGGCTTTTTAAGCCAATGCCAAACACACGCTATGATGCTAAGGTCTCAACCAAAAAAAGGCCTAATCCTTGTTGCAAGAATAAGAAAATCCATACACTTCTTTCCATCCAATTTGCAACTGGACGAGAGTAGAAATGGGACCCCAAATCTACAAAGCTAAGAGTGCCAACCCCCAACACTTGAATTGATACTTGACAATTGAAATACTCATGAAACTCTTGCTTAACTGTTAAAAGAATTTGCTATCGAGCCAATTAGCCATAGAATCCATGCCAATAAAAGAAATTCATGAGTCCCACATGGAAAGGCATCTCTAGGCATTCAACCAAATCACAAACCACAAAGCTACAAATGCTTTACCTGTGCTCAACATCTCATGTGTTTTGGTCAGATTTAAGGTCTCAACCAGAAAAGGCCTAATCCTTGTTGCAAGAATAAGAAAAACATTTTAAACAACAATTTCCAGTATTTAAACATTGAAACACGTATTTTTACAACACTTTTTATCCCACGTGTATTTCCACGACGCTTAAACATCAATACTAGAAATCTCTAATACTAGAAATCTCTAATCAAACAGGCTGCCAACCCCCAACACTTGAATTGATACTTGGCAATTTCATGCCACATTAATAGAAGCACACACCACCATCATGATCCCCAAGACATTAACAGCATTACCAAAATTAAGATACAGCCGAACAAAATGGGCATTCAAAGCCAGAATCTATTACTGGATGGATTAATTTTTCATGAAAACAGGGCAATAAAATGACATTCACGGTTGCAGAGCTTACATTTTGCAAAACAGCTCAAGTCTACAAAACTAGAACAAACATCTCTATTGCAAACACATAAAAAATAAAAAACAAAAACAGACAGAAAACCTTAGTTGCCTTCATATTTCGGGTCAGCCACCACGTAATGATACGCTATCACCAGTACGAAGATGAACACGCCAAGGAAATTGGCAAAGAAGCCGAGGTCCTGATCGTCAATCATCTGTAACAAAAACACGCAAAACATCACAATATCTATTTTTCTCCTTCTTACTTAGTTAAAAACCCTAGAAGTAAAAACAAGATTGGCTACAAGATACCCAATTCATCACACATCCAAACAGAGATCAAGGACTTGAATTGAAATGGAGAACAAATTAAACTTTGATTTTTTTTTGTTGAATTAGATTGATCAGATTTCCCATTTACGATTACGAATTACCAATTTCAACTCCAAATACCAATTTGACTCCCAAAATTGATAAGCTAATACACAAAAACATATTCCAACTCATACTTGTGCAAATTATGCTCAATTACTCATTACTCAATTATGCAATTAGGTCCAACAATGAGAAAAGCCAATACAATTAATTAAAAAGCCAAGAACAATTTTCATTTCAGATAGAGAGTGGAGACATGGAGTTACCGGCGGAGTGGCTGGCGGCAGCGAGGCGGTGAGCCGGTGACTGGTGAGGCGGTGAGAGAGACAGACGCGCCAGACAACGACTCAGGGAGAGACTGAGGGAGCTAACGAGGAGGGTCTGAGAATATAACGAATTTATACCTGTTGGGGGGGTTGTCAACAAAACGACGCCGTTTTCATGTTGTTGTTGTTGTCCTTTTTTTTTTTTTTTTGGGTAATTAAATTCTCATTTTTTAGGTTCGAGAAAATTAGTTACTAACCCGTACTATGCACGAGAATCTAACCCATACTATGCACGAGAATTTACATATTTGTGAGGTAAATTAAAATAATTTTATAAAATTTTGAATTAATTAAGAAACTACACCATTGCATGATTTGCTCTTGTATGACTTTAATTATTTAATGAAGGAGTCACTACTTGAACGTGCAATGGTTTACAAAAAATTTGTCAGAAAATTTCAAAAATTGCAAAAAAATAACTCAAAAATTTAGATATTAAAATTTTTAAAAGACCAAAAAATATTAAAGAATCAGATGATTGACTGCTTAAAAAATAGTTGAAACAAAACAACATATATATGACTAAACAATAGAGAAATATAAAAGAAAGATGGGTTACATTCAAAAGAATAATTTTTTAATGTGGGTACTTGACTCGCACACAAAGGCGTTTGTTCGCTTTGGGGAGCCAGGCCCTCACGAATTTGTCCTCCCGCCCGAGTGCAGGTCCCAGAGCCTCTTTGGAAATGGCCAGTTAGCCTATCCTCAAGGATTAGAATCCCACATCGAAAGGAGAACCCTCCCACTAGTGCTTTATATGCTTCTGGAGCTTGCACTAGTGTACCACTCCCACACGCCCTTTTAATGTGGGTACTTGACTCGCACACAAAGGCGTTTGTTCGCTTTGGGGAAACGAATAGTGCAGGTGAGCCTCTTTGAAAATGGCAGTTAAAGGATTAGAATCACATCAAGGAGAACCCTCCCACTAGTGCTTTATATGCTTCTGGAGCTTGCACTAACCACTCCCACATGCACTAGTGCAAGCTCCAGAAGCATATAAAGAAGTGGGAGGGTTCTCATTCCGATGTGGGATTACATTCAAAAAAATAATTCGTGAGGGTGGCTCCCCAAAGCGAACAAACGCCTTCAATTATTGCAAGTTTTTTTATCTTGTAAAAAAATAGCTAAAAAGAGTTTGGTGGTTTATGTACAAAAATTACTTTTTAAAGAAGTTGCAGTAGAATTGTTCTATTATCCAAAGAAGTTGAACTTTATCAATAGTTGATGATTTTTATATTTATCCAAATAAAGCCACGTTTAGGATAATCTTAATATAGAATTTATTCATTTTTTTTTATTGATGTTTGAGTTTGAGTTTGAGTTTAAGTTAGACTTGTTAGAGAGATAGAGTTTTACTCATAGTTAAGTTTGAATTAAACAAAAATAATTTTGTTTAAAAAAATGATAATAATGAGTTTGAGTTTAAATTGAATTTGTTAGAGAGATAGAATTTCACATCTTGTTAAGTTTGAACTAAATAAAAATAATTTTATTTAAAAAAATGATAAGTTTGAGTTTAAGTTGGAATTGTTAGAAAGATAGAATTTCACTCCTTGTTAAATTTGAATTAAACAAAAAATAATTTTATTTAAAAAATGATAATTTTATTTAAATATTGTACTGACGTAGAAAATTGTGAGAGTTTTAGAGGCTTCGGTTTTATATATATATACACACATATAGATTACACTCCATAAGTATAAATATTTATGGGGTATGGAGGACAAAGTCCACGGTTCAAGTCTCCAGGAGAGAGTTTCATACATATATACACTTAGATTAAGTTACATTAAAAATTCCATTTTGTATAAAAAGAAAAGAAGGAAAAAACAATTTCCACCACTTGACATCTGATTGATCAAGCTTTATTAAATTAATATTAGAAATGTTGTGTACTAATTTGTCATTTTCTTAAGAGCGGGTTTCTAAAATTATCTAATTTCATAATTAAAATTCATTGTTTTAAATTTTTTATTAAAGTGTATCTTAAAATATTAAGTGTGAATTTTTTTTTTTCAATGGGTTATGGAGATATTTTCCTTTGTAAGTGTTTAGTGTTCAGCAAATTTTGTATTTTTATTCTAAATTTATTAGTTATTTGTTTACTAACAATGGTAAAAAAAAAATTCTTATAGAAATTTAAAATATTTTATTACTAATATAAACAAAAAGGAAAGAGTGTTAAATTTCTTCCAACTTTAAGTGAGGAGAGTGTTTTTTTTTTTTTTTTTTTTTTTAAAGATTTGAAGTTGAGTGTCATTACCCCAAACTTCAAGGGAGGGAAATGAAATTATTATTTTTATTGTTTTTTTAACTAAGTGAAATAGATTTGATGCAAGTATCGGTTTCAGACATGCGTTCCGACTTTTGTATTGCACTAGTGTCGTAATTGGGGTTTCCTTTCATTCACGGGCCTTGGCTCCATCGGTCGGCTCTAGCGGTGGCGCGGTATCGTTGGTGCTGATTGGTTGGGTCGGCCGCGGTTCGGTACTGCTCACCATCATGAATGATAGCATCCACATTCCACACCACAAACCAAATCATGCTCTGCTCTGAGACCCTCAATATTGACCTTGTAAACATGCAAATGAGGAGGTCTCGCTATAGCACATGCTCAGCTAGCCTGAACTGAATTTCAGCCAAAGCCCATTGGCTAAATAAAATTTGTTGCTGAAATGGTCATGGTGGACTGGAGACTTCACGTTACATTAATTATCATCTATTTGAGCATTTAAAGAGTAAGAAACCTATGCTCAGATGGATTTTTAGCATGTAAACGTTTGTTAATGCCAAAATTGACATTTACACAGTTCCATGTTAAAATTGAGAACCATGAAAGTATACACGAGTTCCTTTCAGTAATTCAGGGCGTTTGTTTTGTTTATACTTAAAATCATTGGGTTTGAGGTGGGCAATTAAATCATTGGTTCTCATGATTGGGTTGAATTGGGTATTTTAGCAGGGTTCACCTCAGAGCAAAAATCAATGTCAGTGGATGTGATACGTACGGAAAGCACATCAAGCGACCGAGGAGGGATTTCTGTCTGTGGTTTCCAAACAGTGGCCTATGAAACCCCAAATTGCAGCTGTTGGATTTTGGCCTAAGACCTTGGCTTTTGGGTCTTAGGTTCAAATGTTGCCATTGTTCATGAGAAATTACATATTAGTTTGAATGAGGGACTATATTGCTTTAGATTTGATTTTGGTTCTGCATGGAGCCTCTTTTTTCCTTTGTAGGCAAGTTGTTTATAGTTCCTTTCCTATGTGCACATGTTTAACCAGATGCTTCAACAGGAAACTCATGGTTTTGTGGTGTTTTTCTTCTCTTGGCAAATGACAACGTATGAATTTTAGTAAAGAAAGTGGTATTGACAAGGTATATTGATGTGACTAAGGAAATCATGTTGGAAGACTAACTAGCCGGAGAATGATTTGAGGAATGGAAAATGATTTTCCAACCTAGATACGTTATTATTTAAGGTTGGCATTCAGCCCAAATTAATTTGCATTGTCATGGAATAAATTCATAAAGCACGGGCATGGCTTTGTGAGAAAAGGGATTACATGTTACAAGCATCATTTATCAGCATTGTTGTCAATCAAGTTGGAAGACTAACTAGCCGAAGAATGATTTGAGGAATGAAAAATGATTTTCCAACCTAGATTCGCTATTATTTAAGGTTGGCATTCAGCCCAAATTAATTGGCATTGTCATGGAATAAATCATAGAGCACGGGCATGGCTTTGTGAGAAAAGGGATTGCATGTTACAAGCATCATTTATCAGCATTGTTGTCAATCATGTATAATGCTATCATAAGATTCAGCGCGGATTACATGTTACAAGCATCATTTATCAGCATTGTTGTCAATCATGTATAATGCTATCATAAGATTCAGCACATTCATTATGTTAGATTCCTTTATAGAAAGCATATTTTTGGACTATGGTATTTCTATAAATAATAAGAATAGCGTGGACATTACAAGAAGTTTCTTTGTTATCTCTATAATTGTAAGTATTCCATAGTTTGTGATGATGTTGAAAATCGTCAGTAAGCTACACGGTTCTCACGTACTCCAAGCAAGATCTGCACAAAACAAAAAGAAGAAGAGAACCCTACGAAGAGTACTGGTATGGTATTGGTCAAATACCCTCCGACGGTCAAGTTAGAGAATTTTCACAACTCTAGAGTGTCAGAGCTAAGGGAAATTATGCGTACCTTGATTTGTGAGGAGTTTGAGGTTTTTATAGTAGTGTAGAATTGACACTCATTCTTTGGTGGAGAGGGTCTTTCCTTGTGGGAAAGATCCTTATTAATGCAAGTATCTTAAGGGATTCTTTTCTTGTGGAAATCCTCTTGATTAGGGTTATTCGTGGGACATAAGATGTTTCCTTATATATTCATGCGTGGAGGCTAAGCAAAGCCTTACTAGTCTCGTCAGGGGTTTCTTTATCCCCGTTAGCTTCCCATGTCGTTTAGGCGTTCTGGTCATCCCATATGGGTGCCGTGGTCTTAAGGTGGAGTCGTCGGCCTTAAGGTGGCGTTGTCCACGCCTTTGAGTGCATAGGTAAGGCTGACGAGTTTATTGAGGCCGTCAGACCCATCTTATGTAGATGAGTTTATCATCCTTTTAGAATTATCCTCATCAATTTGGAAGTTATGGCTCACAATAAAAATTTATTAGCCTCTAACTTTGACCTATTTTTAATTCAGTTTTTTCAGTTCCTTAACTTTAATTTGTTTTCAATTTAGTCATCTCGTCTAGTTTTGTCCAATCTTGCCAATAAGTTTTGTATTTTTCAATTGCCAAAATGAAGCTGTTTTGGTGGAGCTAATGGTGTGGATTGGACAAAGGAACTATATTGGAAACGGAAACAAATAGAAGTTAAAGGACTAAAATAAGAACAAAAACAAAGAAAAAAACAAAAAACACATTAAAAGGACTGAATTGCAAACACGTCGAAAGGAGGGAGAAGACAAATGATAGACTTGATAGTCACGTGCCTTTGGCACTTATGCTGGCTTGTTGGATGAAATAAGCCTTTGGTTGGATTGGTGTCTAAGATAGATCCTTCTAATATTGTTACTGAACCAATATGATTGGGCCATTATGATCTTTGCTTTGAAGATGACTGGAAATCCTGGTTCCAGATAATGGTCAACGTTTAAAATTAAGAAACGCAAGGATGAAATATTTATCCAAACGGGGGAATAAATGAAAGGGAAATGGCATTCATACAAGGATAAGACCCTAAAAATGTCTTTATATCAATGCCATCTATACTTTATACTCTTAAACAAATACAGCAAAACTTAAAAAATAAAAAATAACAAAGCTGATATCCAGACTAAACCATTGAAATCAACTGCTGGAGACATGCAAGGTTTATGCCAGATGAGCTAACAATGACCTAGAGCAAAATCTAACCAGTCATTAAGCTAAGTAAGAACAATTCTAGAGACACGCCAGATCACACTTTTAATTTTGTAATTTGTTTATATGTGCAATTGTGAGTAATTAACATTTTCTGCCCTCTAATAATTTGTGTGACCTACCACTTTTTGTAACTACTCACAATTGCACAAATCAACAAATTAAGAAATTGAGTTTGACGATTGGGTGTCTTTAGATTGGTTTTAGAGTGTGCATCCACAGAAAGAGAAAAAATAAACCTGGCAAGGAGACCAAAGCCACATACTTGAGAGTCCAAACATCTATAATATTGTTGGTAGTAGTAATGTGAACATAAAGATTGTGGAGAATAAAATACCACAACTTTTTGTGCCACAATTTTGGGACAACTCTAGTGTGTGTGTATTTCTTTGGGTAAGAAATAGATGCATTACAAAAGCTAAGGAAGCGAAACGAAGGTTTGAACTAGTTGTCGTCGAATTATCCAATACACAAAACCCTGAAACAGCAACTAGAAGAAAGGAAAATATAACAAAATCCGGATCTTGGGACCTTCCCAGCCAGCAAGGGCATTGGTAATCCTATTCACCTCCCTAAAAATATGCTTAGCCATATTCCCTAAAAACATGCTTAACCATATTATAAGGAATCGTCCATTATAGAGACATGCACTCATCGTCCAAAGGCAAAAGGTTAGTGTGAATGTTAACATAACAATTCAGGAAAGAGACCACAACCAAGAAATCAGGCTCACCAAAAGACATAATTCTAACGCGACAAACTGAAAGCGATCAAAGGAAGAATAGTTAATTTTAGAAAGTAATAGATAATAACTCATAATTTACTGTTAACGTGTATAGTGTTATGGGCTTTAAACCTAACTAGATTACTTGTATAGCACATATTCTTGTACTGCACTCCTATGCCTCCTATATAAAAGCACACATGTATATTCTTTAATTGAGAAATACAATAAAATTATTTAGTATTTCTAACATGGTATCAGAGCCACTACTCTAACTTTTTCCTAGTAGTCTTGTCTTTATTGATGTTACCCCATTCTCAACATCGCTTCTGCCATCCTAGCAGCCACCTTAGCCTTTCGCCTTTGAACCTTCGACGTCTCCTAATTGTCGTCCTTAGGTTCCGGACCTGCAGCCACCGCCGTTGAGGAGTCCCACATCGCAAAGACCACTGCTCTTCTCATCACTGCTCTTCTCATCATCTACTCGAAAATTACTCCGATTAATTTTTTGCAGGTACCACTAAGATCATCTTGCGCCGATGTACTCACTCGTGGAAGTCCTGTAGCCAACAGAGCCCCCATACACCCGCACACACCGCCAAAGTAATCTGCGTTGAAAGCCACGCGCCGTTGCCCATCTTGATCGTACTTCCACGCTCCCGCACGTGCAACTTCTAATTGGTCACATGCTTTCACTCGCACACACGCACCTCCATGCGTTGAAATATCTTCCAGGCTGACGACATTCGTGACGTCAGCAGTGCCACGTCAGCCTTAGCTTAGTCAGCATCTAGTCACATGCTGACGTCAACGCCACGTCATCTTGCTGACATCATCACCTCTGACCAAGTGGACCATTGACTTTGATCGGGCGTTGACCATTGACCGAGCGTTGACTGTTGACTTTTTTAGTTGACTTTTTGCAGTCCAGGTGCTCCTTACTTAGTTTTTCGCATAAATTTTATTTTTGCAGTCCATTTTTGCATATTTTGCTTCTAAATGAAGAATAAGGACAAGTATTCTTCTTATTGCAATAATTGTTGCCGACAATCCAACAAACATTTTTGCAATTTTTGCAAACGTTTTGGCCATAATATTGAGACTTACTATCATCGCAACAAATCAATCATTTCAATTTCTACTACTACTGTTGCTAACATTGAGAGTGTCCAACTAATGGCTCTCATCTCTGCACAGTCTAAGTTTTCAGATCGCACTTTCACCATGTCCACAGATGACCTTAAAAACATCATCGCCAATGTTATTCGTATGGTTGGTAATGCATCTTGTTCCTCTTTTCTCTCAGCTTTATTTGGTATGTCTCCTTCTTCTTGGCTTATGGATTCTGTTTGTTGCAATCACACGACGCCTTATTCGTCCTTATTTTCTGAACTTAAACCTGCACCACACCCTCTTAATATTCGGACAGCAAATGATTCCACAATGTCTGGCCATAATATAGGTTCTGTTTCGACCTCCAACCTTTCTGTTTCTGGGGTCTTGAATGTTCCTGACCTTTCTTACAATTTGTTTTCGGTGGGATAATTAGCTAAGTTGGGTTATTGCATTATATTTGATTATTCTAGGTGTATTGTGTAGGATCCAAGGATGGGACGAGAGTTTGGGACCAATTCCAGAGTTGGGCGTATGTTTCCCGTGGACAACCTTCGTCTTCCACTTGTTGCTCTTGTTTTAGTTGCCACAGTTGCTACAATTTCTTCTATTCTTCCCTTGCACTTTGACATGCTCGACTTGGTCACGCATCTTTTTCTCGGGTACAACAATTGGCTTCTAGATGTTTGTTAGGTTCAGTGTCTACAAAAAATTTTGATTGTGTTTCATGTCAGTTAGGAAAACAACCAGTTTTGCCTTTCAATACTAGTGAATTAATATCCATTGATATTTTTGACCTTATCCATTCTGATGTTTAGGAGCCTTCCTCTGTCTCTAGTATTGGTGGATCTCAATATTTTGTTGTCTTTATTGATGATTACTCTCATTATTGCAGGATTTTTTATATGGTGTATTCTAACTTTGTAAAAATGGTTGAAACTTAATTTTTCAAACGTATCAAAATTTTTCGATCTGATAATGCTCTTGAGTACACTTAATATGCTTTCCAAGCTGTTTTGCATTCCTATGGCATTGTTCATTAACTAACTTGCCAAGGTACCTCTCAACAAAATGGTAGAGCTGAATGAAAACTTCATCACATTCTTGACATTGTTCATGCTCTCCTTTTCTCTGCCAAAGTTCCTGCTCCTTTTTGGGGTGAAGCTACTCTTTATGCTGTTCATGCTATTAATCACATTCCCAGTCCTGTCATCCAAAATCAAACTCCATATGAGCTCCTTTTTGGGTCACCTCCAGACTATCACCACCTTCGCTCATTCGGTTTTGCTTGTTTCGTTCTTCTTCAGCCACATGAGCATAACAAACTTAAGCCTAGGTCAAGACTTTGTTGTTTTCTTAGCTATAGCGAAACTCAAAAGGGGTATCGGTGTTATGATCCTGTTTCTCATCATCTTCGTGTCTCCCGCAATGTTGTCTTTTGGGAACATCACCTCTTTGTCGAGCTTTCTCACTTCCGTGCTTCTCTATCTTCCTCCTCTATCTTAGATCTTTTTCTAGACGAGGCACATATTCTTTCTGTAGCTGCTCTTGACCCTCCTGTAGCTGCTCCTAATCCTCTTGTAGTTGCTCCTGATTTTCCTGTAAACTTCTCTGTCCAACCACCAGATATTCTTGATCCCTTTCCTAGTTCCCCCTTTAATGAATAGGTGGAAGACGAACAGGTCGAAGACGAGCTACCTAACCCTGAGCTTGGGTCCCCTGCTCTTGCTTCGCCTGAAGATCTTACACAAGACATTCCACCTCGTTGCTCAACTCAAGTAAGATCCATTCTTGCACATTTACTTGACTATCATTGTTACATTGCCCTTGTTACACTGCACGAGCCTCACACCTATCATGAGGCTTCCACTAACCCTTTATGGTAGATTGCAATGAAAGAGAATCTTGATGCATTATCTAAAAACCATACTTGGAACTTGGTCACTCTCCCCCCTGAAAATCTGTTGTTGGTTATAAGTGGATATACAAGATTAAGGCTCGCTCTGATGGGTCCATTGAATGCTAGAAAACTCATCTTGTTGCAAAAAGTTTTAAATAGGAGTATGTGATTGATTATGAAGAGACCTTTGCTCTGGTTGCTCATATCTCATCTGTTCATGCCCTCTTAACTGTTACTGCTGCGAGTAAATGAGACCTTTACCAGAGGGATGTTAAAAATGCATTCCTTAATGGGGATTTAAGTGAAGAAGTTTATATGCAACATCCTCCTAGTCTCTTTGTTGAATTAAACAAGGTTTGTCACCTTCGACGTGCACTTTATGGCCTTAAACAAGCTCCACGAGCTTGATTTGCCAAATTCAACTTTACTATCTCTCGCTTGGGTTACATGGCCAACCATTATGATTCTGCATTATTTCTTCCTCGCATTGACAAAGGCATTATTTTACTTCTCCTGTATGTGGATGATATGATCATAATTAGTAATGATCTCAGTGGCATTCAAGACCTCAAGGATTTTCTTAGTCAGTAGTTTGAGATGAAAGATCTTGAACATCTCAGCTACTTCTTGAGTCTTGAAATCACTCATTCTACAGATGGCCTTTACATTACTCAAGCCAAGTATGCCTCTGAACTCTTGTCTTGAGTAGGACTCACTGATAATAAGATTGTTGACACTCCAGTTGAGCTTAATACGCATCTGACTCCCTTAAAAGGAAACCATTATTTAATCATTCTCTTTACAGACACTTAGTTGGCAACCTAGTTTATCTTACTGTTACTCATCCTGACATTTCCTATGCTGTTCACTAGGTGAGCTAGTATCTGTCTGCTCCACGATCGACTCACTATACTGCTATTCTGCGCATTCTTCAGTACCTAAAGGGCACTCTTTTCCATGGTCCTTTCTACTCTGCTCAGTCTTCTCTTATTCTCTATGCATTTTCTGATGTTGATTGGGTAGGAGATTTCACTAATCGCAGGTCCACCACTGGTTATTGTTTTCTTCTTGATTCTTCTCTAATTTCTTGGTGAAGTAAGAAACAAACTCATATGGCTTGCTCTAGTATTGAAGCAGAATATCATGACCTTGCTGATACTACATCTGAGCTACTTTGGCTATGATGGCTTCTCAAAGACTTAGGTGTATTTACATCCTCTACTACTCCTCTTTATTGTGACAACAAGAGTGTCATTCATATTGCTCACAATGATGTCTTTCATGAAGACTAAACACATCGAGATTAATTTTACATTTTATCCGTTATCATCTTATTTATGGTGCTTTCAAGCTAATCTCAGTCTCCTCTACAGATCAACTTGCAGATATCTTCACCAAGTCACATCCTAAAGGATGCTTTCGTACTTTGGTTGATAACCTCAAGTTGATCTCACATCTATTTCAAGTTTGAGGGACACTGTTAACATGTATAGTATTATGGGACTTTAGGCCCAACTAAATTACTTGTATAACACACATTCTTGTATTACACCTTTATTTATACTGCACTCCTATGTCTCCTATATAAAAACACACATAACTTTTTTTAATAAAAAAATATGATATATTATTCAGTATTTTTAAAATTTACCAGGGCAGTGTAAAAAAAAAAATAATAATAATTCCAAATTGTAGAGGAAATTTTGGGCAGGATCGAGTGAAGGGAGTGGTGGGTAGCTGGGCTGTCTTTTCCCGCTTCCCAGCGCATAGAAGTCTACCCCATTGGTCATGAGAAAGGGCGGGAGGCTCCACTTCTTTATAAATTGTCATTTCCCTTATTACTTTTTGGGGGCACAATTCTCGATATCTACGAGCTATCTTTCCACGGAGAAAACGTGAAAAAGTGATAAGATACTCCATTATTCTGATTTCTGACTTACCAAACTCTTCTTTAGGCTTCTTTCTTTGCTGATCTTGACTTTCATCATATTATTATTAACGTAAGACTCGCACGTATCTTTTCCTATTGTAGTCTGTAGAGTTAAAATATGGCATAAATTTCTTAAAAGTTTTAATCATTCGTTGATAAATAATAATGGTTTACTTCGCTCATTAAAATGATGACAGATATTTATTTTTAGATATGTGTTACTATTTGATTGGGTTTATTGTACTAAATGTATTAGACTTAAATCAAGTCCAATAATAATTTAGAATTTATTGCAAAATTTTAATAATTCTATGGTAGAATTACCAAGCCATAGTCTGTCAAGTACGCAGAGTTCAAAATATTTATAGTGTTGGTTTCATGATATTTCAATGACTAAAAAAGGCATTTAAAGTGTTTTTTTGGTACGTGTGTTTAAACAATAGTTTTCAATTTTTTAAAAAATACATGTGAGTGAATAAATGTATAAATATACGTGTAATGTTGTTTAAAAATTGAAAATATGTGTTTAAAAACTGAAAATATGTGTTTAAAAACATATACAAACATGCTCATAGGTTCACGCAGTGAGAATTATGCAAGTGTCACTTGTCTGCTGTCTCCAACACATTGGCTATTTTGTGATGGAAAAAATAAATAGGAGTCTTTTATAGGCTATGTCAATACTGGTTCAGCAGGTGGTAAGAATTCATTGCTGTTGCAGTTAAAATTATTTACTTATCCTTATTTCTTTTTATTTTTTTAAATTTTTTAAATTTTCACATTACAGCTTACAAGCAAAGCCAACCAATATGACAAGACGACTAAAGACCCAAAAAGAGAAAAAGAAGTTAAAAAAAAAAAAAAAAAAAGTTGTCCTCTTCACCACAGTTCAATTGTCTAGGTTTTAGCAGGTTGTTTTTATTTTTTAATTTTGCTGTGTAGTCTTGACTATAGCAGTTAATAGACAATTGAGGGTCCAAATCTTTGTCCATATGCCTAGACTAAGCTAGGGTACTCCACGAGAAGACGAGTAATTCTGCAGAGTTATACAAAAATTTTCTTAACATTTTCTCTAGTAAGTTAGTGCAAGTCTCTGCAGGTTTACATTTTTAGAGGGAAAGTGTCAAATCCACAGTTCCACACCCATTTTTCTGATAAGTTATGGTTAAAATATATTACTTTCACATCTTACAGTAACGTGAATTTATTTTGTAATAATTACAATTATATAATATTTTTAAAATTATAAGAAAAATATATACAAATGTTTTTTTTTTATGAGAAATATATATAAATGTTGATCGAATGGCCAAACTATAGTATTAAAATTGAGATTGATGTTAACAGATACTTTACAGCATCCATTAAAAACTAGTTTTACATCATCATTTTGTTTTATACCAGATTTTTTATTAACTTTATACTATTAGAGCTGTAAGGACACAGATCAAATTAACCCAAGGTTCGTCTAATGGACCAGCCTAATGAGTCCTGAACAATGAATTTATAGAGGGTGGATGTCTAGTCTAGATCTTCGAGACGATAGATAACACAAAGGTTGGATTGAATCGTGTAATTCATGCACTAATCTTATGTTGTGACATTAAAATTGTACTGCCGAGACAAAAATATATTTTTTCTCCCCCTCTCTACATTTTATAGTTGATAGTCTGAATGGCTCAAACCCAACGTTCAGGCATTACTTCTTCATATTAAAATTGAGAAATGCGGTGATGTTTTTCTGGATATTCAGATTCTTTATCTCGTTTCCTTAATTCCAACATCAAAGGCATCAGGGGCACTGTTGAACTGCTAGATCATTCACATCGTCCTCGGCAAGCGTTGCCGGATATGTTTTCGGACATTATATTTCTTGTGTTTTGGTCATGCATGACATCATCACGTGACTTTGTTGGGACTGATTATGTCTAATTTTTTATTGTGAGAGCTTTATACTTCGGGCCCATTGGTACTACAAGAGCCAATAAAGCTAATTTATTAAAGTTAACTTATCATTTAATAATATTTTAAGTCACCTTATTAATTTATACTAATTTTTTATTACATAAACCCCACAATAAATCATTCTTTACTCTTACCAGACATAAATGCCATTAACATTTCCCTAAAATTAAAACCAATGTGCTCTCTCTTTTCCATTGGAGTTTAGTGTAATCCTTATCTCTTAATAAAAATTTACAGTTCATAAAATAAGTACTTATTTAGTAATATTATCCTAATAACATTATTAAAATATTATAAAAATACGTATGAATAAAGTAGTGGCATAAAAAAATATGTTATTTTGTTTAAAAATATAAAAAGTAAAAAGTGTTAGCAATCAAAATCAACTTTTTCCCAGTACCAATTGAGTAATTGTAGAATGATTGTGAAGTTAACGGTAGTGATGAGTGGTCACTGTACATCTGCAATGTGATGGACACAATGAGCTCACCAGATTCTCATATGATACTGATGGCACCAACTGCAAAAAATCTTTTGCCGAGGTCAAGGTTGTACAAATATTATAAATTTATAATACATGCTGTCCTGTGGCAAAAATACACAAAGGCAATTATGACTTGGGGCAGACCTAAGCCCCACTAAATCCCCTGTTTTACTGTTTCCTTCTTTATTACTGTCAAACCAAACCAGCAATGATCAACCTCAAATTCCATTTATGTTTCCACATTAACTTTTTTTTCTTCTTTCTATCCTTTAAGGTTCACTAGTCTCACCCTCTTACTTCAGCGCGTGGTTGCACCCTCATAACCTGAATTGACAAATTTTTGTTTTTGTTTTTTTTCCATGGAAGATATCCAAAAGGGTATTATTCATCTATGTATGTAATCAAAGTCCTACACACACCATGTAATTATAATGAAGAAGTTCTTGAAAGGTTTTTGAACTTAGAGCCTTGTGAATCTTGTGAGAGGTTAAGAAACTGCTAGGCCACATGGAGTGACACTTGTTTATCATGCATTGTAACAACAAATACCCTCGTGACATCAAAATTATTCGACTTTAAAAGGTCACCTTATGCGAAAAGCCCTGTAACTAAGTGGTATAACTTATTCTCTTTTATTAGGAGAATTAAAGTTCGAATATCTCATTTCTCATTGTTGTAACTCTTAAATTACAAAAAATAAAAAGTCTACTTATTCCCCAAAGTTACTTTTGTTCCACTTGCACGTAAATATGATAGTCACATTTGACTAATTTATGGATATTTAAACTTTAATTACTTTATATAAGAAAAAACATAAATCTCCTAAAAAAAAAGAGAGAGAAATGTGTGACACTTCTGATAAAGAAAATGTTTATTAATTACATATATGGTCTTCAACTTTTGTCTCATGATTCAAAATGGTTCTCAACCTTTCAAATTAATCATAAAAAGATAAACTTTTTAAATGTGCGTTGAAAAGGTACCTGTCAACTGTTGTGAATTGGTGAATGAAAAGGTATAATCCTGAAAAATGGAAACATTAAAAATCGAGTTTTAATGCTTATGCGAAGCCCAAGTGATAGTTTTTGTAATTTTTTTTTAATAAAAAAAGTCATCAGTTGTTGTAACTTGTAAGAAGATGAACATGTTAGGGACTTTTTTGACACCAACATTGGATTAATAGAAAAGAACATATCAACCATCATCAACTAGCACTAGAGTTCTAAACTAGCATTTGTGTTTGATTTTAGTAATTTTGTTTACCAAGTCATTTTTGAGTTTGTTTGGATCTTGCTTATTTTACTGAAAATGTATTGCTACACTGCAGTAAAATAATATTTAAAGCTGAAAACACTGAATAACACTTATTGTTGCGTTTTTCTCTGGGTAGTTGGTCCATGAACAATGCCGTGAAACTCAGGCTCCAAACTGCGAAACACATTAATTTCTACGCAAATGCACGCTTTATCTACAAGTTAAACGATATAAACCTTTTTTTAAATACATTTAAGAAATTAAGAACTAAACTAAAATATAAAACAAAGTTTAAGTACCAAATATGTAATTAAGTCTTAGAAAAACATAAACCTTAGCACACACGTTGGATAGACCAGGGAGGAATTTGATTTCATGGTACACTTCACACTAGTGTTTCGACGCTCCAACACCGCGTGAAGCAATTCATTCCAGTCATACCATATTTGCATTAAACAGTGAATCTGGGCCCAGACATTCTCTCTCTCTAGCTCTTTCTCTCCCTCTCTTGCTTTGAGCCTGAGAGTGATTGAGAGAGAGAGAGGCTTTTTTTTTTTTTTAATTACTTTGACTCCTCAGTCATCACCTACCTATTTCTTCTAGGCTACCTGTCACCAGACTCACCACCACCAAAATCTCTGCTAAAATCTAGCAAAATTTTGGGAGGTGAGTTAAGTATGTTTGCATAGGCCTCTCCATGTTTCAAGACTTTCTGGGTCCATGGAGCACTTAGTGTTGAGCTAGTCTCTGATCAAATCCTATTTCAAAAGAAATGCTGAGTACAAAAAAGCAATTGGTTTGAGAGTATGACTAGCCTTGAAGCTGTTTTTTAAGAACCAATATTTACCTATTAGAGCATTTTAATAGTATCGGCAAACACAAAATTATTTTTATTTTAGAGATTCTAATAAAATAGCCTTCCAACAGTTTCTTTAAAACTTAAAAAGTTGTTTTCGCTAATGAACCATCATTGATATGCAAATGTTCATTAGCAAAAGAATAAAACAGGGTAAAATATTAGCAAAGAAATGAGTGGAAATGGGGTATGGGAGGAGAACTGAGAAGTGTGTTAAAAAATGAATAAAGAAATAAGATTTGAATGAGATAGAGATATAATAAAGAATTTATTAAAAGGTTTATTTGAAAAAGTAAATAAGTAAAAAATAAATATTACTATTTACTGTTAAAACAAGACAAAAATACGTAGAAAAGCTGCCGGAGATTCTCTTCGTATTACTAATTTATTTTTGTCTCATCTTGACAAACCCATCTGTCCTCTGTGATATCTTTCTCATCTCACCAAAGGCATTAGCTATACTTCAATCAGTTAACAACATTATGTGATTCTCTGCAACTTTCCCAAAGCCACCTTTCTGCTATTCTGCCACAGTAACACACACACGAAACCTCCATAATTTGGCAGAACCCGCCCTTTGTTTCAGAAACAACAAAAAAAACCAAACCACTTGCACTTAATTTGTGCCAAAAGAGTTAAAACACATTATTGGGTACTCTAAAGTCTTGCCAAAACTTAAACTTTCTGCCACAACACACAAAATCTTCATCTTTTCTTTTGGCAGAACCTGCCTTTGTTTCATAAACAACAAAAAACTAATTAACCGCTAGCTGTTTGTGCCAAAAGAGTTATACACATTATTGGGTACTCTAAAAACTCTTACCAAAACATAAAACTTTTTGAGTTTTTAGATAGAGATGGGTTGTGTTGTGTCTAGGAAAGCTGAAGAAGACGATGTTGTGTCTATCTGTAAAGACAGAAAACGCCTCATAAAATTGGCGGTGGAGAGGAGGTATGCTCTTGCAGATGCACAATGCAAGTATAATCACTCGCTTTGTGCTGTAGCAGCAGCTATAAGGCTGTTTGTTGCTCGGCATTCATGTTCATCTTCTTCATTTCTTATCACTTTTCCTTCTTCTTCTGAGACCACTGAGACCCTTATCTCCAAACCCATGTTCTTTCAACAAAGACCAACTGAACCCAGCCATGAAACCATTTCATGTCCCACCTCAGATTCTACAGCTTTTTTGGACTCCACTATTAAGATAGTAAGTGAAAAACAAGACCAAGAAGATATTGATGACAATGAGGTTGAGGATGAAGAAGAAGAAGATGGAGATGTGGTTTGTGAGCATTTTTTCGACGAGAAGGCTCAGCCAGTGGCAGGTGTACACAAAGATTCTAGTTGGGATTTCTTCAGTCTGTTTGATGGGGTGAGAACACAAGTGGAGAATGAGTTTAGTTCTGAGGAGGATCTGAGGGTGGTGAGAGAGGAAGAAGGGATTCCAGAGTTGGAAGAGGATGGAGAAAGAGGAAATACGAGTGAGAGAAAGGTTGAGGATTTGAATAATGATGAAGTAGATCATGAGGAGGGTGGTGTGGTTGAGTCTGTGACAGAAGGGGATGATGTAAATGTGAGCCAAGAGGAGCACAAAAGTTTTAGAGTGATTGATACATCCACTGATGGGAGGGAATTGTTGGAGGCATTGAAGGATATTGAAGACCATTTTATCAGAGCTTATGACTCTGGTTTGGAAGTTTCTAGGATGCTGGAGACCAATAGAGTTCCAATGCTCTCTGGTTTGGAGGAAATAAAAGGTTGGTTCTTTTCTCTCTATTTTTTTTTTTTTTTTTTAATTTCCTCTCAATGTTGTAATTCATAATTTCTTGTGATTTGTACATGCTTGCCGTAGTTCTATGTGTATTTATATATGGTTAAATTAGAGGAAATTAGTTAGTTTGTTTCCATGGAATGCAAATTGAGGAATAAAATGTCTTGGTGCCTGATTTTAATGCACAGGGTTATGTGTCATTGACGGTTGTAAGATGTGACATTGTAGGTTATTTTATTTTTTATTGAAGAAATTGTGTAATGTGGGAAGTAGATTAGGTATATTCTGCCAATTTCAAAGAATCATCCCAAAGGAGTAGGAACTCACTTTCCATCTTGTAGGAATGCATATTTTAACAAAGAATGTATGCCCCTGTGGTGACAGATATAATTGAAGTCATTAAATTCCATTTCCTTGAATTGAATTTCCAAAAACCAAACTATTCTTGGACCTGAAAATTTGAACTGTCTTTCCCTACTTATCAAAAAAAGAAAATTTGAACTGTCTTTCTTAAATATTTTTTTTCTTAATGCCATTTGTCATGGTGTTCCTTACAGATTTTGCCTGTTTATTATTAAATTACTGACAATCATTATCTTTGTTATGTGTTGGACATTGCTTATTCACCAATTTTCATCGTATCTTACTTACTTCATCTTTTCATCCATGAAATTTGGGTGCAGAGAGCTCAAATAAGCTCATTCGGTCAATTACATTGAATCGATCCACCTCATCTCGGTCTTCCTCATGTAAAAGTCTTCTCTCATGTAGCTCCAAAAGTTCTTCAACATGGACAGAATTAAAGAGTGATTTATTTGATGACTATGGAGGAATGGAATCTGGAAGCCATTCGCTAACACTAGAAAGGTTATATGCTTGGGAGAAGAAACTTTATGAGGAGGTGAAGGTAAATCTCATTCATATGCTTTCTTATGACTTCCTCCCAGTTTCTTATTGCTAAGTTAGTCTCTTTTACCACTTGTTTGCAGCATTTTCATTCTCTGCTAAAAAAAAAGAGAGACATGGGACACTCTTTGTACCATCATTATATAGATATGGATGATTAAAATAGATAGCCAGTCATTAGGGAACCTTTTATCTGTTTTCTTTTTTTCTGTTCCCTATCTACTGTCTTCTTTAATGAGCCACTCTTCTTTTATTATTTTTCCTTTTTTTAGGCTTGGCAATTTACTCTTGAACCTCCCACTGGTTCTAAATAGCCTAAAGGCCATTGGCTAACGAGTAATGACACTGTCAATCTCTGCTTCTTATGCCTTCAATTTGTTTTTGAACATTATTTGAAGGCAAACCTTTCCTTCTCTTTTGCATGTGTTAGTTTTTCCTGTTGAAGTATTTATATGCTGTAGCAATGGACTAACTGAATCCAAATGTGACTTGTAAATTTAGGTCAAACAATTTGTAGATTTATGTAAGACTAGAAAATATTTGTTTCTGATGCGGAAAAACAAATGAGGCAGATTTAAGGTGTCATGAATGTGACCCTTGGGAGTAAAAATATGTTTGTTTGATTGGCTGAAACAGAGTTTTGAAAGCAGGGGAGGTCAGCTGTCAATTCTGCAAAGCTTTCAACTAGGTTTTTTGAAGTAAAACTAATTACTGAAGCTCCATTAAAGAATGGGAACAGCCATTTTCTTTCATCTGGGATGCAGAATTTGCAACCTGAAAGCTATCAATTTTTTACTGCTGCACTTTGCCTGTGTCTGTGCTTAGTGTCATATTTTGTTCAAAGCTAGTCCCAAGCCCAAAAATAGGAGAAGGGTTGCGGTAGGATGACAGCTAGTGTAAAATTTAGTCACTCCATTATAAATGGATCCACTACAGATACTTTTTGTAGACACCTTAGTAATCACTAAACATTGTTTCATTACCAACTTTCTTGAACATGTTTTAATCAAATTATCAGGCTGGAGATGAGAACAAGAAAATTTATGAGCGAAAATGCTCTAATTTGAGGAACCAGGATGCTAGAGAAGATGGAATCTGCTCTGGGGACAAAACAAGAGTTGAAGTAAAAGACTTGCATGCAAGGATCTTGGTTGCAATACGAAGTGCAGAATCAATCTCCCAAAGAATCGAAAAACTGAGAGACGAAGAGTTGCAGCCACAACTTTTAGAGCTGATAAATGGGTAAGAAAGTTGATGACAGAAATTTGTAGGTTAGATTAAAGAAGCTTGAAATTTCAAATTTTGTGATAACCTCCAGTTCCTCCACTTCTGCAGCCTAATGCAACACTGGAAGATAATGGTGGAATCATATGAAACTCAAAACCGAATCATGTGTGAGGTTAAATCTTTCAACTGTCCTGACTATGGAAAGTTTTGCAATGACTCTCACCGTCTTGCAACCCTTCAGCTCGAAGCAGAAGTTCAAAATTGGCGCTCTTGCTTTACTGCATATGTTTCCGCTCAGAAGGCATATATTGAAGCTCTTGATGGTTGGCTATCCAAGTTCATTCCCCCTGAAGTGGAATTATACTCCAGAGGCAGGTCTTCAGTCCCACGGCCTATTTTCAGTGGGCCACTGTTGCTTGTAATCTGTCGTGATTGGTTAGTTTGCCTGGAGAAATTGCCAGAAAAAGCAGTGACTCATACCATGAAAAGCTTTGAGAAGGATATTCGAGCTTTGTGGGCTCAACAAGGAGAGGAACAGCACCAGAAAAGGAAGGTTGATGGACTTGCCAGCGAACTTGACAGGAAGGTCCTGGCATTCCAGCGGGAAGAGAGCAGAACTCTTGAATCAAAGCTTCATGAGCATGAATCTCAGGCAAATGTACGTAGTCGGATTGAATACTTGACAGAGAGGAAAGCCATGTTGGATATGTTTAGGAAGAGGCTAGACATGGAGAAAGAAAAACACCATAATAGCTTGCAAGTTACGCAGCATGTCACTGTAAACGGATTTCCAACTGGATTTTCTTCTGTTTTCAAGTCCTTGCATGGGTTTTCAAAGGCTTCTGAGAAAATGTATGTTGATCTTTTGGCATTCGGCAAAAATGCAAAGGTCTTAGATGAAGAGGTGAGCAAATAACTTATGGTCCGTTTGGATTGAAGGGGAGGGAGGGGGAGTAGAGTAGAGTAGATTTAGCACAAAATTAGCTTATTTTTAGCTAACTCTACTCTACTTCTCTTCACTCCTCCTCCTTCCCCCCTCCATCCAAATAGGCCATTAGTATACAACAAGGAGGAATGGACTTTGACCACTGGAGTTAAAGATAACAGTGTGTAAAGAAAGCTAGAAAATGGTTTCCAGGATGTCAGTATTGTTAATTGTCAAAATGTATATTTGGTTAGGCTCTGGGATGCAAGAATGAGTTACTACCATTTTCTCCACAAATAGTAAAATCACAACTAATAATGGCAACTTCTATTATCTTGTATATTAGTACTTGTACAAATTAAACTCACCTTTTCCTAAAAACTAAATTTACTGCTCCTATGCACCAATATTGTAATGCACAAGAGGTAAGCATCTCAATTCCCAACCCTCTCTTAAAACATAAGAGCAATTCACATCAATTGTCTCATAAATATTTGATCAACAGCAAGGTGCTTCTATAACACTCAAACGCACATAAGCTAAGGAACTCGATTGGCATAGGTGGTATTGAGGGCAGATCATACACTCAAGTTTTTCCTGTGTTGAGAGAGAGAGAGAGAGAGAGAGAGAGAGCTTAAACCATGACAGACTCAGCTGAGGTATTCTTCTGTATGATCACGTCTTCCCTTTTTAAGTTTTCTTATCAAACTCGACACTAATACTGTTATCCCTGAACACCTTAAGCTAGTGCTACGAAAGGAGTAGCTTTCCATCTCTACATGAAATCTCTGAAATCCAACACCATTTAAGCTCACAAAGCTTTGAGAATAATCGTTAGCCATTGATTTACAAGGTGTGCTGCTGCCACTTGATATTAGAGCAGCGCTCGAGGGCTGTTTGCTTTTAAAGTTGTCAACTGAATGCAGGGCCTCTTCTAGTTCTTGCCACACCTGGTTCATTGTCGGACGTTGTTTGGGTACTTTCACAGAACATCTTAGGCGTAGTTGTGCCACTTCAGCATTATCTCCATGTTGCATGGCTCTGATAGAAGATTAACATCTAAAATTTCTTCAACGCTGCCTTTCTCTAAGCTAGGCCTTGTCTGCATGCATTTTGTTCATTAGACACAATCCCCATTTTATTTGAACTTGGAACTAGCTAGTAGGGTTAATAACTTAATGAATGTGTCCGTTTAGTTGCCTTTATTTGCTTAAAGGTGAGATAAAAAATGACTTAAGTACATAAACTAATTTTGAAAAAATAAGTTGGCTTATTTGCTTAAAGTTACTTTTTGCTCGCCTCTAAGCAAATAAGCGTGGTCAAACACACATTAATTAATTGAAACTTTGAATTATTTGAGACTACCTTAAATTGTCATGAAAATCACAATCATAATCTCCTATTAGGTACTTCCAAAATACAGTTGCTGTAGTACTCAAACACCAATAAATTAAAATATGCCATCACAATAAAATAATAGTACATGAACTCAAGAAGTAATGTGAAAATTAAGGTTAATTTTATGTATTAGATGACTTTTGTTATTGGTTTAGAGTAACACATTAATGATTTTTTGATGAACGAATAGGTGATTTGATTACTTACCCATTCAATGATATGATAATTAGACAGGCTTCCATTAGAGTAAACTGCAGGTCGTGCAGTTACAAGTTGCAACAATATAACACCAAAGCTATAGACATCACTGAATGGGGTCAAATGGAGACTCATACAACAAGCCGGATCAATGTATCCTGGTGTTCCTTTAATTTGGCTACTGACATGTGATTGGTCCTCAGTAGGCCCCATCTTTACTAACCCAAAATCCGAAACCTTAGCTTCGAACTCATCTCCTACTAAGATGTTACTTGGTTTTTTATGTCGCGGTGGATTGTGCTAGGCTGAATCCCTTCGTGCAAATCAGCAATGCCTGCAAAATTTTCAACCAACTTAATTAACATAATTTTTTCTTTGTTTTCGATTTTTATAATTATTACAAATTTTATTATATAAATTAATATATTAAAATTAGAAATTTATTTATTTTTGTTGACGTGCTACCAATAACATTTATTATCACTCCAATTTATAATCATTTTAGTCTAATGAGGACTGCACCTTTAGCTGCTCCAATGGCTATATTTACTCTCTGCCTCCAAGTTAAGCTCCTCCCTCTCTTTCGTACATGGTATAGTATATGAAGTCAACTAAGATAAACATATTTAGGAATGTTAACATGTAGCAATGCATGCCCTTCAACTTACCCGTAATGTACTCAAGCAGAGAACCATTTGGAACGTACTCATAAACTAATAATTTTGCACCTTTTGGTCCTGTTCAAGGCATGAATTAAGCTTTCCAAACAAAGAAGGGGTAATATTTGGGTATAATTTTGTACATGGACAGCCTAATTTGATATGTATTTACAATTTCGATACAATTTTACTTGATTATATTTTTCGTTCTTTCTTTTTGTGAATATTACTTGAACTGTCATTGCTCCATCTTTAGTATATAATCAGCATGGCTTACTTTTTGGGTGATACTGTATCTACGTACTTTTTTTTTTTTTTGATAATCTGCAATGCATTACTAAAAAAGAACGGAACAAGGGGGGTAATCTGCCTTACAAAGAGCCAGCAAAGCAGGGGGCAGATTAACCAACAAAAACACAAGAGCTAAACGGGAGAGCAAAGAAAATCTAGCAACACGGTATGCAACACCATTACCAGTCCTACTAATCCAAACAAAAGAACAAGAAAAGAAAAACTCAGCAACAGCAGAGGTATTAAGCAGCTGGGTCCGAATGCTCCAAGAAAAAGGTTGGTTAGGCGCGTTGATGGCATCGAAGCAAATCTTAGCATCCCCTTCGAAAATCACCCGGCTCCAATTTTCTAATTTGGCAAGTTGAACAGCCCAAAGCAGGGCGGCAGCTTCAGCTTGAAGGGGGGGGGGGGGGGGGGGGGGGGGGTTGTCTCCTTGATCAGTCTAGCCCAGATTTTGATTGGCACCCCACGGTGATCACGAGCCACCACAGCACCAGACTTACAAGGTTCTTGTGCTTTACTTTCGAAAGTAGCCTCACTTCTGTTCAAGAAACCACAACAAATAATCAAGAAGACATAAAAAAAATATTAATTAATTAATTAATTTTCTTTTGCCAGGCTATAAAGACAACATGTTGTAATTGAGTACAAGTAGCGGATAAATGAAATTGATATAGCACCGATCACAACTTACCACCATAACAAGTTATGAAAAAAAATTGTGAAGTAGTCTTAGGCATTGTTCTCACTAAACACAATAATTATATGCCTTAATTTTCTGGGATGGAGGAAATTGAAACTTTTTCACATATATATGTTTGAATAAACAAGTGTGAATTGAAACTTAACTACCATTTCTAAATGCTTCAACGCTTTGGTAAGAATCAGAAAGGGGTCTCTTAATAGCTAGTGTTCCTTCTTCATCAAAGTCCCCCTTGTAGACATTCCCAAATGCCCCTGAACCCAGCAAGCAATCTTGGCTGAAATTGTTGGTAGCCTTCTCTAGCTCCACCAACTGGAAGCGCCGCAACAATATGTTCTCGAATTTCAAGTTCCCTAATCATCATTCTCCCAACTCAGAACTGAGATTTATAAGCACAAAGAATTTGAAGCACAAAGAGTTACTAACCTTTCTTCTTGTAACGTTGCTTGAGAATTGGAATGAGTTTTCTTTTGCACAAAGTAGCAAAATAAGGCAACCACCAAGATACTTAAAATTACTATGACAAATGTTTCCAATGAATTATAGCTATGATGAGTATGATTGGATTTATTCGAAGTACCGATGGTGATGCTGCTGCTACTGAAGCCACTACGAGAAATTGTGTAATTGCCATTTCAAAATTTGATAGTGTCCTAAAAGAGAGAGCTTCGTGAACCTATATGTTTGGTTGTTTTTTTCACTCTTGTTCCATTTTCAATTGCATGAAATTTGCTTCATTGATGAAGAGAAGGAGGGTAGGAATTGTTAAGCAAAGGACATTGTAGTTTGATAAAGATTAATGAACAATGCCGGCTGTATATTGATTTTCAAAAGTTAGTGTATGTTTTCCGAGTCGTTTTCCATGTCATTTGTGACTTAGTCTTCTTTCTTGGGACGGCACATAGGCCAAGAGAACATGTATGTACAACTATATGTTTATGTAAATTCATGCATGTATCAAGGTTTTTAAACTCGGACCGTACGGTCCGACCGGGAAAATCTCGAACCCCTCGTTAACATCATGAACCACTCCATGCAAAAAAAAAGGGACCCGTACAAACCGCGGTCCGACCTCTCGGTTCTGTGAACTGTGAGCGGTTTGGGCGGTTCACACGGTTCCCTTATTTTAAGCCTTAAACGACACAGTTTTGTCCCAAAATCAATATTCTTTTTCTTTTTGCCCTATCTGGCGTCATTTGGAATTGGATCCTCAAAGGGTCAAAATAGAAACTCTCCTCATTGGACTCACTCTCAATCACTCTCTGAGCTCTCTCTCACTCTCATGTCATCTTTGCGAGTCTGCCTCTCTCCCTCATCGCCATCGGCCACCTCAGCTCGCCTCACTCTCATCTCTACCTCTTTCCCTCGTCGTCGACGCATTTTCAAAACTACGCAAGTCAAGTTAGGGATCAAGTTATTTCTTCTTCCCTAAATTTAGATCCACCTGTTCTAGCCCCAATCTCAGCTACCTATTTGTTTCAATCAAAACACAAAATTTTATTTCAATATATAAAAATATTACATGCTAGAAAGGAATGATATCTCAACTACACATTTTATTTTATTTTATATTGTATAATGCTCTATTTGGGAGCTGAGAAAATATGGGAAACTAGTAGAAATTTAGGGATTTTTGGCTCTGAACTTAGGAGTTGATAATGGAGTAGGCTTTTAATTTAGATAAGCTTTTTTTTTTGGAAAGTGGAAACACACAAGATTTGATTTTGAGATTTTTTTTGGGATACACTTTACTCTATTTTGTTGGGAGTATAAAATAGGATGATTGTTGCTCCTAGTTTTAATTTTTGGTATTCAAAGTTAAACATCTGTGTGTGGATTTTATCTGTTTAGTTTTTCAGTGCAAATGTTCTCTTGGGTTGCTTGAACATATCTATGTGTATTTACAATTTATTATTATTATTATCTATTGGGCTTAATTTCTGTAAAGGGTAAGACTAATTTTAGGTGTTTAATAAGTTTTCAAGGGGATTTTGGTGGTGGCAAAGTGATTTGAATTAGGTTCCTGTTTGTGTTTGTGAATATATATAGCTACATGTGGACTGTCAACTGTGTATTTGGATATTTGGGGTGATGGGTCTGTTGTAAAAAATTGGTGAATTTCAGAAATTGTATAAAGTTGTAAGACACAGTGTGTAACTTGGAGTTTGAAGTTTTATTATTGTTTTTTAGAAATAATTTTTATGTATTTTTGTAAGAAACAATATGTAGTTGTGTACTATAACTTAGAGGCTTGTTTATGCATTTTTACTTTGTACTTTTATGAATTGATTAAGTAATTCATATTTATATTTGCTAAGGATTTGACATTTCTTATTTGTCTTGTGAAAGTTATGATACAAAAAATATTTGAAAGATAGATCTCTAAATGAATTAGACTATTTTAGTTAAATTTTTATTTTTTTATTAATTTAATTTTTTTATATATATTTAAAATAATTATTAAATTAATTATGACGTCATCACGATTCGACTTCGGTTCGACCTTGGTTCAACCTCAAAAACCTTGAATCTCTTCCTTTTACGGTTCAATGAACAGTCTAGGTCTGAAAACCTTGTGTATACATTGTTTGCCCGAGAAGGCATTGAATCCCCCATGCTTTTCTAGTCATTCATAAGTGAAATAGGACTTAAAAAAAAGAAAAAAGGAAAAAAAAAAACTGAAATAGGATAAAATATATACGGGACTAGTTTTAGTCAGTTGCTCTTTATTATTATTTATATATATATTTTTGTGTAATTTAAAAGGATTTATATTTATTTATTTTTAGGCTAAAAAGTGCAAATTATACAACTAAAACTTAAAGGTTTTTGGATGTTATATCTTAATGATTCAGAATTTAAATTTTATCCTTTAAAGTTATACTTAATGTACTTCAACATCTTTACATATGTATTTTTGTTGACGTGTCTGTTAAGTGCCACTGTAGGGACACAAAGTTGCCTTGGGCCCAAATGGGTGACTGGGCCGGCCCAAGTGGCCTTTACAATAGAATTTGTAGAGAATGGGCTTAAAGCCTAGACCTCCTGGTGCTTTGGAAGGATGTGGTGTGAGGTCCAAGTCCACTTCTGTGAGACGACTGGCTGATGTAGTGACCCAATTCCCTTCTCAGACGTGGGCCGAGGAGCTTCTGTGCTGAATGGCGATCTATTCTTCAAGGGAGAGAGAGAGAAGGAGAGAACCTTCTTCTTCCTCTTCCCTAAAGTCCCCGCCCCCTTCCTTGTGGCATCCCCTGTTCTATTTATACTCCCTTTCTCTGGTTACCACCCGTCTTGTCCCTGAAAACGCTCCCCAAGACTATAAAGCTGACCGCCGTCCCTTCAGAAGTCATCTCCTCATTAATGTGGCCAGGCGGGTAGGTGGAAGCCTTTAATGCGGAGGCAGTAACCTTGTGCAGGGCACGTCCCGCTTGTCCCCCTCCTCGGCGTACTATTGAGGCCCCGGACGATTTATTGGGCTCCGGAAGCTCCCCCGTTGGCACTGAGTCTCGTCCCTTGGCCCTTGCTTCCGTTGTCCGAGGTCGTGTTCTCCTCGGACTCTCCCACACGAGCCATGACCTGTCTGGCGGGCCTCTGGGCCCTTACGCTTTAGTGGACCCAGGACTAATCGTGACATCTCGGGCGGGCCCGTGTCCTCGGACCAGGCCCAAGGCCCAATGTTGGCGTTTTGACCTTTTTGCCCCCACATTAGCCCCTCAAAAATTCTTTTGACCTCGATCCGAGAGGGGAAAAGGGTTTTTGACTCACGGGCGTTCCTCTCACGTGACCCTTTGAATGCGACGCGTGCAGAGCTTTTTCCCGCGCCTTCTCAGATGGCTTGCGACGCCTCGTAACGCACAGTGCCAGCAATTAATGCGCTGAGTAACTCCCTGTCGCCCACGTTGGACGGTGAGATGCGGATCATGCGGCTCTGGTCCTTTCTGAAAGTTCGCGCGAGGCAAGCCTCATAAATGTTTGCTTCTCAAGGATCCCTAAGCGTCTGGGAAGTCGCGCACCTAACTTTTACCTCCCAAAAGGCAATTGCGCTTCTGGAAACGCACATTTTCATTTCATCTTCTGAAGCATTCTCAAAGTCGCGTCCCTCTCTCTTCGTAAGTTCTCATTTACTTAGCCTTTTTCTCCTCAGTTGTCGAATTTCCCTTTCCCCTTCTAGATTTGCTCCTTAGTCTGGGCCATTATGGGTAGGTTTAAGTGTCTGGTAGACTCCGAATCAGGTATGGAGGGATTTCGAGCCAAGTTCCATATCCCCCCGGAGGTGGAACTTAAATATTGCCCGCCTGAGGCGGTGGCTGACTCCAGGGGGTTTGGGCAGGTGGTCATTCCCATCATCGCCTTCCTGGAGGATGGCATGACCCTTCCTATGGGTCGTGTCACCAACGAGTACCTGTGCAACCACCGGCTGTGCTCCGATCAATGCACGCCCAACATGTTTAGGATCCTAGGGAGTGTAGATGCTCTAAATGAGCAGATGGGTCTGAACCTCACGTGGCGGGACGTGGTCTATATGTACGAGTGCCACCCACTCACGTCCAAAGGGTACTACCTCAAGTCCTGGTCGAGTGTCGTTAGGCTCATATCGTGTCTTTCTAAGTCCAACAAAGGGATGAAGGACGACTACGTCGTCGCATCTGGGAGATGGCACGACGGGATCCATTGCCCCGTTCAAGAGGTAAAACCAAGTATGGCTGCCTTAGGTTTCGGGCTTTCGTTTACGCTTTAGTTCTTTTACCTTCGCCTTTGGGAATTTGTCGTCCGTTGTCCTTACTGCCTATTTTTGTTGCCGAACATAATTGTAACTCTTCTCTTGGATGTCTTTTTCGCAGACAAGCAGCACGTTTCCCCCAGCCTCGCCGACGTCAACGTCCGAGACCTAAATAGGGTGCTGAGGTCCGAGGTGTTTGTGCACGAGGACCTACAAGTGAGGGCCGCCCATTTGATCTTGGGGTATGAGCCGCTGTCCACCGCCTTCGGGGAGGTTAAGGACGCAATCCTTGCCTGCGATAAAAGGCGGAGACGAATAGACGTCACAAAGCCCGGTTTTCTCGCCCCACGCGACATCCCCGACGATCCCGTAGTGATTTTGTACGTTCCGCCCGTGCGCGCAGTTCCGGTCTCAGTTCGACCGCCAAAAGTTTCTGCCGAGGAGGAAGGCGGCATCGTTGAGGTCTCGGACGACGAGGCCACCCAGTGCTCGGGCATCAAAGGCTTGATAGTCTCCAAAGTCAACAGCAGCACCGAGGAGGAAGATATGAATAGCCTGCGGTCACTCATGGGTGCGCGAGGAGCGCAGGTGGCCAAGAAGGGCGCCACCGGGTCTGACATTCCCCTCAAACTTCCCCCTCCTCCTCCTCCTCCAGCCGACCCCAAGGTTCACGCCGCTGACCTCAAGAAGAAGAGGAAGAAGGAAGACGACGAGGCCGAGGAGGCTCGTCAAAAGAAACTCAAGCAGCAGCAGCACCACCAGCACCAGCAACAACAACAGCAACAACAGCACCAAAGGGCCGCCAAGGGTAGGTCGCGGGCCCACTCAGTGGAGAGTGGGGAGAGCTAACCGCTGGCCGAGGTGCGCTAAGGCCAGGCCCTTTGGTCCCCGCCGTTGGAGGTAGATGGGGCCCCCATCCCAGATCGGGCCAGCATAAGGAAGTATCAGAAGGGGCAATCTATGCACATTGCCGAGGCCCTGGAGAGACCCCTGCTGCTCCCCAAGGACATGGAGGCCCTTGAGCTATTGCCGCTGCCGCAGCTGCAGCTGTTCCTCTCCCTGAAGAGGGACTTGGGTTTAGTAAGTTCCGATCAACTCTTACTTTACTTGTGCTAGTCTCGAACGCGGGTTTTGCCCTACTTATGCCTTTTGTGTGCATGTAGGCCATCCAAGAGGTCGCCGTAGCTGAGAAGTGGGTCGAGGACGCTCGGAAGAAGGCCTCTGCTAAACTTAATATCCGAGTCGAGGCGGAGAAGGCCCTCTGCCTGGCCGAGGCCGAGAACGTAAAGCTGGGCAAGGCTCTGAAGGCCGAAGAGCAGGCAAAAAGGAATGCCGAGGCCGGCTTGAAAAACGCCATTGATCAAGCTGAGGCTCAACACACAGAGCTGCGGGGCTGCAAGGAGAACCTTGCTAAGGCAAACGTGGAGAACGCAGCTCTGAAGAAGGAGCTGGCGATGGCTAAGGAAGAGGCCCGGGCTACCAAGGATGCTGCTGACGCAGCCGTGGCGGCCTCCTTCCAAAAGGGGGTCAAAGAGACAGAGGCCCGCCTGGTCGAGGAGCTGGCGGACCTGTGCAGGGAGTACTGCCGCCAGGTCTGGTCGGAGGCCCTTGATGCGGCGGGCGCCCCTTCTTCCTCCGAGCTGAGGAGGGTCGAGAACGTGTGGTATCCACCAGATATCTGCGAACTCAATGCTCCTACTGCCACGGCCACACCCACCTCCTTTGTGGTCCCTGCACTTCCTTCTGCCTCCTCGGATCCGGTCCTGGCCATTCCTACAGGAGAGCAAGCCAACGAGAGCCAAGGCGGGCACGGCGGCCAAGGCAACCCTCCACCGGACGCCAAAGGAGCAGAGGACCAAATTGTACTGGATAGCGGAGTGCCTAAGGATGATTTCCCTCCGGCGACCAAGACTTGAGTTGCTAGGCCCCTTTTGTGTTTCAGTAGGAGCTCTTGTTTCTGTTTTTCGTTTATTTTGCCAAGCCTTGTAGTACATTCTTTATTTAGAATTTTAATGCAAAGACTTTAGTATTTCACGTGTGATAATTGTGCTACGAATGTGTACTATCTTTTACGTTTTCTCCTGCTTCATAACGTACGAAAGGCTTGACCCAAGCGCCTAAGACTTAGTTAAAATTAACATTGATTGAGACTTTGGCGCGGCCTAGGGAAGCATTCACTCTTAAAGAGAACAAACACGATACTAGCGCTTAAATAAGAATTGACCCTCGTCGTGGCTTGACCAAAGCTGGATAAAATTGGCACCAACACTTAGCGAATAAAATTAGCATTAGCACTCAACGAAAATTGATCCATGTCAAACTTTCCCGAGGCAGAGGGTCCGAGAACCCTGCTCTGCCAAGGTGGGCATTAACATGTGACTTAACACTTAAAGAGAATAAGTTGTACGTTAAATTTTCTCAAGGCAGAAAGTCCGAGGCCCTGACTTAGCCAAGATTGACATTAACAGGCAAATTAGGCAATAAATCGTATGTGTGTTAAAATTTTCCTAAGGCAGAAGGTCTAAGGACCTGGCTTAGCCCCAGCTGACATTTAACATTTAAAATGAGACAAATTGTATGTTAAATTTTCCCAGGGCAGAAGGTCCGAGAACCTGGCTTAGCCGAGGTTGACATTAACATGAAATTTAGGCAATAAATTTTATGTGTGTTAAAATTTTCCTAAGGCAGAAGGTTTAAGGACCTGGCTTAGCCCCAGTTGACATTTAACACTTAAAAATGAGACAAATTGTATGTTAAATTTTCCCAAGGCAGAAAGTCCGAGGACCTGGCTTAGCCGAGGTTGACATTAACATGTAATTTAGGCAATAAATCGTATGTGTGTTAAAATTTTCCTAAGGCAGAAGGTCTAAGGACCTGGCTTAGCCCCAGTTGACATTTAACACTTAAAATGAGACAAATTGTATGTTAAATTTTTCCAAGGCAGAAGGTCCGAGGACCTGGCTTAGCCGAGGTTGACATTAACATGTAATTTAGGCAATAAATTGTATGTGTGTTAAAATTTTCCTAAGGCAGAAAGTCTAAGGACCTGGCTTAGCCCCAGTTGACATTTAACACTTAGAATGAGACAAATTGTATGTTAAATTTTCCCAAGGCAGAAGGTCCGAGGACCTGGCATAGCCGAGGTTGACATTAACATGTAATTTAGGCAATAAATTGTATGTGTGTTAAAATTTTCCTAAGGCAGAAGGTCTAAGGACCTGGCTTAGCCCCAGTTGACATTTAACACTTAAAATGAGACAAATTGTATGTTAAATTTTCCCAAGGCAGAAGGTCCAAGGACCTGGCTTAGCCGAGGTTGACATTAACATGTAATTTAGGCAATAAATCGTATGTGTGTTAAAATTTTCCTAAGGCAGAAGGTCTAAGAACCTGGCTTAGCCCCAGTTGACATTTAACACTTAAAATGAGACAAATTGTATGTTAAATTTTTCCAAGGCAGAAGGTCCGAGGACCTGGCTTAGCCGAGGTTGACATTAACATGTAATTTAGGCAATAAATTGTATGTGTGTTAAAATTTTCCTAAGGCAGAAAGTCTAAGGACCTGGCTTAGCCCCAGTTGACATTTAACACTTAGAATGAGACAAATTGTATGTTAAATTTTCCCAAGGCAGAAGGTCCGAGGACCTGGCATAGCCGAGGTTGACATTAACATGTAATTTAGGCAATAAATTGTGTGTGTGTTAAAATTTTCCTAAGGCAGAAGGTCTAAGGACCTGGCTTAGTCCCAGTTGACATTTAACACTTAAAATGAGACAAATTGTATGTTAAATTTTCTCAAGGCAGAAGGTCCGAGGACCTGGCTTACCCGAGGTTGACATTAACATGTAATTTAGGTAATAAATTGTATGTGTGTTAAAATTTTCCTAAGGCAGAAGGTCTAAGGACCTGGTTTAGCCCTAGTTGACATTTAACACTTAGAATGAGACAAATTGTATGTTAAATTTTCCATGGTAAGTACCGGATCTCGGCCTCCTGCAGAGACTTGCTGATGTAGTAGACCGGCCGTTGTATGCCGTCGTCGTCCCGTATCAAAACATGGCGGACACGCCTTTCATCAGTAGTAATACCTTCGAAGGTTATTTACATTAAAAGGTCGCTTTACAAGTTTGTCATCCAGGTCGGCTAGATAATATGCCCCCACACCGGCTACTGAGGTTATCCGGTAGGGTCCCTCCCAATTCGGCCCCAACTTCCCCTACGATGGGTCCTTTGCTGTCCCCACGACCTTTTTCAGGACAAGGTCTCCTGGAGCGAGAGGTCTAGACCGTACGTGAGAGTCATATCCTTGTTTGAGTTTCTGTTGATAGCAAGCCAATCAGACCATGGCGTTTTCTCTTCTTTCTTCCACCAAGTCCAGCTCCTTCAGTAGCATGCTATCATTAGCGTCTGGGGCGAATGACTGCGCCCTCAACGTTGGGAACCCCATCTCTACGGGTATTACGGCCTCAGCGCCGTACGTCATCGCGAAGGGAGTCTCTCCTGTGGACCTTCGTGGCGTGGTTCGGTAAGTCCACAGCACATGGGGTACTTCATCCACCCATCTGCCCTTCGCATCATCTAAACTTTTCTTGAGTCCGTTGACTATCGACTTGTTGGTCGCCTCGGCCTGGCCGTTCCCCTGCGGGTAGGCCGGAGTGGAGTACCTGTTCGTGATGCCGAGGTCCTCACAGTATTTTCTAAAGGCCTTGCTGTCGAACTGCAGTCCATTATCCGAGATTAGAGTGTGCGGGATCCCGAACCTGGTAACGATGTTCTCCCAAACAAATCTCTTCGCATCCACGTCTCGGATGTTCGAGAGAGGTTCGGCTTCTACCCACTTAGTGAAGTAGTCTGTTCCGACAAGCAGCCATCGCTTGTTGCCTGCCGCTCTTGGAAACGGTCCCATTATGTCCAAGCCCCACTGTGCGAACGGTCGTGGGCTGACCAATGGATTAAGAACGCCACCAGGTTGGTGGATGTTGGAAGCGTACCTCTGACATTGGTCACACTTCCTCGCGTACTCTTGCGCCTCTCTTTGCATGTTCGGCCACCAGTACCCCTAGGTGAGGGCCCTGTGAGCCAACGACCTTCCGCCCGTGTGGCTACCGCAAATTCCCTCGTGTAGTTCTTCCAAGAGCTGCTCCGTCTCTTCCGGATGTACACACAACAGGTAGGGCCCCGAGAAAGAGCGTTTATAAAGCTTTTGGTCCTCGAACAGCCAAAATCGCGGAGCCTTCTGGCGGATCTTGTTGGCTTCAGACTTGTCTTCCGGCAGTATGTCGTGCTTAAGGAAGGACGCAATGGGGTCCATCCAACTACGCCCAACTCTGACTTGCTGGATCCGAAAGGTGTGACTTTCCTGCGCAGTTGGCTTGAGCATGTCTTCAACGAGAATGACCCGAGGGAGCCCCTGGGCCGAGGTGGTAGCGAGAGTGACGAGCGAGTCAGCGTGGGTGTTTCCGCTCCTGGAAACATGCGACAACCCGAAAGACTTGAACTTGGCCTGTAAGTGCTTCGCGCGGGCTAGATAGTTCCGCATCCTTAGCTCCCTAGCCTCCAATTTTCCTTCCATCTGGCCAACTACCAGTTGTGAGTCCGAGAATACTAGCACCGCTTTTGCCCCCATTTTTTGTGCCATGTCCATTCCTGCCAGCAAGGTCTCATACTCGACTTCGTTGTTGGTGGCCGAGAACGCTAACCTCAAGGATTTTTCCATGATGATCCCCTCAGGGGACGTCAACACTATCCCCGTGTCTGAACCCCTCTGGTTCGCCGCTCCGTCCACGTAGAGCTTCCACACCGGAGGCATTTCGTTTGAGATTGCACCGACAGACTTTCCGCCGGCGCCCCATCCCCCTAAGTTTTCTTCCGGGGAAGGTTCAGTGAACTCCGCCACCAGGTCGGCCAAGACTTGCCCCTTTACAGATGTACAAGGTAAGTACTTGATGTCGAAGGCCCCTAAGAAGGTTCCCCATTTGGCGACTTTACTAGAGTAGTCAGCACTCCGCAGCACGGATTGGAGTGGGAGTTGGGTTAATACGACGACCGTATGAGATTGGAAGTAATGTGGGAGCCGGCGCGTTGCGTGCACTATAGCCAGAACCGCCTTTTCCATGGTAAGTACCGGATCTCGGCCTCCTGCAGAGACTTGCTGATGTAGTAGACCGGCCGTTGTATGCCGTCGTCGTCCCGTATCAAAACCAGGCTAACCGCGTGAGCAGCCACGGCCAGGTACGCGAACAGCACCTTGTCTGGATCGGGACGAGACATAATGGGTGGCCGAGAAAGGTATTCCTTCAGTTGCTGGAACGCCAAGGAGCACTCCTCGGTCCATTCGAATCCCTTCCATTTGTTTAGCAGCTGAAAGAACGGCCGGCATCTATCCGCCGATCGAGAGATGAACCTGCTGAGGGCAGCTGTCATTCCGGCCAGCTTCTGGACCTCCTTCGGGTTTCGAGGTGGTTGCAGGTTACAGATCGCGGAGATTTGTTCGGGGTTGGCCTCGATACCCCTGTGAGTAGGCATGTAGCCCAGGAATTTACCCGATCCCACGCCGAAGGAACATTTGGAGGCGTTCAGTCGTAACTTATGTTCCCGCAGAGTCCGGAACGTGCTATCGAGGTCAGCCACATGGTCCGATACGGCGTTGCTCTTCACAACTATGTCGTCCACGTATACCTCGACAGTTTTCCCCAACTTAGCCTCGAACATTCGGGTCATCATCCTCTGATAGGTGGCCCCTGCGTTTTTCAGACCAAAGGGCATCACCTTGTAATGGTAGTTGCCGGTGGGGGTCACGAAGGTGGTCTTCTCCTGCTCTTCTAAGGCCAGAGGTATCTGGTGGTGCCCCTGAAAGGCGTCCAGGAAACTCATGCGAGGGTGGCCGACCGTCGCATCTACAAGTTGATCTATGCGTGGCATCGGGAATGGGTCCTTGGGACAGGCCTTGTTGAGGTCTGTGAAGTCCACACACACTCTCCATTTCCCATTCTTCTTCTTCACCACGACTGTGTGCGCCAACCATTCAGGATAGAACACCTCCTTGATAGCTCCTGCCCTCTTGAGTTTGATGACCTCCTCCTTTACGGCCTCAGAGTGTTCTGCGGAAGAGCGCCAAGGAGGTTGCTTCTTTGGCACTGCTGCTGGGTTAACGTTCAGGTGGTGGCAGATGAAGTTTCGGTCGATCCCAGGCATCTCATGCTCGTCCCATGCAAACACATCGAGGTTTCTTCTCAAGAGCGCGACCAACTCTTTCCTTTCTTCGATCGGCAGCCGAGCACCAATCTGGAAGAACCTCTCTGGGTCGTCGTCGACAAGAACTCTGTTCAACCCCTCGCATCCGGGCCCTTCTGCCATTGCTCCTCTAGTCGTGGCAGAAGAGGCTAATTGCTATGGGACCGAAGCAGCGGAAGTCGAGGGCTCGGGTTCCGGTCTGCGCAGAACCGCGGCTGTCAGGCACTGTCTCGCCGCGGACTGACTTCCCAGGATTTCCTCGACTTGGCCACAAAAAGGAAAATTCACCTTGACATGGAAAGTGAAGGAGACAGCCCCTAGGGCGTGCAGCCAAGGCCTCCCCACAATGGCCGTGTAAGGAGAGTAGGCGTTCACCACGATGAAGTCCACCTCCACCACTGCCGGGCCCGATTGTACAGGCAGTCTGATCTGTCCCTTCGGCACCACTGTTCTCCCCTCGAAGCTTATCAGAGGCGAGTTGTAGGCCGAAAGGTCCTCTTCCCTCAAGTTCAACCCCTTAAACAGGTCAGGGTACATGATGTCCGCGCCACTCCCTTGGTCCACCATCACCCTCTTCACGTCGTATCCTCCGATTCTCAGCGTTATGACTAATGCGTCATCGTGGGGTTGGATGGTCCCTTCCTTGTCGGCGTCCGAGAAGGCCATAGTGGGTGGCCCATTGCCATTAATCCTCTTTGGCTCGGAGGCAGAGTCCTCGGCGGAGGTCCGGGCTACGGACATTATCCTGGAAGGGCGTGAACCGGTCCTCCCAGGGGCGGCCAGGATGGTATTGATGGTTCCCGGTAGGGGCCTAGGGGCGTGATGGCCTTGGTGCGCCGGCCCAGTTTGTTCTACCTGCCCCTCTCGCTGGTGCACGAACTGTCTTAACTTTTCCTCCTTCGCCAGTTGTTCCAGATAGAACCGTAGGCTCTTGCAATTCTCGGTCGTATAGCCGTGCTCTTGATGGTATTGGCAGTGGAGGTTCTGATTACGCTTCGTGGGATCGCCTATCATTTTGTTGGGCCACCGGAAATAGGGCTCGTGGCCGATTTTCTCAAACACCCGTTGTATGGGTTCGCGAAATGCGATGCCGAGTACTTGCGTTGGTATCCGGCGTGGTTGCCCAACGAACTCTCTCCTCGGCCTACCGTTGCTGTATCCGTCCGACCTGAAATCCCTCCTCTCTTGAGGGATAACCTTCATCTTGGCCTTCACTTGCAGCTGATCCTCCTCCACCCGCGTGTATTCATCAATGCGGTCATGAGACGACGCACACTCCTGATAGGCCTTCTGGTTAGCGACTTCCTCAGGTCATGTTCGTTTGGCAGGCCGACCTTGAAGGTACTTATAGGTGAACCTTCTTGGGAGCTTTCCCTTCTCAATCCTCCGGGTGAAGGGCGACTTGGAAATCTGGTGGAGCGCCTTGCTCAGTGCATTGTTGGCCAGGCCTCTAGAGGACGTCCGCTTGTCCTTAGGTTGGCGACAGTGCTCGTCCTCCTGGGAAGAGGACTCGCCAAGGGGAGTCCTCGACCTGGAACTGTCGGAGCCACTGCTGACATCCGCTGAAGACCGGTCTGAAGGGGAGGGCGTGCGCCTTCGTTTTTCCCGGTGCAGCTTCCTTCTTAGATGGTCAACCTCCCTTTGCAGGGTCTCAACACTTTTCTCGCGGGAGGCCCTACTACCACCGCGTGCATGGCTTCTCCCGCGAGTACATTCCGTGTGGACACTGTCTTCGCGCTGTCTCTCCAACCGCGCAAATTGATCCTCGCGCTGGGACCCCCTGGACTCCGCATGACGTGAACCTGAGCCTTCCATGGCACTTCCAGTCCCTCCGGTCAAGGCTTCCCACAAACGGCGCCAATTGTAGGGACACAAAGTTGCCTTGGGCCCAAATGGGTGACTGGGCTGGCCCAAGTGGCCTTTACAATAGAATTTGTAGAGAATGGGCTTAAAGCCTAGACCTCTTGGTGCTTTGGAAGGATGTGGTGTGAGGTCCAAGTCCACTTCTGTAACACGGCTGGCTGATGGAGTGACCTAATTCCCTTCTCGGACGTGGGCTGAGGAGCTTCTGTGCTGAATGGCGCTCTATTCTTCAAGGGAGAGAGAGAGAGAAAGAGAGAACCTTCTTCTTCCTCTTTAGCCCTAAAGTCTGGCCCACTTTCTTGTGGCATCCCCTGTTCTATTTATACTCCCTTTCTCTGGTTACCACCCGTCTTGTCCCTGAAAACGCTCCCCAAGACTATAAAGCTGACCGCCGTCCCTTCAGAAGTCATCTCCTCATTAATGCGGCTAGGCGGGTAGGTGGAAGCCTTTAATGCGGAGGCAGTAACCTTGTGCAGGGCACGTCTCGCTTATCCTCCTCCTCGGCGTACTATTAAGGACCCGGACGATTTATTGGGCTCCGGAAGCTCCCCCGTTGGCACTGAGTCTCGTCCCTTGGCCCTTGCTTCCGTTGTTCGAGGTCGTGTTCTCCTCGGACTCTCCCACACGAGCCATGACCTGTCTGGCGGGCCTCTGGGCCCTTACGCTTTAGTGGACCCAGGACTAATCATGACATCTCGGGCGGGCCCGTGTCCTTGGACCAGGCCCAAGGCCCAATGTTGGCGTTTTGACCTTTCTGCCCCCACAACCACGTAAGCTTAATATGTATTAATTAATCCAATTGAAACATAGCATGTGGATTTACCTATTCCACTTAAGACAAAATAGCCTAAATTTTTTTAAATAATTAAAATAATTTCTTTTAAATAAAAAAAAAGTCTAAAACCAAAAATAAAATAATTCAATTTTTAATTTTTTTCTTAAACATTTTCTAGGGACCCAAACAAACAAAAAACCTCAAATTTTGCCAAGAAACCATGCTAAGAAAGATTATAAGCAGAAATGACAAAGAAACTAGAAATAGAGGAAAGTAAATACATTTTAGCAAATATATGTGTGTAATAGAAGAGAAGAATGAAACATAATAATAATCAGACCGTGGAGAAAACTTTAACCCAAACTTAAGCTTCGCTTCTGTTTATTTAATTTCCCTTTGTGGGTTCCAGTTAGCTCAACTGGTAAAGTCTCTGATGGTTGTATAAGAGATCTGGGGTTCAATCCCCGCCTACACCAAAAACTGATTGGTGTCTTGGTCTGATGATAAAAAGAAATCATCAGAAGCGGACGCTATAGATTGAAATTCTCTCAAAAAAAAAAAAAAAAATTCCCGCTATTAACAGCATGTGCAACATATTATTCTTTGGGTTTGTGCCTATTTGTTTGGGTCCCTAGAAACTTATTTATTGTTTGATTTTTTTTAATTGTTTTTTGGGTTCCCTAAAAATGTTGTAGAAAATGAAAAAAAAGAAGGAATTATTGTATTTTTTCTGTTTTTAGTTCTTATTTTAAATATTTCAAAATAGGTTTTATTGTAATTTTTTAAGGTTTTTAATTTGACTTGAGTAGATAATGTTGGACTTTGTGTAGCCTAGTTTATGCTTGATCTGGTTGATGATTCGACCCGAATAATGTTGTGTGGTTTTTAATAGGAGATCTTTTGAGACTTCGTCCATGGAGTGGGGGCTTGGAGTGGAGGCTTGGCCTGTTTTATAGCCCATTGTGAATCTTGTGCGTAGGATGTAGAAAACGTTGTTTTATGATTAGGGTTTTGTGGTTGTCGGTTTTGAGAGAGAAAAAAGGATTGTAGCCACACTTTGTATTTTTCTTTGATAATAGGAAAATCTCTGCAACTTTGTGGACGTAGGCAAATTACCGAACGACGTAAATACTGTCTTGTGCGTGTGATTATTTTTCTTTGGCATGTGTTTTCTTTATATTTTGTTTCTCACAAGTTTAGGAATTCATGAAAAATTCCCTACAGATAAATCCGTGTGTCATGTTTCAATTGGATCGATTAGTACACTTCATAAGTTTATATGTCACTTGATAGACACGTAAGTAAAAAACTAACAAAGGGGTTGCTGGTGCCAATAAAGTATAACTTCAGAAGATAAAATTTAAATTCTGAAATTTTAGAGTATAAAATTAAAAAACTCTAAAACTTTCGGGACGTTTACACTTAAACATTATTTAATACTAGGATTAACGGTTTCCTAAGTAAAAACAATTTCTAAAGGAATTGTTTTCACTGCTTTTGACTTGGTAGTTTTTTTGTTGTGGGGGGGGGGGGGGGGGGACAAGCTTACAGCTTTTTTATTAAATAAATTATTTGTAAATTCAAATAATTATTTATAAATTTAAATATTTATACTCAAATAAAAAAAGACCAAACATTATCGTGCTTCCTGTTCTGCAATAAGAACTGACACATAATGAGTAGGACTTGATGTTGTATAAAATTTCTACAACTTCACCAATCCTTGTCTCCGTCATATCATCAATTTTATATTTTGTACTTATATGCGATTTGTGAGTGTAAAATAACTTTTAGTGACGTTTCTAAATAATGATAATATATTGCTAAATTTAGGACCAGCTGGAAAAAAAATATTTTACTAGGTCTAGGATATATATGCATCCAAAAGCTTGAACCGAATCCCAAATTACAGCCACTATATTTTTTAATTATAGATTTCAAAAAATTATATATTATTATTGGACTGTTTCAAACAGTTTTTTGTTTTTTTGAAAGGGACAAACAGTTTAAAATCACAAACCGATATTATTTTATAATCATTAAAACAAATGAAAATATTACTTATCTACCGTTTGATTTTTTTTTAGTCATTGTTTGACCTAGAGATCAAATTTTTTTTTTTACCATCAAAGTCTATACCTTAAATTTTGGATGTTTCGTCCTCTTCCATGGATTATCAAGGTCTGCAAAGATTCCCACCAAATTTTAATAGGCTCAGCAATAAGTTTTTTTTTTTTTTTTTTTTTTCTCCCTTCTGAATAAAGGATAATAGGACCCTTCTAAATCTTATCCTTATTTTCTGTGTACATCCTTATTTAGCAAGTTAGAGATGTGAATATCCAATCCTGAAATAATAATAAGGCTCAGGAGAAAGTAACTTCTGCATTGAATAGATGCACTATGCATCTCACAACATATAGGTTTCCTTTAGTTGCAAACCCACATTACTATAAGATAATTATTAATTAGAAGGACATCGATGGAGAATAGGCTTAGAGATTAGTTCATATATGAGCAAGACATAAAAATTTACATGCTAACCCCAACAAATTAGAGAGAAGTAGGACAAAAAAGCTGGGAGGCTTCTGAAATCTGAAGTGGCCAAATTAGACTTGGATGTTCAAATCTCCCCAATTGAGGTTCAGATCTCCCTAATGTTAGAGATTGTAGCTAGAGCATATGTGTGGCACAAATGTTTTCTATGTAATTGTGTAGGAATTCTTTTATCAATTATCAAAACGATTCTTACTTGATTGGTCATGAGAAAAGCTTAAAATGGCCAAATTAGAAGGGGGTGTAATTGGAGGTTCAAATCACCCCAATTGAGTTAGTGCATAAATGTGTGGCACATAGCCACATATATCTTCTATGGTTCTATATATGTGAAAGGGGTGGGAATTGTTTTAAATAATACTCACGTGTAACGATTCCTACACATATATATTTGATCATGAGAAAACCTTAATTTTCTATCAATAAAAGTGAAGGCACAAGTGGGAAAAATCACATGAACCTTTGACTACTAAAAATTTTCCTAAAAGGGAAGGCACAATTCGAAAATCATTCAATTGATGCATGTAGCATGTGACAGGATCACGTGATCAACTTTATTTTTGGAAAGGAAATCATCTTTTTATTATATAAACCTTATGTAGTGATACAACAAAGAATGTAATTAGTAGACTTCAACTACTATTTAAAGTGTAGGTTTTAGTTTGCTTAACTGGTAAAATATCTATTAGTTGAATAGGAGATCTGGAGTTCAATCTCTACTTACACAAAAAACCGATTGATTTTTTGATCTGATAATAAAAATGACAATTATCAAAAGCGGACGCTATAAGTTGAAACTCTATAAAAATAAATTTTTTAAAAAACTACTATTTAAAATATTTTTTGGTGATTTGTGACACATCGATTTATAAGTTCTATATTGCAAAATTTGTAGTATTTTTAGCATTATTTTTTTGAAAATTTTTAAAAAGAAAATGTAAGAGAAGTAATACCATCCTTAGAGCATTCACATCAGTGAACGTATAAAGGTGTATAAATGTGTAAAATGATAAAAAATTATTATTTTTACACATTTTGAGCAAAAAAGTATCCACATCAGTAGGTGTAAACTCATCTAAAATTATCTAAATTATTCACGTTGCTACAGTACCCGTGTAAATTTACATGGGCACTGTAGCATGGGTATAGATTATATTATTAGTTCTTTCTCTCTCCTCCCTGACTCTCACCTCCCTCTCTCTCTCAGGCACAGTCTCTCTCATCTCATAGTTTTTTCTTCTTCCTCTAGCTTCCGCTGATCTTCCTCAAGTTTCGGCCATCGCCATTGCTGCCGATGAGATTGAGGCCGGCGATCCAGTTTTGGTCCATCACCATCGCCGCTGATCTTCCTCAAGCTTCGGCCATCGCCATCGCCGCTAATCTTCCTCAAGCTTCGGCCATCGCCATCGCCGCCGATGAGATTGAGGTCGGCGATCCATTTTTGGTCCATCGCCATCGCCGCTGATCTTCCTCAAGCTTCGGCCATCGCCATCGCCGCTGATCCGCTGGCGATCCGTTGCTCAGGCCGGAGGCCTCGATCTCACTCCGATCCGTTAGTTTAGAGGAATCGTCTTGTACCGGTGAAGGATGCGGAGGATCGGTGATGATTGGAGGATCGGAGGAATTGCCTCGATCTCACTCCGATCCAGTGGTTTTTTTTTTTTTTTTTTCCTGGTTTTTTGTGGGTGTGGGTCGGTGATGATCTTGCCGCCGATTGGGTGGGTGATGATCCTGGCTGGGTGGTGATGGTGGCTAGGTGGTGATGATGGTGGTGATGGTGGCTGGGTGGTGATGATGGTGGCTGGAGGGATGATAAAAAATTGTAAAAAATGAATATTTTATTGATTAAATGTGTAAAATAGATAAACTAACGTAGGTGTATTGTAAAAGTGAGTGTGTAAAATAAAAAAAGTAGGATTTTTCATGTAAAATAGATAGAAGTTTTAAACGGGCTAATGTAAATGCTCTTATAGTAATAATGAACTCAAGTGCTAGTTGGGACTTGGGACTCGGGAAGGATCGAAATTATAGCGAAAAGAGGTTGTGTGGTGCGAAGAGTCAGTAACATTGATATTTTGACTTTTGAATGGAAGAAAATCACTGGAAGACTTTAGTGGGAAATTGACATATGGTTTTCTCACGGTTGGTTTGACAATTAACACAAAATTTTGGCAAGTTGTCTCCTTCATTTAATAAAGTGGCGAAAGAGAAGGTAAAGATTCATGCCAACGAGGAATTAGAAATTTAGAACACAAAATGCTCTGTATTCTTAAGAAAGTACAAAAAATTTTGGACCATGGCTTAGCTCTTCTCCTTCTTTTGTAATATTTATATAATTTCTTTGTTAACGGATAGGGTATTGGTTTAGGAAGTTTTTTAAAAAACTTTTTTTGAGAAAAAAAAAGTAATTAATTTTTTTAATAGCTTTTGATATTTTTCATAAAAGTAATATTAAAACTTTTCCAAAATGGTTTATTAAAAAAATGTTCCAAGAACATTCTAAATTAATATTTTTAACCCTCCCTTTATTTATATATACAAATTAGAAAGCTATGTTTTTAAATGGAAAATACCCTGGGCTACCTTATTTATTTATTATATCTATCCCCCCTCCTTTATTTTCTCTTTTTCCCTCATTCAAGAACATTCCAACGAACCAACTCTCATTCTCTCTTTCTTTCTCTAGCTCTCTCTTTTTCTTTTTCTTTTCTTTTTTGTTTTTATTTTACTTGATTCCAGAACATTCACTAGCTCTCTCTACGATAAGAAAAGAAAGAAAAGAGGTATAGAGAGAAAGAACAAGAGGGATGAGTCACTGTGTCGTTGCTCATCTTCATCCCCAGCGTAGTCCAGATGGATCAGATGGCTTCTGTCTTCTTCTTTTTCTTTTTTTCTTTTATTGTTATGGTTTGATTAATTTTACAATTGTGTTTTTGATTTTGTATTCTGATAATCTGATTATGCTTGAGTTTAGAGATGTTTGAGAGAAAGATTGTTGTGTTTGTAGCTGTGAGAGGAGAGAGAAATAATTGTTTTTTTATTGAGATGTATGAATTTTTTAAGTAGAAAATTTCATTTGGAGTTGTTATAGTGTTCTCTAGATTAAGAGAACAACTATAGCAACTTTAAAAAAAAAAAAAAAAAATTGGAAAAGTTTTGCACATAGAGAATCGGTTGGAGCTAGTTTTTTGGGCTTACTCTCCAAAATACAGATTTAGCAAATTGTTGATGCCTACTTTGGCAAGGAGGCCCAACAACAAGAAGAAGCCCAACAATATGAGAGGAAAAGAGTTAATAAATTGAGAAAAAAACCATTAAGCTCGAATGACAGGAATAATGGATTATAGGCCTAGAAAATAGCAAATGGGCCTCAAAGAAAGCAAGCGGGCCTAAAGGAATCCAAAGAAAGAAGTAGTAAACCCATGGACATTATGAGAAATAGAAAACAAGCAAGAATGGGCCAAAGAGGCCCGAATTAATGAATTAAGTGAATAAGAGGTTGATGGAAAGCCCATAAACCTCAAAAGTAAAGGATATGAAAATTTGGACCGGGAAGCCAAAAAGACTTAGCAAAGGTCTATGGGAATAAAGAATTGGAATGAGCCGAGAATGCCCAAAAGGATGAGGTGGGCCAAGGAAGCCCGGAAGCATTGGAATGGGCCGAGGTAGCCCGAAATAGCATGAATACTAGCTTAATAATAATACTGGGCCACTGGAATTAAGCAAAAGGAAGGCATGCAGTAGGCTGAAAAGAGGCCCAACAAGCACGGGTCAAACAATAGCACAGTAGGAATGATAGAATGACATGGCAGAAGTGCTAGTAGATTCGTGAAAGGGGTAAAGAAAGCAAATGGACCTAAAGAAGCCCAGAAAAAGAAGTAGTAAACCCATGAGCATTATGAGAAATAAAAACAAGCAAGAAGGGGCCAAAGGGGCCCGAAGTAATGAATTAAGTGAGTAAGAGGTTGATGGAAAGCTCACAAACCCCAAAAGTAAAGGATATCAAAATTTGGACCAGGGAAGCCAAAAAGACTTAGCAAAGGCCCATAGGAGCAAAGAATTGGAATGAGCCAAGGATGCTCAAGGAAAGAAAATTGGCAGAGAATGCCCAAAAGGAGAGATGGGCTAAGGAAGCCCGAAAGCATTGGAATGGGCCGAGAAAGCCCGAAATAGCATGAATACTAGCCCAATGATAATACTAGGCCACTAGAAGTAAGCAAAAGGAAGGCATGCAGCATGTCGAAAAGAGGCCCAGCACGCATGGGTCAAACAATAGTACAGCAGGAATGATAGAATGGCATGACAGAAGTGCTGGCGGATCCACAAAAGGGGCAAAGAATGGATTAGAGAAGGAATAGCCCATAATTAAGCAAGGCTCAGCCCAAGAAGGAAGTAAGACACAAAGAACGAAGGCCTAGGAAACCATTCACGCCACAAGAGGTCCAGAACGAGTAGCAGAATGTACAGACATGCCTTCAAGTCATGGAAAACGAATAAACAGTAGATAAGCAATAGACACACATGGAAGTGGAGCACGCATAAGGCTTAGGCACCACTAACCTGTACCTAATCAATACAAGAGTGGTGGGCCATGGGTCAGAGGTAAGAGAGGGTATGGTCTGGCAGTGGGGAGAAGGAGAGAGACTATTCTGGGATTTCTGCTCAAACTCTTTTGGAGGAAATGTCCTGTTAGGATGACATACCACCCAAAAAAGGGAAAGATGAGTTGGAATCACTAGGTGCATGCCCTGAGGGATGGTGAGAGAGAATGTCCACCCTTATCCGGATGGGTATGCCATGGTGAGCAAGCAAACAAAATAAGACTCTTTGTATGGTAATGAGATGTGGCACGAAAAGCATATGTAAGTGGTGCTGACTGAGTAGCTGACAGACCAGTGAGTGGTCTGGAAGGACACCCACACCCAGATAAAAGTGGTTGTGGGGTAAAATAGGTAAAACCCATCACGGCAGATAGTATAGAAAGGTACTCCGCCATGCATAGTGAACAACAACAAAAGTGGGGAGGAACAAAAATCAACAGGAAGGCAAGAAAGAAGATAACAACCCCACATGAGAACAACAAAAAAGAAAGAAAAATAGAGTAGAAAACTCAGAAAGAAAAAGAAGGAGTTAGGAAGAGAAACAAAGAGTAAGAAAGAATGCAATAGCAGGTATGTATCAATAGACTAATCTCTTTTCTCCCTCTAAAGGCATACCCTTTAGTAAGGATTAAGGAATTTGAGCATAAGTCATTTAGGTCCATTATCTCAAAGTGGGTAATTTCTGTGACAGGATCTCCTCGTGAGGTTACCCACATTGAAGAAGTGGTTCCCTTCTTGGACTTAACTCCGCAAGACAACCAAGCATGACAAACTAACCATTCTTTCTTTCTTTTTATTGATTAAGCATTGGTGTTATTTTCCCTTTATTATTGTCATCTTATTTATGCTGCATTTATATTGCTGTACCGCCCTATCGTTTATTTTATTTAGTATTCCCTGCTTTTCTGGCTGACAGTACGCATATTTCCTTTTATTGCTGTTATATTATACCTGCCTGTTATAACTCTTGTGTAATAGTTTCTTCTGCCAAAGGCATGTCACTAGAGTTCTAGCAAAGGGGCTTTAGTTTGTGCACAAGCCGGTTTGAAGTGTGTTGCAGTTAAGCCGATCCTGACTCTCCTACCCAAAACCATTGGGCAATAGTGTGGCAAGAGGCAGCCCAGCTTACAGTTACATAAAAAGGCGCACCGCACCAATCTATTGGAGATGCTCTAAAGGTTTGTATAGCACTACGTAATGGAGATCCTTAAAATACTTGTTTAAGTTTTTTGAAAAGCTCTTTTGAGCAAAAATGAGGTTGTCTAGCAACCCGCTAAAAAGAAAGCTATAAGGATAAAGCTGAAATTTGGAGTTTTTAAGAGGGCAAAAAAACTTTCATGATTTATGGATCCAAAACTTTAAACACTTTTACCTAAAATTTGCTAAACATTCAAAATACTAATGAGCTCTTCAATTAAAACTTTATATCACAAAACCTTTATACTAAAAATTTATAACTAAAGCTCTACTTTCTAGAACAATGCCAAGTAAACATTACATTGTAGAAGCTCTAGTACTAAAGTTCTACATTTAAATCTCTACTTCCAATAGTTTTAGTTTCGATTGGGATGGTTGTGCGGTTGGACAGGGTTGGATCATGGGTACTTTATTCTTGTTCCATCTCCTTTTCAAGACTAGAGCAGGACAAGTTATGAAGGGGTATGGGTATGGGGTGGAGGCATTTTTCATCCCAAATTAGTAATTAGGTAGCCCTATCACCAATGAGAGAAGAATGAGAGAGAAAAGGGAGGGGTGGCAATGAGATTACCATGAGAAAATAAATAAGTGTTTATGAGATGATAATAAAATATGTATAAAAATTAATTTATAAAAAATCACTGCATAAAAATAAACGAAATTATATATACATATCACTCAAGGCAGAAAAAATCTATGTGGCGCGGAATGAGGTAGGATGGATTGAACGGGGCGGGAAATTTTCACCATCCCTAATATCAAACAAGAATGAAGCCTTTACAAGTAGAATGAACTAAATAAGAATTAAACAGGTAAAAATGAGACTTTCTTGCTTCTATGTGTGGGCTCTAATTTACCAACAAGTCTAACATGTAATAAAGATACTTTACCTTCTTCCATTCAATGACTTGCTTTATAAGAAAAATTAAAAAAATTTGAGTTACACTTGATCTAATTCTTAATGATGTTACATCATTCCTTTTTTTTTTTCTTTTTCTTTTTTTTGTTAAGGAATATTTCAACAAATCAATCTAGAATTACATTGCTTTCTTATACTTTTCATGCTTACAAAATATCAAGATGATTAGAAATCAATAACTATTTTATCATAAAAAGTTTAAATTTCAAGTATTTTTAATTTTAAAATTATATGCAAAACATGAGTTTCTGATTTGGAAAATAAATAATATCAAATTAACATGAAATCTATGAGCTGAGATTTAAGTTACATTTGGGGTAATTTTTGACAATATTACACTATCTAATAATTTTTTTATTTTGCACAGCCAAAAAATAATAATAATTTTTTTTTTTAATTTTGACAAATTCACCATAGAATTACATTCTCTTCTTTTACCTATTATGGATGCAAAATTTCAATACAATCAAATACTAGTAATTATCTCATCTATACAATGTTAAATTTCAAAAAAAAAAATGTAAAAAAAATTGAAATTATAAACAAAACATGAGTTTTTAAATTGAATAGTAAATAACAACTTAATAATACAAAATTGGCTCGTGCATTAAATGCAAAAATATAAATCATTGGTGGAAATTTTAAAATATTAGTCCAATTAAAATTTATTAAATTGTGTAATATTAACAAAGAGTTACATAATATATCCTTCTACATATCAATTGAGGGTCACCAGTGGAATACACAAAGAATTCACTAATGCAATAATGTGAGCAAGAACAGCTGAACTACCTGAGGATCCAACAAACTTCTCTTAGGTAGGCATTATCTAATATGCATGATTCATCCATTAAATGAATTAGGATCAAAAGGTTAAGATGATCCATAATTTGGAGGGACTCTGAAATTTAACTGAACCATAATTAAGTGTTAAGAGTAAGTATGTTGTCCCATCAAAAAGAAAAAAAAAAAAAGAGAGTAAGTATGTTATAGTTGATAGAATATTAAAAGGTTAAGGTGATCCACTTGGGTGAGCTACCACAACATTCACCACCCAAGCAGTAATATTTAAATGTCAACTTGGAATATACAAAGAAAGATGAAGAGGGAAATGAAGAGAGGGAGGTGATAGTGGAACAAATGTACAATCCAGATGCTTAAATCCTGTTGACTTGGGACACTGTTACGTGTAATCAATCTCCAAACATGCCTAATCTGAGCCATCTCAATTGTTTACTCCTAATATAGGCCTATCATCATCATCATCATATTTATCACAACAATCTCATAAATGAAGGACAAATAGCCGCCTCTACATGAGCAGTATTGTTGAGAACATGATAAATATAACCAACAAAGTTAACTCAAGCATTTTGAAGATGTACCACAATATGCATGACAAGAACAAAAATTTAAAATTACATCAAATTCTTCCTGACATAATAAGATTTTGGTAACTGCTATCATAGAAACTGGCACTATATATTCACATCACAACACAGTTTGGCAAGTGAATGATATCTTGGTTAGTTTTAAATTTTACTAGTGAATGATATCTTGGCTAGATTTAGATTTTACTAGCCCTTTCATATACAGATTCTCAATACAATAAAAAAAACTAAAGATCCATCCACCATCCATAAGTAATAGACATCGGTTTAATCGTCAAAGACCTTCAACAACAGGAAAGAGTGAGTAAGGAAGGGGCTGTGAATCAAAAGAAGCAATGAAAACTGTCTGTAACTCAAAATTTTTATACATGATCACTAATTAAGTACAACGATCCAACTCACATCGTGGTAGGCTCCAACTACAAGAGCGACAAAGAAACGATATATTTATGTGAACAAATGCAAAAGCCCTAAAAAGTTAAGAACTGTATAAATAATAAAAGAAATTTTCTTCAGTTTATAATTTACAAGAGTAAAGTCACAGATCCCTTCTGCATAGTGGGCAAGAACCATGCCTAAGAAGCCACTTATCTATGCAAGGTTGGTGAAATATATGATGGCAATGAGGCAAGCTCCTAACCGTCTCTCCGAGTTGAAAGTCCTGAATATGCAGAAATGCACAATGCCAATTAGATAAACATATTTCATAAGTTGGGTATGATAAAGCAAAGGTTAGCTAGAATAGACGAAAATTATGGCCGAACCTGAAGGCACACTGAGCAAGAGACTCTGTCCCCAGAAGCATCTACATTGTTATTGCCTGTAATTATGATCTTTGGGATTTTTTCAACTGAATCTCCAGGCAATCCTTTGGCTGCACCAGTGTCAAAAATGTTTGGGATCTCATCAAAGCTTACGTCAACAGCACCCATCTGATTAAGCACAATGAATTTGTAAGCAAACAACAAAAATCCATGCTTAATTTTCTGCACATCTCTGTCAGAGACTAATATTTGCATTGCATTATTATTACCTGACTTTGCACTGCACTTAACATGGCCGGACCAATCCTTTCGCGAACAAGTCTCCCACTTAGAAGGCTAGCTATGACGTCAATCTGTTCCATTTCAACATGAATTGGGTTATTGGGGATAGATTTTGCAACATAATTGGAGCTTGGAAACCAAATAGGAACAAAAAAATTGTCAATTCTTTCTTCATCAAACTAACACCATATCACATCAACCAAAAGGATGGAAGTTAAATTGCTCACCAAGTAGAGGACACACCCAATACCGGATTCATCCGATTGCCAAAGAACAAGAGAAGATTCAAAGACTTCAATAGAGAAAACAGCTCCAGATATAGCTCCAACAGCAGCCCCTCTAACAAACCCGCTTTCAGTCTCTTGGCCTATCAAAGCTCCAGTCATAGCTCCTAACAAGGTACCCACTGCCAAGACAAATGCCCATTTTCCATTAGTATCAGTTTAGGAAAACAAGTAGTTTTCAGTGCTAGAATAATGGTTAAAAGATTAGATTCACCATTTCTTAATAGCTTAAGCTTTTGAGACAATTAGTGATTCATCATGGTATCAGAGAAATTGGTCTTGTGTTCAAACCCTTCTGGGACAAATAGGTAATTAATCATTAAAAAATGAAGGTGTTTAATTCATCCCTTAATTCTGAAGGAAACTCCTAGTTATGGATGTATTGTGAATATAGATAAAGGACAGCAAATCCAACACCTCTTTGTCTACACACGCTAAACTTGTTCTCTTCAATTATATTAATCAGAATCCAACAAAAACATACCATGTACCCAATACCTATATATTGTTTTTATTCCAAAAAAACTCATTTCTGTCTTTAATGAATTCTAAATTTTAGTGTTTGCAAGTCAATTCAATAGTGGAATCAAAACCCAAATGTGAGAAACAACAAACTACACAAATAAGAACAAGCAAATTCGTCATGGTAATAGAGATTAACAGATCAGTACAAAAACAAGCCCAAAAATCCAATCTTTTTGCAAGACCCACCTCAGGAAACAAAATCAAATGCCAATTCATAGTAAAACATGAAACAATAAAGAGAATATGAGGGGAAAAAAAAAGACCAACCTAATGCAAAGAAGAAGGTGAAGATCGCAGAGAAGATGTTCCCAATAATGGCAGATACAGTAAAATGGCTAGCTTCTCTAACCCTTTCAATGAAATTCCCAAACGAAGACGGAGAAGATGAAGAAAAAAGAGATGGGTAATGAATAAAATCCATTGTCTTGGTCGGAAATTATACAAAAACAAAAGCTTTCTATAGCTGGGGTCTGGTTGATCTTAAAGAATGGACCAATATATATATATATATATATACACACAAAAAAAAAAAAAGAGAGATGGAGATAGAGATGGGTATGCTTAGTCCTTAAGAGAAAAGAGAATGGAGGAAAAAAATAAACAAGAAAAACAAAAAACAAATCAACCAACTCGCATTTAAAGCTTTTGTTTAAATTTCTTTCCCTGAAAACCAAAACTTTTTCCTCAGCTTAATTTTCTTGTGGCTGATTAAAAGGAAAGGCATTGTTAAATGTGATTATGTATATATAATAGTACGATTAAGGAAGAAGAGAGAGAAAGAGAGAGGGAGTGACGAGAGAAACTTCTTTTGGCGATTCCCACGTGACGTTCACTTCAGCCAATTTTATTCGTCCACAAATTTTTATTTTATTACGAGATAATTTTAATATATAACGTCTGTTATTAATAATAATTTTTTACTATCAGATCAAGGTATTAATTAATTTTTGGTAGAGGTAGGAATTAAATTTTAAATTGTTTATACAACTATCAAAGACTTTACCAGTTAAACTAATTGAAACTTACTACAAATTTTTATTTTATTTTACAGCAAATTGTGTTATAATTTTTCTGTGACATACATATTTTTCCACGAGAGACTGGTTATATAGTACAAGTTGGTACTGCGATGTGTGTGTTTTTTTAAATCTTTTTGGTCATTTTCAAAAAAAAAAAAAAAAATCTTTTTGGTCGTTTCTTTTGGTCAGCCAAGTGTTGGTGTATGATATTTAGAAATATCTTCCACAAGTGGGTGGGTTCTATAGAGACACTCATTCTGGTTGGACCCCATACCATTTGAAATTAATCAACGTACCTAAAAGGGTTTAGATTGTTGGGAACCTCTTGTATTACGTGGATTTGAGTAATAAGTCATTATCATGAAGTTAAATCTTAACTCCTTCTACTAATCTTGTAGTTTTTAACAACATGAAGGCTCCATTTGTATTTGACTCACGTTTGTATTTGCCTTCTTTTTTTCTTGTTTTTTTTTTCCTTGAAGTGGCTCTTGCATTGTTCACGAGGCATGAACAGTGCAAGTAGGCAAAGCTACAGTGTTAAAAGAGTGAACAGTGTTGCAGAAATTAATTTTTTATTGTTTTCAGTTTTTAGTAAAATAAACAGTATCCAAACGCACACAAAGTAATAATATTTGAGCATAATTAATGTCATATTATTGTTTTTAAGGTTTGAACTCATAATTCATCCAGTATCAAGCATGGCTTATGTGGATTAAGTCATAACATGATTTTAGACTTTATATCCACTTAATATCTTGTGGTTTAAAACAATAAGATTTAATAGTATTTGAATCTAATCAACATCATTGTTTTTAGTATTTGAGCCAAATCAATATCATGTATTGTTTTTTAGGTTTGAACTCATGATCAATCCCATATATGCCTTACGTGTCTTATCAAAAAATAAAATAAAGAAAAACATGTTTTACGTGGATCGAGTCACAACACGATCTTAAACCTTATGTTCACTTAAAAATATTGTAGTTTCTCTTATCAAAAAAAAATATATATATATATATTATTGTTTCAAACAATTAGATTTAAATAATATTTGAGCCGAATTGACATTGAATCATCATTTTTAATGTTTGAACACAAAGATATATCAAGACTCTAGATCGCATGCTTGAGTGTTAAATAGTACACATTGCAGTTTTTCTTTTTCGCTTCAATCCCCCGCGCGCGCGGGGGTGGTGGGGTGGGGGAGAGGAAGCCTTTATACTATGAGTATGAATTAACTAAAATGTAATAGATTAGTTACTTTGTTTAAAATGATTTTCATGGTGCCAAGGTAGTGAATATATGCTTTATTTTTGTAATAATGTTCTTAAATGGTATATATATATATATATATATATATATATATATATATATATTTGACAATCGACAATATAATCCCACTTCTCTCTATCTTGGAATCACTTGAATCGAAGTTCATAAACCCCTCAAGCCTTTAAGGCTGGGGAAAATATCAACTCACCTAACGTGGGCTGTGGTGTACAAATATATTATTATAATCATGACTTAATAATACTTCTCTTATAATAAAATTAAAAAACCTTAATGAGAAACATACCAAAAGATGAGTTAAATTTGTTAACCTTTTATATTAATGTAGCAACTAGCAAGATTGAGTATTTGCAAGTTGGATCAGCCAGATCATCTTACGTATAAGAGAGAAACAAGGATTGGAGCTTTATATCAATCCAAAAAAAAAAAGATAATAATATATATTTAAAAAAGCTACAGTGAGTCAGAAAATTTCACTATAGAATAAACTATTAACAATGGTTTAAAATTACAAAGCCTTTGTAAAATGGCCCCAAAACTCTGTAACTGTTCTACAAAATCTTCGTGAACTGAATTCATTTGTAACCACAGGAACTCTCTAGTACTCTAAAAAGAACTATTTTTATGCTTTCAAGATTGTAAAAGGCATAGCGAAGGATTTTTAATTTCTTCTTTTCCTTTTTTAACCTAAAAAGGAATACCCACGGATATTCTTGGCAGTTGGCACCGACAGCATTAATTAGGTCATGCATTAACATGTATTTAAAAGATGAGAAATTATTACTTTGTCTACTATATTTTTCATAACAAATTTTAAATGGCAAGTTTTTACTGGTTATTAAATATTACTAGTGGATAAAAAAATAAGAGTAAATTACAAATAGCACCCTAAAATTTGGGATGATTGAATTTTACACTCTGAAATTTCAGAATTTGAGTTTTACCCCTTAAAGTTTGGGGTGATTAGATTTTACATCCTAACATTTTAGAATTTGGATTTTACTCTTTAAAGTTTGTGAGTAAACGAATTTTACACCCCAAAATTATGAAACTTTAAGATGCAAAATCTAAACAACCCCAAACTTTAAGGGATAAAATTCAAATACCTCTAAAATATAAGAGATAAAATCCAAATTCTAAAACATTAGGGTATAAAATCTAAACACCTCCAAACGTTAGGAAGTAAAATCTAAAATTTGAAACTTTAGAGTGTAAAATTTAATCATCCCCAAACCTTAAGGGTGTAATTTGCAATTTACCTAAAAATAGAACCCTAAAATTTGGGATGATTAAATTTTACATCCTGAAATTTCAGAATTTGAGTTTTACTCCTTAAAGTTTGGGGTGATTAGATTTTACATCCTAATGTTTTAGAATTTAGATTTTACTCTTTAAATTTTGTGAATAAACGGATTTTACACCCCAAAATTATGAAACTTTAAGATGTAAAATCCAAACGCCCCCAAACTTTAAGGGATAAAATCCAAACACCTCTAAAATATAAGAGTAAAAATCTAATTCTGAAACGTTATAGTGTAAAATCTAAACACCCCCAAATGCTAGGGAGAAAAATCTAAAATTTGAAACTTTGGAGTGTAAAATCAAATCACCCTCAAACTTTAAGGGTGTAATTTACAATTTACCCAAAAAATAATTACAAAACTAATAACAACTTACCATCCAGAATTTGTTGTAAAAATGTTGTAATAATACTATGGAGGTAGTACTTATCTCAAAAGATATATATATATATATATATATATATGTGTGTGTGTGTGTGTGTGTGTGTGTGTGTGTGTGTGTGTGTGTGTGTGTGTGTAAAATTCTACCTAATTTAGTGATCGTTTGAGCAAGTCTTGCGTACTTCAACATCTCAAAAGAAGCTTCTTACACAAAATTTTGTGGACCTTATTACAAGTTGTACCGACACGTTTAATTTATCAATCTAAATTCTAACAAGGTCCAAGAAAATTTAAATAAAAAACAAAAGGAACTTCGTAGGTAAGTGCAAACTGAATTGTCATTATACTTGCGAAAATTTCAAATATATTTACGTGGTGCGAGGCCGCACTCGGTATAGGATAATAGGAGTGACTATGCAATCAGAAAAAACGTCGCAGCAGCCATATTTGAAAATGTGTGCTTAAAAAGTAAACCACGCAAACGCGGTGAAATGGAAAATTTGGTAAGAGCATAAATATAGCGGCTTAAGGGGACCTGTCCTTAAATAGCTGAGACTTCTAGCTTATATATGTTGCCGAACCTTCCTGCAACTTAGTGAAATGAGAGTGACTCGCTACATTTTTCAAATTAAGTTGTGAAGTTTTGTCATTAAAAAGCGAATTCTGAGGCCAAAGTTATAAAGTAGTTATTAGTAAGTGAAAAAATGATGTTAATATCGAGTTGAAATGAAAACCAGTATGAATTAACTACACGAATAATTTGTAAAAATATTATAAAATAGTTTATGATTGTAGTATTTCTCGAAAAAATAAAAGAACATAGGTTAAGGCAAGAAACACTTTCATGCACTGGAGAGAAAAGAAAAAAAAAATTGAAAATGCAAACGTGACACAAAACGTGAATCCAAACGGGCAATAAGACCAAAAAGGAATTTTAGAAACGAATAAAAGGTAGATGGATGTTGAGACAGCACACAGCAGAATCAATTCAATTAAAATATATGTCTTCATCAAGTTGTTGCACCCATCCTTTCATTTATATAATTATATTCCTTCTCCTTCCCCCTCCTTCAATCAAGCAAATATCTCCGGTGACAAGTATACCAAATCATCAATGTGACTCTAAAAAGTATCAATGCAATGATTCTAAATTTTTTTTTAAAAATAATAATAATGAATATCATATGGGATTTTTTTTTTTTCCTTTTTTTGTTCAGAGGAGTATCATATGAGAGGTTGGTGGAACTTCTTCATTTTATTTTATTTTTCGGAGAATCACAATTGGTGGAACTAACGACGATAAAAGAGTATGAAATTGAATCACATGACATTCATTGGGAGAAGATCCCCTCCCACTTAAATCCTTTAATTTTTATATGATAGTTAGGGTTACTATTGGATACTCCGGGAGTATACTATCTTCCTCTCACATAAGGGTGGATCCCACTCACCATGGGACCCACCTCTATGTGAGAGGGAAAGAGTATACTCCCGGACTAAACAATAATTTTTCGATAGCTAGAGTCCAAAATAGTTAGTAAAATATGTGTACTACCTTTGTGTTAGAATTACATATCCGTCCTTGTGTGTGTTTGTCTCAACAAAAAAATGTATACTACATTGTATGTTATGTGTATGAATGTATGTTGAAAGGAGGGGGAAAATCTCATTTATAGTACAAGAAAATTCTTTGAAAATACATGTTTTTATAATTAAAAATATAAAATGGATATTAAACTTTTATCATATTATACTTGTGCAAAGATACTTCAACTTGACAAAAATTTAATACTCTTACATCATCTTTTTTTAAAGATATATCTAAGACAAGAAAATGATAATTAAAAAAAAGTCAATATATTTCTAATTCCATGGTTTACTATCTATATTAAACATCAATATTTTCATGTTTTCATAATTTTGAATATTTTATTTTCTGCCTTAAGAATTTTCTATAATGCAGATTATAGCTGTGGTTGTCAATATGTCATATATAATAAATATGTATGTTTATAACAGCGTTTACATAAACGAAAATATAATCGTTTAAAATTATAAAATTATGAGACAATAAATATTTTTTTCCCTAAGAATGAATGAAAAAAAATATTAAACTAACATCTCCTTCATCCACAAAAATTTTCATTTTGATAGAAAGACATTCACAAATTGACTCTCTTTTCCTTTTATCCAATGGGTGAAATGAAAGAGGAGGAAATTTTCAATAACCGTGAATTGCGACAGTAGCTTTGCTTAATTGGTTATTCCTTAAGTTTAAAATGTGTTTGGATTAAATTTTTGGTCAGCTTATAGTTAATTTTCTTAAGTACATCCTTGTATAATCTCATGTTTTAGGTGCAAGACTACAATGTATTTTTATCAACAATCAAAAAAAAAAAAAAAAAAAACCTAATCCAACACACACGCTAAATCTTACATGGATGACATTTTTAGAATGCTGGTTTAGTTAACTTTGTATTTAGTTATATCACTTTCATTTCTTTCCATAATCTTCAAGAAGGTAATCGATAGTCCAATCATTAAGCTGCCGTCTTTCTTTAAAGCTTGTAAAGAATGCTGATTTGGTCCACTTATCCCACCACAAAAATCTCCAATATTATTTTATGGGGTCATTGTTTCTCTTAACCACCAATTAGTTTATGGGTCATTGTCTAGAGAAATCTTGAATTCTAAACCCAATACCACATCAATGAAAGTCAAACAAAATAAAAATTGGGTTCAAGAGATATCTGTGGTTCTAACACCTCTTGTTATGCCTAGGCATTGGGTTGGGTTCGAACCCCAAATTGCTGGGTCTTGCCACCTCCCCATAGTTAGTAATGTATGGAATTGAATATATATATATATATATATATATACACAATACTTAATATTCTTTTTTTAAAAACTTTAGTAAACATTTTAAATTTTTGGCATAAAAAGCATTGATAAACAAATAAATGGATATATTACAGATTTGAATGAAAAATCCAAGATTAAATAAATGCTATATATTCTAGAATTTAAATGTTTTCAATTAAGTAGGACTAAAATAGAGTATATGGAATATAAATTTAGTAAAAGTAGAAATAAAGATAAAGGAGCTCTAAGACTCAATATAGTCAAGAGATACCAAAGACCAAGAACTTATGATACCTTGGATCAATAAATCATAAAGATTAAGAGATTAAAGAGGATGTGTATTATAAGATAAGAGTAAGGTGGATAACGTGGATAAGCACATCATGAGTATTATGTAATCATAAAATACCTCTACAGAAGGGAAAATTATATAAGACTACTATAAGATTAGCTATGCTTGTATGGTACTAAAATTTGAGCTATTAAGAAGCAACATATTCATTTGTAACCACATGAATTCTCTAGTACTCTAAAAAGAACTATTTTATGCTTTCAAGATTGTAAAAGGCATAGTGAAGGATTTTTAATTTCTTTTTTTCTTTTTAACTTAAAAAGGAACACCCACGGATATTCTTGGCACCCAAAACATTTATTAGGTCTTGGAACTCATGCATTAATGTGTATTTAAAAGATGAGAAATTAATACTACGTGTACGATATTTTTCATAACGAATTTTAAACGGGAAGTTTTTACTGGTTATTAGTTATTACTAGTGGATAAAAAATAAGGAAAAATTACAAATAATACCCTAAAATTTGAAATGATTGGATTTTACATCCTAAAATTTCAGAATTTGAGTTTTACCCTTGGAAGTTTGGGGTGATTAGATTTTACATCTTAACGTTTTAAAATTTGGATTTTACTCTTTAAAATTTGTGAGTAAACGGATTTTACACCCCAAAATTATGAAACTTTAAGATGCAAAATCCAAACACCCCCAAACTTTAAGGGATAAAATCCAAACACCTCTAAAATATAAGAGCTAAAATCCAAATTCTGAAACGTTAGGGTGTAAAATCTAAACACCCCTAAATATTAGGGAGTAAAATGTAAAATTTGAAACTTTAGAGTGTAAAATCTAATCATCCCCAAATTTTAAGAGTATAATTTGCAATTTACCCAAAAATAATTACAAAATCAATAACAACTTACCATTTAAAATTTGTTGTAACAATGTTGTAATAATATTATAGATGTAGTATTTATCGCAAAATTATGGAACTTTAAAATGCAAAATGCAAACACCCCCCAACTTTAAGGGGTAAAATCCAAACACTTCTAAAATATAAGAGCTGAAATCCAAATTTTGAAACGTTAGAGTGTAAAATCTAAATACCCCCAAGCTTTAGGGAGTAAAATCTAAAATTTGAAACTTTAAAATGTAAAATCTAATCTCTTCCAAACTTTAAATTAAAATTTTATCATATCATACTTGTGCAAAGATACTTCAACTTGACAAAAATTTAATACTCTTACATTTTTTTTTTTTTTTAAAAGACATATCTAGGGCAAGAAACTATAATGATGAAAAAAAAAGTCAATATATTTTAAATTCCATGGTTTACTATCTATATTAAACATCAATATTTTCATGTTTTTATAATTTTGAATATTTTATTTTCTGCCTTTAGAATTTTCTATAACGTGGATTATAGATGTGGTTGTCAAGTTGTCATATATAATAAATATGTATGTTTATAACAGCGTTTACATAAATGAAAATAATATCGTTTAAAATTATAAAATTATGAGACAATAAATTTTTTTTTCCCTAAGAATGAATGAACATATTAAACTAACATCTCCTTCATCCACTAAAATTTTCATTCTGATAGAAAAAAAAAAACATTCACAAATGGACTCTCTTTTCCTTTTATCCAATGAGTGAAATGAAAGAGGAGGAAATTTTCAATAACCGTGAATTGCGACAGTAGCTTTGCTTAATTGGTTATTCCTTAAGTTTAAAATGTGTTTGGATTAAATATTTGGTTAGCTTATAGTTAATTTTCTTAAGTACATCCTTGCATAATCTCATATTTTAGGTGCAAGACTACAATGCATTTTTATCAAAAAAAAAAAAAAAAAAACTAATCCAACATCGGTAGCGGCTCCAAAAATTTTTCTCAGGATATTTCTTAAGAAACATAAATTATACAATCTAATAAAAAGAGAAATTCATATATTGACAACAATAATAAAAAAAACACACAAATACATAAAGTTTACAAATGTCTTCTACGAATTTTCATATTTTGAAATTGTTCATGATAGTCTTATTATCAATGCTATAAGTTACATCTCTTTCAATGTACATAACCAAACAATCATTCATCCACTGAACTTAGAACAAATAATGGAGAAAATTTTAATTTTATTGGTATAAAAAAAAACTAAGGATGTTCTCAAATTTTTTTTAAAGGGTAGATAAAAAAAAATTAAAAATTATTATATATATTTTTTTTTCGGGTGGCGCCGCCCCTGTCCAACACACACACTAACTCTTACATAGATGATATTTTTAGAATGCTAATTTAGTTAACTTTGTATTTAGTTATATCACTTTCATTTATTTCCATAATTAATCTTTAAGAAGGTAATCGATAGTCCAATCATTGAGCTGCCTTCTTTCTTTAAAGCTTGTAAAGAATGCTGATTTGGTCCACTTATCCCATCACAAAAATCTCCAATATTAGTTTATGGGTCATTGTTTAGCTTAACTACCAATTAAAAAAAAAGTGAAAATATCTTTACACTGTTTATACATGCTTGAAATTTCCACTGAGGACCAGTCTAAGACAATAGAATTCAGGAGGGGAAAAAGAAAATACAAAATCTTTGGTTGTTAGGCTTGGATTTTTCTTGTTCTTTCTTTTAGGTCTTTTGGTAGGGATGATGACTCATTAGCTCAGCCAATCTTTGCAATGTTATAACCACTAATCATGTCATAAAGAAAGACACAGAATCACGCTATGATGATCTCTTGGGAGCCTGCAGAAAACAACCTAACCTTAAGGGAATTAGCCAACTTGAAATTGATGTTGTTGAAAATATTTTTAGAGAAATCTTGAACTCTAAACCCAATAACACATCAATGAAAGCCAAACATAATAAAAATTGGGTTCAAGAGATATCTGTGGTTCTAACACCTCTTTTTGTGCCTAGGCATTCGGTTGGATTCGAACCCCAAATTGCTGGGTCTTACCCCCTCCCCATAGTTAGTAATATATGGAATTGAATATATATATATATATATACACACACACACAATACTTAATATTCATTTTTTAAAAATTTTAGTAAACATTTTAAATTTTTGGCATAAAAAGCATTGATAAACAAATAAATTGATATATTACAGATTTGAATGAAAAATCCAAGATTAAATAAATGCTATATATTCTAGAATTTAAAAGTTTTCGATTAAGTAGGACTAAAATAGAGTATATGGAATATAAATTTAGAAAAAGTAGAAATAAAGATAAAGGAGCTCTAAGACTCAATATAGTCAAGAGATACCAAAGACCAAGAACTTATGATACATTGGATCAATAAATCATAAAGATTAAGAGATTAAAGAGGATGTGAATAAGCACATCATAAGTATTGTATAATCATAAAATATCTCTACGGCAAGGGAAAATTATATAAGACTACTATAAGATTCGCTATGCTAGTATGGTACTAAAATTTGAGCTATTAAGAAGCAACATATTCATAAAATGAGCATAGCTAAAATGAGAATGTGAAACTAGATAAGTGGAAATGCATAGAAAGATATGATTATGCTAGAAATTCCCTTTAATTCCTAATTTGATTTGGTTGAGGTTTTCTTGGTATGGAAGAAATAAATATTCTTTTGTGTGAAAGAAAATTAATCTCCCTTGGTATGGAAAAAATAAAAAAGTTTCTTATTGAATATGTAATTGGGTATTCCTTGACCTTCCACGTGAGGAAAACATAAGACTTTTAGAAGAACATGATATAAGTTTCTTCGCGAGTAGTTTGAGTGTGTATCTTTTTATGTAAGAGCATTAATGGGCGTATCAAGGCTTTGGAATTGCAGGTAACAATTGTCTTCTTCAAGGAAAACTTGCTTCCATTAAGGCAAAGTTTCTACAACAAATAAAAAATGATGATTGCTTGATGGAATTTGACTTAATGCGAAGATTGTTAGAAATTAACTCAAATTCTTAATTGGTTTGGTTTGGTTTTTTTGGTTTGAATGAAAAAAATAATCCTTGAGATGGAACTAAAGTTTCTTATTGAATTAACAATTGAGCCTTATAAATAGGTATTATTGCAAAGAAAAATGGTTGGAAGTTTTAGCTTAAAGTCTACCCACATAAGGAGAGGAAAAGACTATCAGAGGAACACAAAGTAGGTCTATAGTATTTGAAGATTAGTTTGAGTATTGATCTAATTTCAATGTGAAATAATTATTAGGTGTATTAGGTATATGGAATTATGAGTTTGTGTTTGTTAGGCGAGTGAGTTTGTTTGTATTTGTGAGAGGTTTTGTTTATGTTTGTGAGATATGTGAGTGTTGTATGTAATGTAAGTGGGTTTGGTTCATTAGATTTGATTAAAAGTGGTTGTTGATAGAGGATTTTAGTTAGCGTTGCCAATAGCTTGAGTAGAAAATAAGTAACAATTTTTTTTTCTATGGACGTATTTGAATTTATTAGTTCATGGATTTGAAATAATTAGGTGTAAAATGTCATTCTAAATCCAAATATCACAAGTGTTTTTGTTTAAATAAAATCTCCAAAACCAAAATCATCATGTGTTAAATTTATACAAACAATTATTGTTTCAAATCCATTTTGTACCGAGCAAAGAAATCTACCTTTGGCTGAGGCCTGAGGGACTATACTATTTTTCGAGGATTTGTACCAACCAAAGTTTTTTTTTTCTATTTTTTTTTTTCAGTGGGACACCATAAATCAGTGTCCCAATCCGTCTTGCTTACTTCGGCATGGCAATGAAAATGGTACCTTTTGGGTCAAAGAGAATACCAGTACATATAAGAATGCAATGAATGAATGCCCAATAGATAACACTTTAGTGTCCGTACTCTCTTAATAATAGTATTAATTATCTTTGATGAACAAATCATATTTCGCGATTTGGTCTATTGTCATTGTTCAATTTAGCATACGGTGAGAGATGATAGCTATTAATATTCTGAATTAGAATGTAATACTAATCTTTAATACGGTGAGAGATGTAGCTGAATTGGTACCTCTCCACGTACAAAGTGTTTGGTAGTCTAGGAGGGAAATAATTCGAACTGCGGAGTTAGCAGTATATTGTAATTATTTCTCAAAAAAAAAAATCTCTAATACAAAGGCCTTATCCACCATTGCAAATCGTGGGCCAAATTTGCCAAATAGCAAAATTTTGGCAAAATTTTAGGAAAAAATGCATCATGATAAAGTCATTTAGTTATGTAATACATTTTTAGAACTCAAGTTTGACAAACTTGAATTCTAACTCAAACCTGAGTTTGGTAAATTTGAGTTCCAAGCAATATGGGCTCCACTGCTTGACGTGTCACACAAGCTGCTCCGAACTCGAGTTTAACGAACTCAATTTCCAAAAATGTGCTACATAACTAAATAACTTTATCAGGATGTGTTTCTACTTAAATTTTTCTAAAATTGTTCTATTTGGCAAATTTGGCCCAAATCATGACTCATTACATGATTTGAAGCTGCTTGATATATTGGTGTTGAAATGAAGGCCGTATCAAGATGTCAAACTACAATTTACAATATAAATTTTAAGTGCTAGTGACTCAATAAATCTAAAACAATGTTGTTTGATACGTTGATTTGCCGATACATACATAAATGTTAGAAGTATTGGTTAAATGATTAAATTTACCATATCCCAATAGCTTAAGTTTTTAGGACAATTAGTAATTTAACATAGTAAGCTATTGAAATATGATAAATATAATCATTTAACCAATACTTCTAACAATACAACAATAGCAATCTATTAGGAAATTAAAGCAACGAGTATTGTTTCTCATATCTAGTTTACTGTTGAAGTCGCAATTCTAACGAAGACATTTTTTTTCCTTTTGGATTCAGCAGCAAAGGCATTGTTACTTGCTGAGACATTGTAGCGGACCTAAAATTATCACCAAACTCTTTGATTTACCATTCTAAGTGCTGCAAATAACACCATTTTGGTAGATTGTGATGGGACAAGCAAAGGGGAAAGTATAGTATGAAGATAGATCAGGCTTTGGTTAGGTGTTGTTCTTCAAAGCAGACCATAAATTATCACCAAGCTCTTTGATTTACGATTAAAGCTACTGCAAATAAAATAACACCATTTTGGTTGATTGAATTGGGACTAGCAAAGGGGGGAAGCATAGGGCCTGTTTGGATCACCAAGATTTTGAGTGATATCACTCAATTTTCATCACTGAGTTTCCAAAACGCGTGGGTCCCACCAAAAAGTTTGTGTTTGGCTTGGTTTTTAACATTTGTTTCCATTACTCAAAACTCAAAAAATTGAGTTTAAGTGATAAAAATTGAAAACAGATTTTTGGTATTTTCAGATTTAGGAATATGAGTTATGGTGGCAAAGTTGTAAAAAAACCAAATTTGTAGGACCCACTCTCCTCACTTGTCACTATCAAGTCGATCCACTCATCAATCACCAACAGCATTTTCTTTTTTCTTCTTTCTTTCTTCTTCTTCTTTCCTTTTCTTTCTTTCTCTCTTTCTTTCTTCTTCAAACCCACTCCAACGTTTTTTTTTTCCTCATCTTCTTCTTTATTTTTCTTTCTTCTTCCGACCCACTCCAACGCTTTTTCTTTTTTTTTTTCTTCTTCTTCTTTTCTTCTTTTTCTTTCTTTCTTTCTTCTTCAAACCCACTAACCATGTTTACCCACACAAAAATATATACCCGGCAACAGAAACCCACTCCTCATTTTCGTGATTTTGGTCTTCAATCTAAGGATTCCTAGGTTTGGGCTTAGGTTAACTGTGTTTGTGGGTTTGGGTTGGCAATTTTGGATCGCCGATCTGAAGATTTTGTGTTAGTGTGTTTGGGTTTTCTATGTTTGTAGTTGTGGTTTGAAGCTTGGGCTATGATGGATGTGGGATTGTGTGGTTGGTGGTGGTATTGATGATTGGAAATTTTTTCTTTTTGTGGATGTAGCTGATGGTTGGGTTTTCTTTTGGTTGAGATTTTTTTTCGTTGTGTGGCCGTTGGTGGTGTTTACAGTGGTGGGTTCTGAATTTGTCATTGCTGGTGGTGATGGACTTTGGAGAATATGAAAGAGGGGAAGAGAGAATGGACATGGATAGCAACCATAACCCCTATGTAATGTCAGTGGGGTGGGTTCCACCATTTTGTCAAAAAATGGATTTAAAAGTTGAGATATATGACTGGATTTTGTAACCAAACAGCAATTTTGGAGTTTTTGAGTGATAGTGGGGTTTGGATTATGAGTTATGAGTTATAAGATTTGAGTTAAAATTATGACTTATAAGTTATGAGTATTGAGTTATGAGTCATGTCTAAACCAAACGAGTTCATAGTATTTGATTTGACACAGAATCACAGAACACAGTTTGATTTTACAATGTGGCCCTCTTGGCCAAAATTGGTGTAAATGCACTTTTAGTTCTTACATTGGTGTAAATGCACTTTTAGGGATTAAAAGTGGTAAAATTAAAATGTAAGAACTAAAATGAAAAAAAAAATTAAAATATAAAGACTAAAAGTGTATTTACGCTGCCAAAATTTTATCCGAACCCTATTTATAAGATACGGTGGGAGTTATGAGGACAGTCACAGTCACTGGCCTGAATTATCTTGTAAGGCCTCATATGCGGGCCTATGTACAATTCTTTTCTTTTTTGGGTCAGTGGACCATATACACTGGACAAAAATAGTATTAACTATTAAGATAGAGTCTTATATTAATAATTAGAGATGTGTAAATGGAAGAAGATTATATCACATCTATTGGGTCCTAATAATAAATTCTAACATTCCATTAAAATATATAACAAGAAAAGTAAAAATAAAATCGGTTGTACTAATTTTTTTTTTTGTAATTAAGAATAATTATATTCAAGCAAGATGGGAGGCTTCAGAGCTGTTTCTACTTTGATAACAAAAGATTCAATTAAGAAAGAAAAAGATAGTCAAGGGTCCGTCTCAACTAAAATGAGTAACCTATCTTGCAATCGTATCGACTATCCAAAGTTCTTCATCGTTTTTTTCTTTTCAACAAATCCTAATGCAAGGTTTTATAATCTATATAAAACCTTATATAAATAAGAACAAGCAAATTCGTCATGGTAGTAGAGATTAACAGATCAATACAAAAACAAGCCCAAAAATCCAATCTTTTTGCAAGACCCACCTCAGGAAACAAAATCAAATGCCAATCCATAGTAAAACATGAAACAATAAAGAGAATATGAGGGAAAAAAGAAGAAAAAGAAAAAAAAAGACCAACCTAATGCAAAGAAGAAGGTGAAGATCGCAGACACAGCAAAATGGCTAGCTACTCTGACCCTTTCAATGAAATTCCCAAACAAAGATGAAGAAGTTGAAGAAAAAAGAGATGGGTAGGCAATAAAATCCATTGTCTTGGTCGGAAATTATACAAAAATAAAAGCTTTCTACAGCTGGGGTCTAGTTGATCTTAGAGATTTGGTTCAAATGGACCAATATATATATATATATATATATATATATAATATTTATATATACACAAAAAAAAAAAAAAAAAAAGATGGATATAGAGATGGGTATGCTTAGTCCTTAAGAGAAAAGAGAATAGAAAAAAATGAACAAGAAAAACAAAAAACAAATCAACCAACTCGCATTTAAAGCTTTTGTTTTAATTTCTTTCCCTGAAAATCAAAACTTTTTCCTTAGCTTAATTTTCTTGTGGCTGATTAATAAGAAAGGTATGGTTAAATGTGATTATGAATATAATAGTACTATTAAGGAAGCAGAGAGAGAAAGAGAGAGAGAGAGATGAGAGAAACTTCTTTTGGCGATTCCCACGTGATGTTCACTTCAGCCAATTTTATTGGTCCACAAATTTTTATTTTATTTTACAGCAAATTGTGTTATAATTTTTCTATGACATGCATATTTTTCCACGAGAGATTGGTTATAGAGTACAATACTAAGTTGTGTGTGTTTTTTTCATCTTTGGACGTTTTTTTGGGTCAGCCAAGCCAAGTACTCTATATTTTATATTCATTTTTGGCGTTTGGTATTAGAAATATCTTCCACAAGTAGGTGGGTATATAGAGGCACACTCATTCTGGTTGGACCCCATACGATACCATTTGAAATAAATCAATGTACCTAAAAGGGTTTAGAATCTTTAGATTGTTGGGAACCTCTTGTATTACGTGGATTTGAGTAATAAGTCATTATCATGAAGTTAAATCTTAACTCCTTCTACTAATCTTGTAGTTTTTAACAAGAAGAAGTAGTTATATTTGAGCATAATCAATGTCATATTGTTGTTTTTAAGGTTTGAATTCGTAATTCATCCCGTATCAGGCATGGCTTATGTGGATTAAGTCATAACATGATTTTAAACCTTATTTTCACTTAATATCTTGTGGTTTAAAACAATAAGATTTAATAGTATTTGAATCTAATCCACATCATTGTTTTTAGTATTTGAGCCAAATCAGCATCATATATTGTTTTTAAGGTTTGAACTCATGATCAATCCCATATATGCCTTACGTGTCTTATCAAAAAAAAAAATAAAGAAAAGCATGCTTTACGTGGATCGAGTTACAACACAATCTTAAACTTTATGTTCATTTAAAAATATTGTAGTTTCTCTTATAAAAAAAATATATTATTGTTTCAAACAATTAGATTTAAATAGTATTTGAGCCGAATCAACATTGAATCATGTTTTTAATATTTGAACTCAAAGATATATCAAGACCCTAGATCATATGCTTGAGTGTTAAATAGTACTCATTGCACTTTTTCTCCTCCTCTTCAACCGAGGGGAGCCTTTACTATGAGTATGAATTAACGAAAATGTAATAGATTAGTTACTTTGTTTTAAATGATTTTCATGGTGCCAAGGTAGTGAATATATGCTTTATTTTTTTAATAATGTTCTTAAATGTTTTAAATGGTACACTCACATATATATATATATATATATTGACAATCGACAGTATAATCCCACTCCTCTCTACCTCAAGATTACTCGGACCGAAGTTCATGAACCCCTTAAACCTTTAAGGCTTGGGAAAATACCAACTCACCTAACGTGGGTCATGGTGTACAAACATATTATTATAATCATGACTTTATAATACTTCCCTTATAATAAAATTAAACAACCTTAATGAGAAACATACCAAAAAATGAGTTAAATTTGTTAACCTTTTATATTAATGTAGCTTTATATCAATTCAAAAAAAATGAAAGATAGTATTATTATATAGTAAAAAAGCTACCCTCAGTCAGAAAATTTCACTATAGAATATACTATTAACAATGGTTTAATATTACAAAGCCTTTGTAAATAGGCCCCAAGACTCTATAAGACTATAACTCTTCTACAAAATCTTCGTGAACCGAATTCATTGGTAACCACAGGAACTCTTTAGTACTCTAAAAAGAACTATTTTTATGCTTTCAGGATTGTAAAAGGCATAGCAAAGGATTTTTAATTTTTTTAAACTTTTTTTTTTTTTATACAAGATAGAATTTTTATTCTAACCTAATCTAAATGCATATGTGTGTAGAGCTCCCTCCTAGAGACTTGAATCCCGGCTCTTGCCCTCTACTCCTCACAAGCACTTATACTTGTGGATAAAAAAAATAAAGGTAAATTACAAATAGCACCTCTAAAATTTGGAATGATTGAATTTTACACCCAAAATAGCACCCCTAAAATTTTAGAATTTGAGTTTTACCCCTTGAAATTTGGGATGATTAGATTTTACATCCTAACGTTTTAAAATTTGAATTTTACTCTTTAAAATTTGTGAGTAAACGGATTTTACACCCCAAAATTATGAAACTTTAAGATGTAAAATTCAAACACTCCCAAACTTTATGGGATAAAATCTATAAACTTCTCTAAATTATAAGAGCTAAAATCCAAATTTTGAAACGATATGGTGTAAAATCTAAACACTCCCAAATGTTAGGGAGTAAAATCTAAAATTTGAAACTTTAGAGTGTAAAATCTAATTACCCCCAAACTTTAAAGGTATAATTTGCAATTTACCCAAAAAATAATTACAAAACCAATAACAACTTACCACCTAAAATTTGTTATAAAAATATTGTGATAATACTGTGGATGTAATACACTAGTATTTATCTCAAAAGATATATATATATATATATATATATATAAATCTACCTAATTTAGTGATCGCTTCATTCGTTTGAGCAAGTCTTGCGTACTTCAATACCTTAAAAGAAGCTTCTTACACAAAATTTTGTCAACCTTATTAGTTATTACAAGTTGTACCGACACATTTAATTTATCAATCTAAATTCTAACAACGTCCAAGAAAATTTAAATCAAAGACAAAAGGAACTTAGTAGGTAAGTGCAAACTGAATTGTCTTTATACTTGCGAAAATTTCAAATATATGTATGTGGTACGACTTACGAGGCCTCACTCGGTATAGGAGTGACTATGCAATCAGAAAATACGTTGCAGCCATAGTTGAAAATGTGTGCTTAAAAAGTATACCACGCAAACGCGGTGAAATGGAAAATTTGGTAAGGGCATAAATGTAGTGGCTTAAGGGGACCGGTCCTTAAATAGCCAAGACTTTTAGCTTATATATGTTGCCGAACCTTCCTGCAATTTAGCGAGAGTGACTTGCCACATTTTTCAAATTAAGTTGTGAAGTTTTGTCATTAAAAAGTGAATTCCGGGGTCAAAAGCAAAGAAAATAGGAAAATTTTTGAGTTATAAATTATTTTACAATATTTTATACAAAATACTTATACGATGAGTAGTTATTAGTAAGTGAAAAAGTGATACTAGTATCGGGTTGAAATGAAAACCAGCATGAATTAACCACATTAATAATTTGTAAAAATATTATAAAATAGTTTGTAATTGTAGTATTTCTCCGAGAAAATAAAAGAACATAGGTTAAGGCAAGAAACACTTTGAGACCAAAAAGAAATTTAAGAAATGAATAAAAGGTGGATGGATGTTGAGATAGCACACAGCAGAATCAATTCAATTAAAATATATGTCTTCATCAAGTTGCTGCATCCATCCTTTCATTTATATAATTATATTCCTTTTCCTTCCCCCTCCTTTAATCAAGCAAATATCTCCAGTGACAAGCATACCAAATCATCAATGTGACTCTAAAAAGTATCAATGCAATGATTCTAATTTTTTTTTTAAAATAATAATAATGAATATCATATGGGACTTGTTTTTTTCCTTTTTTTTTTTTTTTTTTTTTGGTTTAGAGGAGTATCATATGAGAGGTTGGTGGAACTTCTTCTTTATTTTATTTTATTTTTCCAAGAATCACAATTGGTGGAACTAAAGATAATAATTAAAAGAGTATGAAATTGAATCACATGACATTCATTTGGAGAAGATCCCCTCCCACTTAAATCCTTTAATTTTTATATGATAGTTAGAGGTTACTATTGGATACTCCGGGAGTATACTCCCTTCCTCTCACATAAGGTGGATCCCACCCACCATAGAGCCCACTTCTATGTGAGAGGAAAAGAGTATACTCCCGAACTTAACAATAATTTTTCAATAGTTAAAGTCCAAAGTAGTTAGTAAAATATGTGTACTACCTTTGTGCTAGAATTACATATCCGCCCTTGTGTGTGTTTGTCTCAACAAAAAAAATGTATACTACATTGTATGTTATGTGTATGAATGTATGTTGAAATGAGGGGGGGAAATCTCATTTATAGTACAAGAAAATGCTATGAAAATACATGTTTTTATAATTAAAAATATAAAATTGATATTAAAATTTTATCAAATTATACTTTGGCAAAGATACTTCAACTTGACAAAAATTTAATACTCTTACATAATTTTTTTTAAGGATATATCTAGGACAAGAAAATGATTTAAAAAAAAAAGTCAATATATTTTAATTCCATGGTTTACTATCTATATTAAACATCAATATTTTCATGTTTTTATAATTTTGAATATTTTATTTTCTGCCTTAAGAATTTTCTATAACGTGGATTATAGATGTGGTTGTCAATTTGTCATATATAATAAATATGTATGTTTATAACAGCGTTTACATAAATGAAAATAAAATCGTTTAAAATTATAAAATTATGAGACAATTAATATTTTTTTTTTCCCTAAGAATGAATGAAGGAACATATTAAACTAACATCTCCTTCATCCACTAAAATTTTCATTTTGATAGAAAAAAAACATTCACAAATTGACTCCCTTTTCCTTTTATCCAATGAGTGAAATGAAAGAGGAGGAAATTTTCAATAACCGTGAATTGCGACAGTAGCTTTGCTTAATTGGTTATTCCTTAAGGCTCCGCTTGAAAGTTTATAAAGGAAGGGAATGGAATGGAATGAAATGATCATAAGGGAATAGAAAAGAATGGAATGGAATGGAATAAATTTAAGTAAGGGAAAAGAATGGAATGGAATGGAATGGAATGGAATTAAGTAACCTTGATTGGATGTTTTAAAATAAAAGAATGGAAAGGAATGAAAATGAATGGAATGTAAGTAATCTTGTTTGGGAGTAACATGGAGGGAATGGAATGAAATCATTTTATTGCAATATTACTATTAGACCCCTGTTTTAAAATAAATGGTTGAATAAATAGGGGTATTTTGGGAGTTTTAATAAAAAATTCATTAAATCTAATTCCATTCCCTCTCATTCTTTCCAATTTCGGGGGGAATGAAAATTTGAGGTTTTAAGGGAATAAAGAGGAATTTCCATTCCATTCCCTCCCACTTAAACTCCCAAACGAGGGAATAGACTTTCCATTCCCTCCATTAAAACTCCCAAACAAGGGAAGGGAAGAATATTCTAAAATTATTCTTTTCATTCATTTCCATTCCATTCCATTCCCTCCTCCCAAGCGAGGCCTAAGTTTAAAATGTGTTTGGATTAAATTTTTGGTTAGCTTATAGTTAATTTTCTTAAGTACATCCTTGTATAATCTCATATTTTAGGTACAAAACTTCAGTGCATTTTTATCAACAAAAAAAAACTAATCCAACACACGAGCTAACTCTTACATAGATGACATTTTTAGAATGCTGATTTAGTTAACTTTGTATTTAGTTATGTCACTGTCATTTATTTCCATAATTAATCTTTAAGAGTAATCGATAGTCCAATCAGGCAATCATTGAGTTGCCTTCTTTCTTTACGGGTCATTGTTTAGCTTAACCACCGATTAAAAAAAGTGAAAATATCTTTACACTGTTTATACATGCTTGAAATTTCCACTGAGGACCAGTCTAAGACAATAGAATTCAGGAGGGAAAAAAAACACACACACACACAAAATCTTTGGTTGTTAGGCTTTGATTTTTCTTGTTCTTTCTTTTAGGTCTTTTGGTAGGGGTGATGACACATTAGCTCAGCCAATCTTTGCAATGTTATAACCACTAATCAAGTCATAAAGAAAGACACAGAATCGCGCTATGATGATGTCTCGGGAGCCTGCAGACAACAACCTAATCTCAAGGGAATTAGCCAACTTGAAATTGATGTTGTTGAAAATATTTCTAGAGAAATCTTGCATTCTACCCAATACCACATCAATGAAAGTCAAACATAATAAAAATTGGGTTCAAGAGATATTTGCGGTCCTAACACCTCTTGTTGTAGGCATGGGTTGGGTTTGAACCCCAAATTGCTAGGTCTTTCCCCCTCCCTATAGTTAGTTGTGAGGTCGCAATTCGTGCCTATGGCCCAACAAAAAGAAGGGTATAGACCCAAAGAACCCAATACAATAAATTTATAAAGTGTGGGTTAGAAATCTTGTTTCTAATGAGCTTCAACGATAATGACAATGACCCCAGATCACGAAACAATAAGGATAAATAAGTTTATGAGATGAAACTTATCTTCGGCCTCAAGCCAAGGACCCAACATTTATATTTCTCCTTCCTTAAAGATCAATTACAAGTATCCTGTCTACAATGCCTGTCTATAGTGCTTTTCTACGGTATTTGTTTACAATGTTTTCTTTCTCCCCCCCCCCCCCGGTTCATTTAGGACCTTCCTCCTTCTTATAGTTCCTCTTCACCCTCATTCTTCCTCTCCACGTATACATTCCAACTGCCCTTATTGATACTTGTCCCATCAACCTCTTCTTGAAATCCTTAGATAATAGTTGTAAGGCAAAAAATCACTATTCAGATATCACTTCCTTATAAATGCGGCTAGAGACTTAGGTATAAAGTATTCAATGCAGTGGTAGCAGCTTTCTCTAAGATATTTCTTAACCGCCCTTGCTCTCTGTGCTCTTATATGACATATTTTCATTCCCAAGACCTTCCAAAATATCACTCCAGTTAACATAACGTACCACTTGACCCTCACCACATTTATCCGAGGAGGCACTCCTTCTCAGATTATTCACATTCACTTCGCCTACCACATTTGCTCTTGGGTTTGTAAGTTGGATATCATTATTACCATCAACCCGACCTCAAACAAATAAGCGTCCTAGGATTAAGCCCATGGCCCAAAAACATATCTTGGGCCTTTTATCCTTACATTAGTAATATATGGAATTGAATATATACACACACACACACAATACTTAATATTCATTTTTTAAAAATTTTAGTAAACATTTTAAATTTTTGGCATAAAAAGCATTGATAAACAAATAAGTGGATATATTACAGATTTGAATGAAAAATCCAAGATTAAATAAATGATATATATTCTAGAATTTAAAAGTTTTTTATTAAGTAGGACTAAAATAGAGCATATGGAATATAAATTTAGTAAAAGTAGAAATAAAGATAAAGGAGCTCTAAGACTCAATATAGTCAAGAGATACCAAAGACCAAGAACTTATGATACCTTGGATCAATAAATCATAAAGATTAAGAGATTAAAAAGGATGTGAATATAAGATAAGAGTAAGGTGGATAATGTGGATAAGCACATCATGAGTATTGTGTAATCATAAAATACCTCTACGGTAAGGGAAAATTATATAAGACTACTATAAGATTAGCTATGCTTGTATGGTACTAAAATTTGAGCTATTATGAAGCAATATATTCATAAAATGAGCATAGCTAAAATGAGAATGTGAAACTGGATAAGTGAAATGCTTAGAAAGATATGATTATGCTAGAGATTCCCTTAAATTCCTAATTTGATTTGGTTGAGTTTTTCTTGGTATGGAAGAAATAAATATTCTTTTGTGTTAAAGAAAATTAATCTTCCTTGGTATGGAAAAAATAAAAAGTTTTTTATTGAATATGTAATTGGGTATTCCTTGACCTTCCACGCGAGGAAATCCTAAGACTTTTAGAAAAACATGATGTAAGTTTCTTCAAGAGTAGTTTGAGTTTGTATCTTTCTATGTAAGAGCGTTAATGGGTGTATCAAGGCTTTGGAATTGCTGGTAACAGTTGTCTTCTTCAAGGAAAATTTGCTTCCATTAAGGCAAAGTTCCTACAACAAATAAAAAATGATGATTGCTTGATGGAATTTGAGTTAATGTGAAGATTGTTAGAAATTGACTCAAATTCTTAATTGGTTTGGTTTGGTTTTTTTGGTTTGAATGAAGAATATAATCCTTGAGATGGACTTAAAGTTTCTTATTGAATTGACAATTGAGCCTTATAAATAGGTATTTTTGCAAAGGAAAATGATTGGTAGCTTTAGCTTAAAGTCTACCCACATAAAGAGAGGAAAAGACTATTAGAAGAACACAAAGTAGGTCTATAATGTTTGAAGATTATTTTGAGTATTTATCTAATTTCAATGTGAAATAATTATTAGATGTATTATTTGGAATTATGAGTTTGTGTTTGTTAGGCGAGTGGTATGTTTGTATTTATGAGAGGTTTTGTTTATGTTTGTGAGATATGTGAGTGTTGTATGTTATGTAGTGGGTTTGGTTCATGAGATTTGATTAAGAGTAATTGTTGATAGTGGATTTTAGTTAGCGTTGCCAATGGAGAAAATAAGTAACAATAGTTTTTTCTATGAATGTATTTGAATTTATTAGTTGGTGGATTTGAAATAATTAGGTGTAAAATGTCATTCTAAATCCAAATATAACAAATGTTTTTGTTTAAATAAAATCCCCAAAACCAAAATCACCATGTATTAAATTTATACAAACAATTATTGTTTCAAATCTATTTTGTACCGAGCAAAAATATCTACCTTCAGTTGAGGGACTATAGTATTTTTCGTGGATTTGTACAGAGCATTTTTTTTTTTTTTTTTCGGTGGGACACCATAAATCAGTGTCTCAATCCGTCTGTCTTGCTTCGGCGTGGCAATGAAAATGGTACCTTTTCGGTCATAGAGAATACAAGTACATATAAGAATGCAATGAATGATTGCCCAATAGGTCCACAGAACACTTCAGTGTCCATACTCTCTTAATAATAGTATTAATTATCTTTCTTTTTTTTGAGAAGGAATAGTATTAATTATCTTTGATGAATGAATCATGTTTGGTGATTTGGTCTATTGTTATCGTTCAATTTAGCATATGGTGAGAGATGATAACTATTAATATCCTGAATTAGAACGTATTACTAACCTCTCATACAAAATCAAAGGTCTTATAGTTGAATTGGTACCTTCCTATATACAAAGTGTTTGGAGGGTTTATGAGGAAAATGGTTCGAACTGCAAGGTTAGCAGCATGGTTAGCAGCATGTTGTAATTATCTCTTAAAAAAAATCTCTAATACAAAGGCCTTATCCACCATTGCAAATCGTGGGCCAAATTTGCCAAATAGCAAAATTTTGGCAAAATTTTAGGAGAAAATGCATGATGACAAAGTTATTTAGTTATGTAATACATTTTTAAGGGTAAATTACACTTTACCACCCTAAACTATACACTAGATTACACTTTGCACCCTAAACTATTCAAATGCACACTTTGCACCCTAAACTATCACATTTATCACACTTTGCACCCCAACATTACTTTTACAGGTAAATTAGACTGATAATTTATGTCTAACTTAATGGTAAAAGTAACATTGGGGTGTAAAGTATGATAAGAGTGATAGTTTAGGGTGCAAAGTGTGCATTTGAATAGTTTAGGGTGCAAAGTGTAATCTGGTGTATAGTTTAGGGTGGTAAAGTGTAATTTTCCCCATTTTTAAAACTCAAGTTTGACAAACTTGAATTCCAACTCAAACCTGAGTTTGGTAAATTCAAGTTCCAAGCAATATGAGCTCCACTGCTTGACGTGCCATGCAAGCTGCTTGGAATTTGAGTTTAACAAACTCAAGTTACAAAAATATGCTACATAGCTAAATAACTTTACCAGGATGTGTAACCTGAGTTTGGTAAATTCGAGTTCCAAGCAATATGAGCTCCACTTCTTGACGTGTTACGCAAGCTCTTGGAACTCGAGTTTAACAAACTCAAGTTACAAAAATATGCTACATAATTAAATAACTTTACTAGGATGTGTTTCTACTCAAATTTTGCTAAAATTGTTCTATTTGGCAAATTTGGCCCAAATCATGACTCATTACATGATTTGAAGCTGCTTGACATATTGGTGTTGAAATGAAGGCCGTATTAAGATGTCAAACTACAATTTACAATATAAATTTTAACTTTAAAGTGCTAGTGACCCAATAAATCTAAAACAATGTTGTTTGATACCTTGATTTGCCGCTACATACATACAACAATAGCAATCTATCAAGAAATTAAAGCAACGAGTATTGTTTCTCATATCCAGTTTATTGTTGAAGCCGCAATCCTAACAAAGACATTTTTTTCCTTTTGGGGTCAGTAACAAAGGCATTATTACTTGCTAAGACATTGTCGAGGGCCTGAAATTATCACCAAACTCTTTGATTTACCATTCTAGGCACTGCAAATAACACCATTTTGGTAGATTATGATGGGACTAGCAAAGAGGAAAGTATAGTATAAAGATAGAACAAACTTTGGTTAGATATTGTTCTTCAAAGCAGACCATAATATAACCAAACTTGTGGTCAAAATGGTCATATATCATTGTGTGCAAAATATTTATCAATTTATCACTTTTTTAAAACTCAATTTTATAGAAATCGAGTTTTCCATGGTACTCGAGTTCCATAAACTCGAGTACCATGATTTTTTTTTTTATTGTTTTTGAAGTAACTCGAGTTCATGGAATACATTAAAAAATTTCAAAATTTTTTCATGGTACTTGAGTTTCAGAAACTCGAATACCATAAAAAACTCAATTTTCACAAAATTGAGTCTCAAAAAAATGATAAATTACTAAATATTTTACCAACAATAATTAATATTCGGCCATTTTTACCCCCAAACCTTTTGATTTCCCATTAAAGCTGCTACAAATAAAATAACACCACTTTGGTAGATTGAATCGGGACTAGCAAAGGGGGAAGTATAGTATTTGATTTGACACAGAATCACAGAACACAGTTTGATTTGACAATGTGGCCCTCTCGACCCAAATTTTATCTGAATCCTATTTATAAGATAGGCTGGGAGTTATGAGGACTGTCTCCCAGTCGCTGGCCTGCATTATCTTGTAAGGCCTCATATGCGGGCCTATGTACAATTCTTTTCATTTTTGGGTCAGTGGACCATATACATTGGACAAAATAGTATTAAGATAGAATCTTATATTAATAATTAGAGATGTGTGAATGGAAGAAGATTATATCATATCTATTGGGTCCTAATAATAAGTTCTAACATTCCATTAAAATATATAACAAGAACAGTAAAAATAAAATCGGTTGTACTAATTTTTTTTTTAATTAAGAATAATTATATTTAGGAAAGATGGGAGGGTTCAGAGCTATTTCTACTTTGATAACAAAAGATTCAATTAAGAAAGGGAAAGATAGTTAAGGGTCCGTCCCAACTAAAATGAGTAACCTAACTTGCAGTAGTATCGACTATCCTAAGTTCTTCATCATTTTTTTTTCTTCTCAACAAAGTTAATTTATAGTTGTAAGAGCACAAAGTGGCCTTGGGCCCAAGTGGGTGACTGGGCCAGCCCAAGTGGCCTTTACAATAGAATTTGTAGAGAATGGGTTCCAAGCCTAGACCTCCTGACGCTATGGAGGGATGCTATGCAAGGTCCAGGTCCACTACAGGGAGATGACTGGCTAGTGAAGTGGCCTAATTCCCTCCTCAGATCTATGCCGAGGAGCGACTGGGCAAGTTAACGTCCTATTCTCCAAGGGAGAGAGAGAGAGAGAGAGACTTCTTCCTTTCTTTCGGCCAAGAAAAAGAGTCCGGATCCTTTTCCAGTGGTTCCCCCCTTCCCTCTTATACTCCCTGTCTCTGGTTCCCACTTGTCTTTTCCCTGAAAACGCTCCCCCATACCCTCAGGGCCATCCCCCGTCCTTTCAGAGGTCATTTCCCCATTAATGCGGCCAGGTGGGTAGGTGGAAGGCATTTAATGAAGTGGCAGGAACTGTATACAATGCACGTCTCCCTTGTCTCCCACCTCGGCATCTCGTTTGGGGGGTAAGATGACTCACCGAGCCTCAGGGGCCCTTACTTGGGCGTTCTGCCACCATGTTCTCTTCCCAACATACGTCCGAGGAGACTCTCCCCTAGGCTCATCTCCGACAGACTGGCAGTCTAGTCGGCTGCCCTTGGAACCCAGTATTAGGTGGCCCTGCTCCCGACCCATGACCCCTTTAGTGGGACTCGCGTCCTCGGACTAGGCCTCAGGCCCATATGGTGTTTTGACGCTTTTATCCCCCACAATAGTTATTCACCATAATAAATTATTAATGATTATTTGCATTTTACATTCTAAACTTCAAAATTATATTATTAATATTATAATTGGAAATTAATTTGCAATATCTAACATACGATTTAAATCAATGTCTAATCTTATGTTTTTGTTGGAATAAGAGGCAAAAAGAGGGGAAGAGTCTAAGCCACCATTCTCCTCCCTTTCTCTTTTGTCCTAATTAATAGGCTAATGGACAGATATCAATCCTAAACCATTTAACTACTAGTATATTCACTCTAAATCATAAAACGTTTGTAATTATCACCATGATTCGAAATTATCTATTGACAATTTGGACATTGATTTAGACAATGATGGATAATTTGATAGTACAAATTTATATCGAATGAAAATGTTAATTGTAAGCTTTTTATTATTTTTGTATATATTATAATTGTCCTCACAATTTATAGTGAATAATTAGGTAGGTTGACCATGTACCTCCATGTCCAATTATTTTGTTAGAATCATAAAAATAAACTTTCGATTGAAAACTTTTATATTCTATAATATATAGCATTTATTTATTAATAAAAAAATAAATGGATATATTACAGATTTGAATGAAAAATCCAAGACTAAATAAATGCTATATATTCTCTCTCTTTTTTTCTTTTTATACAAGATAGAATTCTACTCTAACATAATCTAAGTGTATATGTGTGTGAAGCTTCCTCCTAGAGGCTTAAATTCCGACCCTTGCCCCCCACACTCCACAAGCACTTATACTTGTGAAGTGACCATCGCATCGAGGGTATGCGATATATTCTAAAATTTAAAAGCTTTCAATTAAGTAGTACTAAAATAGAGTATATGGAATATAAATTTAGTAAAAGTGGAAATAAAGATAAAGGAGCTCTAAGACTCAATATAGTCAAGAGATACCAAAGACCAAGAACTTACAATACCTTGGATCAATAAATCCTAAAGATTAAGAGATTAAAGAGGATTTGAATTTTAAGATAAGAGTAAGGTGGATAAACACGTCATGAGCACTGTGTAATCATAAAATACCTCTACGGTAAGGGAAAATTATATAAGACTACTATAAGATTAGCTATGCTTTATGGTACTAAACGTTGAGCTATTAAGAAGCAACATATTCATAAAATGAGTATAGCTAAAATGAGAATGTGAAGTTGGATAAGTGGAAATGCATGAAAAGATAAGATTATGCTAGAAATTGCCTTAAATTCCTTATTTGATTTGGTATAGTTTTCTTGGTATGGAAGGAAATGAATTTTCTTTTGTGTGAAAGAAAATTAACCTTCCTTGGTATGGAAAAAAAGTTTCTTATTGAATATGTAATTGGGTATTCCTTGACCTCCCACATGAGGAAAGTAGAAGAATTTTAAAAGAGCAAGAAGTAAGTTTCTTCAAAAATAGTTTGAGTGTACATCTTTTTATGTAAGAGCATTATGAGGTGTATCAAGGCTTTGGAATTGTGGGTAACAGTTGTCTTCTTCAAGGAAAACTTGCTTCCATTAATTCAAAGTTCCTACAATAAATAAAAAATGATGATTGCTTGATGGAATTTGAGTCAACGTGGATATAGTTAGAAATTGACTCAAATTCTTAATTGGTTTGGATTTTTTTTTTTTTTGATAAATTGGTTTATAATTGAGCCTTATAATTAGGTACCGTTGATAGGGATGGCAATGGGGCGGGGTGGGGCCGAAGGATGGGTTCTTCGTCCCCGCCCCGCATGGTTTTGTCTTGCCCCATCCCTGCCCCGCCTCGCATGACGGGGAAAAAATTTTTTTTCCCGCCCCTTTTTATTTTTTTGTTAATTTGCCCTACAATTAGTATAATTTTTTTAATGAAACCTATTTCATTAATAAAAATATACTTAAAATTACAACTAAATTTATCCCATCAAATCAAATCAATTTTTAGAAAAAATTGAATAATATATCCAAGTATTTAACAAGTCAATCACCAAAAAGAATAAAAAAAAAAAAAAAACTCATAGTAAAACGCATAACAAAATAAAGGCAGATAACCACATTGGGTAGAATAAAATAAGCTAATATTAATATGTTATTTAAATAGTAGGGTTTTAGGGTATAGAAAATTTACAGTTATAACCCTTTGCAACTCAGGCAGGGCAGGGGCGGGGGCGAGGTGGGTCTAAAAAGTCTAAACCCATCCCCGCCCCGCCCCGTGGTGCGGGGCTAAAATCTTGCCCCATCCCCTCCCCATCACCTTTGCGGGGCGGGGAAAACCCGCACGAGGCGAAGCGGGGGAGGGGCGGGTTAAGCGGGGCGGGGCAAAATTGCCGTCCCTAACCGTTGAAAAGTGATGTAGGATAGAATCTACTATTTAATTTTTGTAATTATTTAATTTTGGTATTTTTATGTAAAATTCGTTATTTTAGGTTTAGGTTATTTGTTTCCTTATTTTTAGGTGCTTTTAATGCTTTTTAGGTCAAATATGGTTCCTATTATGGTTAGGTATTAGTTAGGAGTTATTTTAGAATATATTTTATTGTCTGTCAAACTTTAAAAAACCTTTAAATAGGCCCCTAAGTCTATAAACATTTTTTTTTTACAATTATTTATTTTAATAAAAATACAGGCTTTTGTCTATTATTTCTCTGGTGGATTCCAGAACCCTTTCTCCTTGTGGATTCAAGGAACTCTCGTGGATTTGAAGTTATATTCAGAAGCAAATGTGTTTTGTTTCTTGTTTTCTAAAAGTAGACATGTTCTACTTCTTGACGCTTACACATCCCACATCACAAAGGAAAAGAGTTGGTACTTTTAGCTCAAAGTCCACCCACATATGGAAAAAAAGGAAATATTTAAATATTAGCTTGAGTTATCTAAAATGGAAAAGAATTATTAGGTGTATTAGGTCTTTGGAATTATGAAAAGTTTGTTTGTATTTGTAGGGTTTTGTTTATTATAAGATTAGCTTTTGATTGAGAGCGGTTATAATCCTTATTGTTGATAGCAGATTTTGGTTAATGTTGCCAATAGCTTGAGTACAAAATGAATAACAATTTATTTTTTCTATAGATGTATTTGAATTTATTAATTCATGGATTTGAATTAATTAGGTGTAAAATGTCATTCTAAATCCAAATATTGCAAGTGTTTTTGTTTAAATAAAACCTCCAAAACTGAGTTTTTCAAATCCATTGATTAAATTCTTAAATTCAAAAACAATACCAAGAAATCTATAATTGTTTTATGGTTGAGGGGCTAAAGTATTTTTTGTGGATTTGTAACGAGCAAAAGTTTTTTCCAGTTGACACCATTCAATCAATAATCAGTGTTTTAATTTGTCTTGCTTAGTTTGATGTGGCAATGAAAATGGTACATTTTTTTTACGGCACTTTTTGGGTCAAAGGGAATACAAGTACATATAGGAATACAAATTACAGATTTACAAGGGGTGATAGCCCAATAGGTCCACTGAACACTTCAATGTGCTCTTGTAATAGTTGTGCCCTAGTACTATTATGGGTAAATTTCACAAACCACCCCTAGGGTTTGTAATAATTACTAAGTTCAAAATATTTTAAAACCTACCAATTTTATCCTCAAAAGACAATTTTGTCCCTGAAGACATTTTAAACCCTAACCCCGTTAACTCACGTCTCATCTCTCTCTCTCTCTCTCTCTTTTGTTTCTCAGTAAACAAGCAACAACAAAAATTCTTGAATGAAACCAACAATCAAAACTCGCTTTCTTTGATGAGGAGGAAAACACAACAAATTTAAACCCAAACCACAAAACATGCAATCAAGAATCAAGAACTGTGACAAAAAATCAGCCTCTCAACTCATAATCCTAATCTAAAACCAAAACTCAATCAATCAAAACATCCTCTTAAGAAAACCCCCAAATTCATAGGCCTTAGCAAGAAATATCTTTGCTCCTCCCTATGGCTTTGTGACCGTCCACCACCAACCACCCCCACAAAAAACCCACCACCGCTAATCGAAACCTAACCATCCCTAACCCACACCACAACACCACCACAAACACCACGAGAGAGAAAACCCAAACCCTTCAATGTTGATCCACACCAAAACCCATGAATCACCACTTAACCACACCACGGCACCGTCGCAAAGACCACGAGAGAGAGAGAAGGGAAAGACTCCAACGCTGATCCACACCAAAATCCACACATCGTCTAGGGCCCTCTGGCTTATAGATTGAAGAGTGGGTTTGGGGTTTTGAGGGAATGAGAATCAAATAGGGAAGAGAGTGATTTTTAATGAGTGGGTTTGGGGTTTGGGGTTTGGGGTTTTGTGGTGGTGTTGGTTGAGGTTCACTGTGGAGGAGCATGGAGGCTCTACTCCATTTAGATCAGTGAGATCAAAGAGGGAAGAGAGTGATTTTTAGTGAAGAGAGTTGATGGTTGAGAAGGCTTAGACTTAGGTTGATCGAAGATAGAATCATGAAGGCTCGGCCGTGGTTGGTTTTTGGTTTTTGGAGATAGCTCCAGATTGGAAAAAATAGAGAGAAGGGAGAGCACGACGTGGGTGAGATGAAAAAAAAATTTGTTTAATAAAACAATGCACAAACGGTGTTAGTGACCTTTAAGGACAAAATAGTCTTTACGGACCAAATTGTTCAATTTTGGAATTTCTTGGACCTAGTTGGTATTAATTCAAACCTCAGGGGTGGTTTGTGGAATTTACCCTACTATTATTTATCTTTGATGACTAGGGCGTTTGGTAACGTTGTTTGTATTTTTTAAGCATACATGTGGGGTGAAAAAATGTGTAAAAATACGTGTAATATTAATTAAAAACTGAAAAGTATTGCTTAAACTACTATACCAATCGGCCCATATTATTTGGTGATTTACTACTAGTATTATTTATCTTTGTTTGATTTAGTGACTTCTCAGCAAAAAAATAAATTTAGGGTCTGTTTGGATACCATTTTTTTTACTAAAACTGAAAACTTATTACTGAAAGTACTATAAATAAAGGTAAAAGTTAGTTGAAATAGTACAGTGTGACCCATAAAAAATAGCAAAAATAAGCCGAATAGTAAAATAATTTATAATTTTCATTGCTTTTCAAACGCACACCTAGTGACTTAAGATCTTCGTATGCCTCTACACATGTACAATACAACAGCAATCTACCAGGAAAGCAATAAGTATTGTTATCTAGTTTATTGTTTAAGCCAAAATTCTAAGAAAGACATTATTAGAGCATTCACATCAGAAATTTTCAAGCTATTCTATTTTACCATCTTAAAACCTACTTTACCATTTATACCACACCATTTTACAACACTCTCAACATCCCAACTTTTATTTTCCTATTCTACACAATAAAATAATATATTCCAAAATCACCATCATTTACAATACAACACATTATTTATTCTTTCTCTCTCATTCTTTCTGTTCAAGAACAACCACAAATTTACTGAAACCACCATCACCCCAAGCATACCACCGTTACACTACACACACCTGACACCACCACCACCACCAGCAACCCATAATCTACCATCAACGCCAACAAAAAAAAAAAAAAAAAAAAAAAAGAGACTATAGCACCAATCCACCATCAACACCAAATGCAATAACCCACGGACCCCACCACCATGAGCAAAGCCTAAACCCATAGCAAGTGAAACCCAGACCCACAGTGGCAAACCTACGGCCACAATCAATAAATACCACCAACCGCAAACCCAAAACAACAAACCCTGTCCACCGCTCACCATAAACCCATACCACTGAACCAACCAACCAGCCACCACCACTGAAAATCTGAAGAACACCACCCGTGGCGGCAGACCTAGACCCACGGCAAACCCAAACCATCGAAACCCACCCATAGCAAACCCCATCAAAACCCATTCCAAAAATCCAACACAATCCCACTGAACAAACCCACATGAAAGAAACCACACCGCCGCCACCCATTGGCCTAAAACCCAAACCCACAACCGCACCAATCCATGTTGGTGCTGTCAACCAAAGAGAGAGAAAGCAAGCCACGCTGCCGCCATCAGCCAGGCCGATCTGCAACAAGAAAGAGAATAAATAATAGGAGTGGTGGCTCGTTGTGGTGTGGTGGTATGGGTTTTGGGTCTGAAGAGAGAAGGAAGAGAGTAGAGAAATAACAAGAGAGAGAGAGAGAGAGAGAGAGAGAGAGAGAGAGAGAGAGAGAGAGAGAGAGAGAAAGTGTTGGAATTGTTTAATAAAAAGTAGGAGAGAGAGAGAGAATTAAATAATAATATTTAATTTTACCATTCAGCTACAGTGCAATTCTACCTTTAGAATTGCACTATAGCACAATTGCAAATTTTTTGTAATTGTTGGCATTTACAAGTTCTGGTGGAGTGGGGATTTTGGGCTTAAATGCTAAAATATGCTTACATTTGGCATTTGGCATTTGGGATGCGAATGGTCTTACTTGCTGGGACATTGTTCTTCAAAGTGGACCTAAAATTATCACCGAACTCTTTCATTTACCATTCTAGCTGTTGCCCAAAAAAAAAAAAAAACCATTTTGGTAGATTGTAATGGGACTAGCAAAGGGGGAAGTATAGTATGAAGATAGAACACACTTTAGTTAGATAGGATACAACTTGAATATGTAATTAGGTATGGAAAAAGAGTTTCTTATTGAATATGTAATTGGGTATTCCTTGACCTCCCATGTGAGGAAAACAAAAGACTTTTAGAAGAACATGAAGTAAGTTTCTTCAAAAGTAGTTTGAGTGTGTATCTTTTTATGTAATAGTGCTAATGGGTGTATCAAGGCTTTGAAATTGGGGGTAACAGTTGTCTTCTTTAAAGAAAACTTGCTTCCATTAAGGCAAAGTTCCTACAACAAATAAAAAATGATGATTGCTTGAAGGAATTTGAGTTAATGTGGAAATTGTTAGAAATTGACTCAAATTCTTAATTGGTTTGGTTTAGTTTTTTTGGTTTGAATGAAAAAAAATAATCCTTGAGATGGAATTAAAGTTTCTTATTGAATTAATAATTGAGCCTTATAAATAGGTATTATTGCAAAGGAAAATGGTTGGAAGTTTTAGCTTAAAGTCTACCCACATAAGGAGAGGAAAAGACTATTAGAACAACACAAAGTAGTTTTGTAATATTTGAAGATTAGTTTGAGTATTTATCTAATTTCAATGTGAAATAATTATTAGGTGTATTAGGTCTTTGGAATTATGAGTTTGTATTTGTGATAGGTTTTGTTTATGTTTCTGATATATGTGAGTGTTGTATGTTATGTAAGTGAGTTTGGTTCATGAGATTTGATTGAGAGTGGTTGTAACCTCTATTCTTTATAGTGGATTTTGGTTTGCATTGCCAATAGCTTGAGTATAAAATGAATAACAATTCTTTTTTTCTATGGATGTATTTGAATTTATTAATTGGTAGATTTGAAATAATTAGGTGTAAAATGTCACTTTAAATCCAAATATCACAAGTGTTTTCAAGGGCGGCAACACTGTCTTGAAATTTTTATATATATATATATATATATAAAATAATTTAAAATTTTATATTTGCCTACCCTTCAAAAAAATTTGGAAACACCTTCAGTTTTTTTTTATGCCAATAAAATTAAAATTTGCTTCATAATTTGTTCTACTTAACAATATATTGGGGCTTTCAAGCAAAAAAAAAGCTCAAAAAAAAAATTGAACTAAAATCTGAAAAAAAAAAAAAAATTATAACATAGCAAACCCAAATGCCCAATAGACCCCAAGAAAAAAAAGCCCAAGATCAATCTCTTTTATTAAATTATGTAATTTATGCTTATTAAGTAACACTCTAAGAAAATTCCTACAGCCGTCACGAAGTGTTTTTGTTTAAATAAAATCTTCAAAACCCAAATCATCATGTGTTAAATTTATACAAACAATTATTGTTTTAATCCATTGATTAAGTTCTTAAATCCAAAAACAATCGCAAGAAATCTGCCTTAGGTTGAGGGACTATACCATTTTTCTTGGATTTGTACCGAGCAAAGTTTTTTTTTTTTTTTTCAGTGGGACACCATAAATCAGTGTTTCAATCTGTCTTGCTTACTTGGGCGTGGCAATGAAAATGGCACCTTTTGGGTCAAAGGGAATACAAGTACATATAAGAATGCAATGAATGATAGCCCAATTAGGAATGGCAACGGGTCGGGTTCGGGCCGGGTTTTTACATACCCGGACCCGACCCGCGGGGCAAAACCCGAGACCCGAACCCGGCCCGATTATTAATCGGGTTTTTTTTCCGGGGCCCAAACCCGCCCCGCCGGGCTCCACGGGCCCCGTTTATCTCTTGGGCCCAAATCTAGCCCAACCAAAAAAAAAAAAAAAATTTGAAGCCAATTACAATTTTTTTTCTAGATTCAAACCCATTTAGTCAAGTCCACAAGGTTACTAATATGATATATATATATATATATATGAATATATATGTGTGTGTATATATATATATATATATATATGTGTGTGTATATATATGTGTGTGTATATATATATATATATAAGAGGGGGTTTAGTAATTTAATATAACGGGGTTTTTATCCGGGCCGGATTTCGGGTCGGGTTTCGGATTTTTTTTTAAAAAAACCCGGACCCGACCCGGACCCGACCCGGATTTGCTTCGGGTTTTTTTTTTTAAAAACCCATATCCGACCCTATTCTTTATCGGACCGGGTAAAATCCGGCCCATTAGGGTCGGGCCGGGCCGGGTATCTGCGGGTCGGATCTAAATTGCCATCCCTAAGCCCAATAAGTCCACAGTCCACTGAACAGTTCAATGTCCGTACTCTGTTAATAGTAGTACACTACACACTAGTACTATTGTTTTTGATAGATTAATATTACACTAGTACTAATATTTATCTTTGATGACTGAATAATCATATTTGGTGATTTGGTTCTTCGTTCAATTTAGCATATGGTTAGGGATTATATTCTGAATTATAATGTAATATTAATCTATCATACGAAGTTCTCACCCAGCATTATAAAAGTTGCTTGATATGTTGGTGCTGGAATAAAGGCCTCATCAAGATGTCAAGAATAGCAATTTCAGCGTGTTTCATGAAACTCAAAACTACAATCTACAGTAACAGTTTTAGTGCTGGGGACCCAATAAGTCTAAAACAAATGTTGTTTGATTTAGTGACTTATCATTATTATTGTTTTTTTATAAGGTTTGATTTAGTGACTTAAGATCTTCTTATGCCTCTACATACAAACAATACAACAGCAATCTACCAGGAAAGCAACAAAGTATTGTTTAATTTGTTTCTCATATTTAGTTTACTGTTTTAAGTCGCAATTGACTAAGAAAGACATTATTAATTGCTGAGACATTGTTCTTCAAAGTGGAGCTAAAATTATCTCCAAACTCTTTCATTTTCCATTCTAGGTGCTGAAAATAACACCATTTTGGTAGAATTGTGACAAGACTAACAAGGGAGGAAGTATAGTATGAAGATAAAACACACTTAGAATTGGACAAGCATCCGTATCTTAATGTATCTAGTTTCACTGGACATTGAACACAAGCTCTTGATACTGTTGTCCAAAGTGGACTATAAATTATCACCAACCTCTTTGATCTATCATTAAAGCTGCTGCAAATAAAGTAACACCATTCTGCAAGATTGAAAAGGGACTAGGAAAGGGGGGAAGTATTGTATTAAGCTAGAATCACAGAACACAGTTAGATTTGACAATGTTGTCCTTTCGGCCTAAAATTTTATCTAAATCCTATTTATAAGATAGGGTGTGAGTTATAAGGACTGTCACAGACTCACAGTCACTGGCCTGATTATCTTGTAGGGCCTCATATGCGGGCCTATGTCAGCGGGCCATATACATTGGACAAAAAATAGTACAAAGATAGAGTCTTTTATTAATAATTAGAGAGCAGGTGTTGAAAATGGAACAAGATTGCATTACATCTCATAAAAAAAAATTTGTATCACATCCAATGGGCCCTAATAATAAGTTCAACTGTGAGTTCCAATTTACTCACCAAAAAAAAAAAATAAATAAGTTTCAGTTAGCTCAACTGGTAAAATATTTAATGATTGAATAAAAAAATTAGGGTTTAATTTTCGTTTACACAAAAAACTGATTAATGTCTTAATTTAATAATAAAAATAGCAATCATCAAAAATGGATACTTATTGTAGGGTCTCGTATGCGGGCCTATGTACATTTCTTTTTGTTTTTTGGTCAATGGGCCATAATTTACTTTACAAAAATGGTATTAAGATAGTCTTATTTTGACAATTAGAGGGATATTTAATTGGAAGAAGATTGTATCACGTCTCATTAAAAAAAAAAAAAAAAAGATTGTATCACATCTAATGGGCCATAATAATAATAATTTAAAAGTACGTTCCAATTAACTCAATTAGTAAAATCTCTAATAGTTGAATAAAATATCTGAAATTCGATCCTCGTGTATACCAAAAACCGATTAGTGTCTTGGTCTAATGATAAGAAAGGCAATTATCAAAAACAAACATCAAACGTGAGTTCCAATTCACTAAAAAAAAAGTGAGTTTCAGTTAGCTCAACTGGAAAAATCTTTAATGATTGAATAAAAAATTTAGGATTCAATTTTCGCCTACACAAAAAACCGATTGATATTTTAATTTGATAATAAAAATAGCAGTCATCAAAAACGGACATTTATTGTAGGGCCTCGTATGCGGGCCTATGTACAATTCTTTTCGTTTTTTGGTCAATGGCCATATACACTTGACAAAAATGGTATTAAGATAGTCTTACATTGACAATGAGAGAGATGTCTAATTGGAAGAAGATTGTATCACATCTCATCAAAAAAGAAAAAAAGAAAAAAGATTGTATCACATCTAATGGGCCATAATAATAATTTAAAAGTACGTTCCAATTAACTCAACTGATAAAGTCTCTAATAATTAAATAAAAGATCTGAAATTCGATCCCAAGGTACACCAAAAACCAATTAATGTCTTGGTCTAATGATAAGGAAGGTAATTATCAAAAACAGATATCATGGGTTGAAACTCTATCAAAATAATAATAATAATAATAAGTTCTAACATTCCATTAAAATATAAAACAAAAAAGTAAAAGTAAAAATAAAATCTGATGTCCTAAGTTTTTTTTTTTTAATTAATAATAATTATATTCAAGAAAGATGGGAGGGTTCAAAGATATTTCTACTTTCATAACTTAAGGGCCATCCCCAACTAAAACAAGCAACCTAACTTGCAACAGTATCGATCGACTATCCTAAGTTCTTCATCGTTTTTTCCTTCTCGACAAATCCTAATGCAAAGTTTTATAATCTATATAAAACCTTATATAATTTATAATACAAAGTTAATTATAGTTATACACCGTAATAAATTATTAATGATCATTTGTTATCTATATTCTAAACTTCAAATTAGCAACAAAAAAAAAAAAAAAACATTCTAAACTTCAAAATTCTATTATTGATATTATAATTTGAAATTAATTTGCAATATCTAACATACCATTTAAATCAATGTCTAATCTTATGTTTTGGCTGGAATAAGAGGCAAAAGGAGGGGAAGAGTCTAAGCCACCATTCTCCTCCCTTTCTCTTTTGTCCTAGTTAATAGATTAATGGTTTTCTCAAAAAAAAAAAAAAAGATTAATGGACAAATATCAATCCTAAACCATGAAACTATTAGTATACTCACTCTAAATTATAAATCGTTTGTAATTATCACCTGATTCGAAATTTATCTATTGATAATTTGGACATTGATTAAGACAATGATGGATAATTTAATAGTACAAATTTATATTGAATGAAGATTTGTTTTTTTTTTTTTTTTGAGAAGATGTTAATTGCAAGCTTTTTATAAATTTTTGTGTATATTATAATTGTCCTCACAATTTATAGTGAATAATTAGGCAGGTTGAACATGAACCTCCACGTCCAATTCTTTGGTTAGGATATAATAATAAACTCTTCACTAGTTTTTACTTTTTACACATGTATGCATGCTCCCACACATGTGCGCATGCCCTCGTGCTTGCGCGCGCGCGCACACACACACACACAACTCTTCACTAGTCCTCACATTTTGGGTAATGAATATTGAAATTAAATTTCAAACATTATTAGCAACTAGCTTATAACTCCATGCATATACATAGATACACTTAAAAATATACTATAAAATACATAATATAATTCCTATAAATATAATTTAAATGCTATTGATAATCATTTTTATTTTTTGTTAATTCTTTAAAAAAAATTATAAGGATATTATTAGGTATAAAATGTAAATTGTCCATTTTTTATTTTTTATTTTTTAGAAACAAACACACACACACACACACACAAGGGAAAGGAAAAAGAATTTTAACACAAAAGCACACCACAACTCCACTCAAAAGTTATGATAACTTTTAGGGGTGGGTGGAGCAAGTTATACTACACACAACACACTCTTTTAAGCAATGTGGGACAATTACCCATTCTTTTTTTTTTTTTTTTAGAAACAAACACACACACACACACACAAAGGAGAGGGAAAGGGGTTCTAACACAAAGGCACACCACAACTCTACTCAAAAGTCATGGTAATTTTTAAGGGGGGGTGGAGCAAGTTATACTACACACAACACACTCTCTTAACTAATGTGGAACAATTACCCTTTTTTTTTTTTTAGAAACAAACACACACACACAAGGGAGAGGGAAAGGGGTTCTACCACAAAGACACACCACAAATCCACTTAAAAAAAATTATTGCGAAGAACCTTTTTTTTTTTTTTTATGATTCATTTACTCTAGATCCTTTAGTTTTTGTTCTTTATAACTCACTTAAATGAATATCTATGATATGGTTCCACATTTGATTCTAAAATTAAGAAATAAAACTCTTTAAGAATAAATAATTTAGGACACAGCGCAAAATTGAAACTTTATTTTGGAATTCTAATTTGTGTTTTTCTCAGCTTCACCTATTTTATATATATATATATATATATATATGAACATATATGTATATAGATATTAATAGTATAATGTATAAGATATTGAATACATGCACATTTCATTCAAGTCAGAATTGCAAAAAATTATTTTTTAAATATGACATATAAAATTGACATTAAAAAATTTAATAGTTGCATATATTACAAATTTGAACAAAAAAATTGGGCCTAAAAGAACTACTATATATGTTAAGTTATTATTTTATTATATTCTAAATTTTTATGGGATATATTCTAATTTATTAGTATTCTTACGTTGCCTTAATATAGTTTTATAAGATGTTATAATAAATCAACTAATTGAGTATTTATTAGATTTATATACTCTTATTTTTTAGTTGTATTTTTAAGTGAAATATATAAAAATGAATGAATAAAATGATATTTAATATATTCTTTCATTCACTTACTTGTCTTGGAAAAGACAAAATAACAAATGGTGTTTATTGTTTCATATTATTATAATTTAAAATAATTTTACTTTAATTTATATGAAATCTAATATGAATACATAAAAATATATTATATATGACAATAATATCTACTCATTTAATTATAAAAACTATAAAGAATATTCAATCTCATAATAAAATTATGAAAATACATAAATAAATTAAAAATATTGATTTTTCTTGGGAACTTTGAAAAGCATTTAGGTTCTTATTTATTTTTATTTTTTGGATAAAACGAATTCATTACATACTAATAATTTTCTTACAAAATAACTCAACCTATCCAAAGCCAATAAATTCTCTATACCACAAATGGTAGGTTAGCAAAAATAAAATCATCGGTAGATTCAGTACGTTGAGAGGTACCAAATTTAGCCAATAAATTAACACATTAGTTGGCTCATCCGAAGATGTGATTGTCAAGTTAAAAATAGTATCACCCTGAGCTCTACATCCAGCGCAACACAAATCGGTCTAATCCCAAGCTATTTTTCTTTTTATTTTTTGAGATAGTTTCAACCCGGCATCTCCTTTTGATAATAACTATTTATTATTAAATCAAGACACCAATTAGTTTTTTGTAAAGACAGGAATTGAATCTCAAATCTCTTATTCAACCATGAGAGACTTTACTAGTTAAGTTAATTGGAACCCATCATCAAGGACTTTAATCCTAGGGGTGACAAAACTGGACACAACCTGCAAACCCGACACGACACAACATGAAATTAGTAGGTTATGAGTTGAGGCTTAATGGGTTCGTGTCATATTCGTGATGACATGACTAACTCGTTTAATAAACGAGTTGGGTTAGTGTCTATCACATGAAACCCGTTTGACCTGTTTAATTAAATGGTATTTTGTCAATATACCCTTCAAACTCTAGGTATATAAACTTATTAGTTGTTGTGGTTTATTTTATTTGACATATTATGATAGATTATTTATGATATTAAGATATGTTTTAGTTTTGAATAATTATTTGTGATGCAGTTACTCGATAGTTATTAATTTTAACATATATATATATATATAAATATTTAACATATATTTTATACATTTATAATTATAAAAATGTAAAAAAATACAAACATACAGTATATATTGTATGATTTGGAGATTGAAAAGGGTCAACATGAAGCTAAAAGAATATGCAGCTAAAAAAAAAAGTGTACGAGACGAGAGTAATCAGCGGTCCAAAGGAATATACGGAAGGTCCAAAGGCAAAAAAGGCAAAATCTCATGAACCCAACCCAACAACAACATTTCAGCATAGCCTCACCCTTACCTCACGCTCTCCGAGTCTCCGAGTACATATAACAACAACACTTAAAAGAGTTTAGAGAAGTTCAGATTTCTAACTCACTCACAAATCACAATATATATAATAAGACAAACAAAACCGCCTCAACGTCAAGCTCTACTCTCTCTCTCTCTCTCTCTCTCTCTAGATCTCTCTCTCTTTCTCTCTCTCGGGGAGTGAAACTCGAAGCTCCGATCGGCACCATGGGTAAGCTTTTCGTTTCCTTCACTTCGATTATTGTTATTAGTTTAAATCTAATGGAAAAAAAAAGGTTCAGATTGTTCTTCGATTCGTATTTCATTTTCATTTCGAATCGCAAAAGCTTCTTTCGGATTTGTTTTTGTTTTTTATTTAAATCTAATAAAAAAGGTTCGGATTAGTTTCATTTTGAATCGCTGGAGCTTCTTTCGGATATATTTTTTTTTTTTGAATCTGATGTGGTTTTGGTTTTGATTTTGATGATGATGATCGCAGCTAGTGAGAATCCATTCAAGAGCATATTGAAGACGCTAGAGAAGCCAGGCGGTGGTGAATTCGGCAAGTACTACAGCTTGACAGCTCTCAATGATCCGAGAATCGGTTAGTAGTAGTATTTCCGTTTGGTTACTGAGAAAAATTGCTAGGAAAATCCAGGTAAGATCTTATGGTTTATGGTACTCTTAGGCCTAATTGATCCGTTGGACTTGGACTAGTTGAAGTAGCTTTTTATTTTTGTTTTCGTAGCTCTCAATATTGATTTAATTTAAATTTCTTTATGTTAGGTTAATTAATTGATACGTTAGGTATAGTAGATCAATTACGAATGATTACATTAATATACATATAAATATATACATATTATAATATGAATGTATTGGATTTTATTATTTTAGTAATGATATAATAATCCTGCTCAAAATGTTGTGATCAATATGAGAGTTTAGATGAAAATGTTAAAAACTATTTTGTAATTATACTAATATTTATTGTAAACAGCATTAGCCGACCCCAAAAAAATTTGAGATTAATGCGTAGTTAAACTGATATATATTGTAATCGGCATTAAGTGATTTTTAATTAGAACTATTAATTGATTTATTTTTTTCAGTGGAATGGTGTTGCCTGTTTGGTGTATATTTTTAGACTTTTGATGATTCAATTGATGTTTTTGTGTTGCAGATAAACTTCCTTACTCTATTAAGATACTTCTCGAATCGGCAATTCGTAATTGTGATGAGTTTCAGGTTAAGAGTAAGGATGTTGAGAAGATTATTGATTGGGAGAACTCCGCTCCCAAACAGGTCGAAATCCCATTCAAGCCTGCTAGAGTGCTTTTGCAGGTGAGCTAAGAATAGTGATTTGATCTTGTTCTATGAGATTTTGGGGAATGTTATCTATGAAAGGTTGAAATCATTGTGATATATATCTTGTGCTCAGGATTTCACTGGGGTACCTGCTGTTGTTGATCTTGCTTGCATGCGAGATGCTATGAACAGGCTTGGTGGTGATTCTAATAAAATTAACCCTTTGGTGAGTTACCCATGGATTGATTCAGATTGGCATATCTAGTTCTTTATTTTTTTAAAGCTTCTGATTGATTGATTTTTTCCTTTGGTTTCGTGTTTATGGGAGAGTGCCAATCAATACAAGGCTATATAGTTGATTTGGTGTAGTGGTGAACATGTTTTAGAGATGGTAATATTAACATCCTCTAAATGCAGGTTCCTGTAGATCTTGTCATTGATCACTCGGTTCAGGTTGATGTGGCGAAATCAGAAAATGCGGTGCAAAAAAATATGGAATTTGAATTCCATCGAAACAGTGAGAGATTTGGTTTTCTCAAATGGGGTTCAAATGCATTTCATAACATGCTCGTTGTTCCTCCTGGATCAGGGATAGTTCACCAGGTAATTGCATCATTTGAGGAGTGCACTTGATACTGCTTTGCTATAGATGCATCTTGTTATGATCTGTGGTCTGTTAGGTTTGTGAAGATCAATTTCTGGTATCTTTCTGCAATTCCCGTAATCTTGCAGTGAATTTGAGGTTTGTGATGTTGATTACAGGTCAATCTTGAATACCTTGGCAGAGTCGTCTTCAACACAGACGGCATGCTTTACCCTGATAGTGTTGTTGGAACAGATTCTCACACAACTATGATAGATGGATTGGGTGTTGCTGGATGGGGAGTTGGCGGGATAGAAGCAGAAGCTACTATGCTTGGCCAGGTAAAAAAGAGTTTGACAAGCAATTCTGTATGACTGTATCTCATTATTGGAGCTGGAAAATGGAATGTTTCTTTGTTTGAATGCTTAAATGTTTAAATAACACAAATTTGTTTCTGCAATATTCTTGTAGATATCAACTCTTTTGTTGCCTATATTGGAATAATTCATGAACACAAACACACATATTTGAAATAATTCAGAGCAAATATTTATTTTTATAGTTTTCATTTTTATGCAGCCCATGAGCATGGTCCTGCCTGGTGTGGTGGGGTTTAAATTATTAGGAAAACTGAGAGAAGGTGTGACAGCTACTGACTTGGTTTTGACAGTAACTCAAATGCTTAGGAAGCATGGAGTTGTTGGCAAGTTTGTGGAGTTCTATGGTAAGCCCATTAAATTAATTATGTTCAAGTTCTATTTTAGCAATTTTGGCGGTCATTATTGTCTGTTTTTCCAATCTATCTAACAGTAGATGTTGGCCTTTACTCTCTTACGCAGGGCAAGGCATGAGTAAATTGTCACTAGCAGACCGTGCCACTATTGCCAATATGTCTCCCGAGTATGGTGCAACCATGGGCTTCTTTCCTGTGGATCATGTTACTCTGCAATATCTGAAATTGACTGGCAGAAGTGATGACACTGTAAGACATTATTGAATCATTTTATTGTTCTTTCCTTTTTGACATAAATTAACTTGTAAATTCTCATGCAGATTGCTATGATTGAATCCTATTTACGGGCTATTAAGATGTTTGTTGACTATAGCGAGGTATGCATACAACTTATGTTAGACACAACATTCCTGCAGTGTATACAATAACATGGGTTCTGACTATAAATCTGCTGCCTGAACTCAGCCCCAAGTTGAGAGAGTTTACTCCTCTTATCTAGTGCTTAATCTTGAAGACGTTGAACCTTGTATATCTGGTCCAAAGAGGTACATTTTACAATATAATTTTTAACTTTCAGTCGCACACTTAATATGAACTGTACCATTTTCAATCTTCCATGATTTGCCACTCAAAATCAGATTCTTTGCAGGCCGCATGATCGAGTTCCTCTAAAAGAAATGAAAGCGGACTGGCAAGGATGCTTAGATAATAGAGTTGGTTTCAAGGTAGTAACTATTTCAAACTTGTAGAAAATCGTGGTTAATTTTCAGGGTCATTAAGTTGCCAAGTGCATAGTTGTGTGGGACTACTCAAGTGTATTCCAGAATTTTATTCTGGCACTGCTAAACATTGCATGAGAAAAAAAAAACCTATAAATATTGGAGAAAAATATCATTCTACATTGAGTGTTAAGAAATACTATATTATGTCCATAGCTTCAAAATTGAAAAGAACATAAGTAAATGTATCCTCTTTTCTAAGATTATGTTAAGGATAGGAAGTATATAAAACAAATACTTGAGAAAGATCATAAATGTGTCAGTCCTGTAGTAACACGAAGATGAATATAATTAGTATATTTATAATAATAACAATCTACTAATGGGGTGGTTCCAGGATGTCACTTCCATATTAGGCCCAGTCCACATGGAATTCTCAGTTTTACCTAAAAATGGTTAGCAATGTTTTTTTAATTTTTAGACTTGCTGCAGAAGAAGTGTAAAATTGTGAAGCTATAAGGGAGAAGCATCAGAGCTTGATCCATTCACCTTCCCCAAATAATGTGATTCATATCTGTTTTTCAATTTCTGGGGACAATCCATTACTTTGTTGTCAATGATTTCTTTCCTTCTTGCACTTTTGGCTTTGTGCTAGCATCTGCATGTTTCCTTTATTATTTTCTGTCCGGTGAATTGGGTATTTATACATGCACATAGTGTGTTACCATGGGACTGTTACTTAATATAATAGTTACCACTGCCTCCCTCTTCTCTTTGTGCTTACTTTTCTTGCATGATATATAACAGGGTTTTGCTGTACCGAAGGAATCTCAAAACAAAGTTGCAGAGTTCACATTTCATGGGACCCCAGCGCAGCTTAGGCATGGCGATGTTGTTATTGCTGCTATCACTAGTTGCACAAATACTTCCAATCCTAGTGTAATGCTTGGAGCTGCACTGGTTGCAAAGAAAGCCTGTGAACTTGGATTGGAGGTTAGTTGTCTCTACCTTTGTGTGCCTTTTCATGTTCCCCTACACTAGTTGTCCTTATGGGTAATAAGCAAAGAAAGTATGCAAGATTCCATAAGAAGATCTGTCTGAAGAGATAGTTAAAAAATTTTGTGTTAGATGAACTGCATTAGCAAGCACTCAGTGTGGGATAGCGTGAGATATTCTAAAAGACTCCACATGTCTATTTGGAATACCGTGTGACTGATGATGTTGGTTGGATATTTGTTTTGTCTGCTTTGTTGTTCAATCACGTGAAGTTTTGCATTCAAGATTTTTTTTTTCCCTTTTTTGATGAGTAATAGAAGTTTTGTAAGTAGTAAAAGTACTTCATGTTCACGATAATGAACAAAAGGTACTAGAAACAATTACAAGCAAATCAAAAGAAATTGTTGAAGGCAAAGCAGTGAGTGTTTGAGTGTGCATATTATATCAATTGTTTTGCGCTTACATATGTTGATATATCTTTTATCAGGTGAAGCCATGGATTAAGACCAGTCTTGCTCCAGGTTCTGGTGTAGTAACCAAATACTTGCTAAAGAGGTACTTTTTAGGTGATTTAAAATGCCATATTCAGAATACACTAATGCACATCCATATGCATAATTCCTGAGTCATATTATGTCTGCAGTGACTTGCAGAAGTATTTAAATCAGCTAGGATTTCATATAGTTGGGTATGGTTGCACAACTTGTATTGGAAATTCAGGAGATCTTGATGAAGCTGTGGCATCAGCAATTACTGAAAATGGTAGATATTTTGTTGTGCTTAGTGCTTGTTTGGATGCCATTTATAAGAGTTTTTCAAGGTGAAGATGTTGATCTTGTGCATAATTCCAGATATTGTAGCAGCAGCTGTATTGTCTGGAAATAGGAATTTTGAGGGTCGTGTGCATCCTTTAACAAGGGCTAATTATCTTGGTTCTCCTCCACTTGTGGTTGCATATGCTCTTGCTGGGACGGTATGTTGCTTGTATCTTTGCGTATCTTTGCAAACACGTGCACTTGAGATTATCTCTCATTTGGGGACAATGGTGCAGGTAAATATTGATTTTGAAACAGAACCAATCGGGTTGGGGAAAGATGGAAAGAAGATATTTTTCAGGGACATTTGGCCATCCAATGAAGAAGTAGCAAATGTGAGTTGTTCAACTTGCTTAAGTATGACTTTTACATCCAGATTTAAAGATCATTAGCATTCTCATTTTTCTTTTTTCAAATCCTTTCTTCAGGCTGTACAATCAAGTGTGCTGCCTGATATGTTTAGAGCTACATATGATGCAATCACGAAGGGAAATCCCATGTGGAATCAATTATCAGTACCTTCTGGCACTCTCTATGCCTGGGACCCAAAATCAACTTACATACATGAGCCACCATATTTTGCAGATATGAGTATGTCTCCTCCGGGCCCTCATGGAGTAAGAAATGCTTACTGCTTGCTCAACTTTGGCGATAGCATTACGACTGACCACATCTCACCAGCTGGTAGCATCCATAGAGACAGTCCAGCAGCCAGATACCTTCTGGAACGCGGGGTTGACAGGAGAGAATTCAACTCTTATGGAAGTCGTCGTGGTAATGATGAGGTGATGGCAAGGGGCACTTTTGCCAATATTCGCATTGTCAACAAACTATTGAAAGGAGAAGTTGGACCAAAAACCATTCATATTCCAACTGGCGAGAAACTGTCTGTGTTTGATGCTGCCGTGGTAATTTCCTCTAAGCTCACTTTTTACATATGGTTGTTAATAAATTATATTTAGCCTCTAATTCATGAACAAAAATATTGAAAGGAATGTTTAAAATTATTAAATATTGCCCTACGTATGCTCCACCATTGGTGCCATCCAAACTAACTTAAATTTTCATGTAGGATTATCAGTCTTTTAGTTGTGATACATGGGTTTGTCACTGAATCCTAGTTTAACCAGTGATGTTCATTGAGGACTTTCATTCACTGTACGGTGGTCCATGTGCTGGATACTCTTTACCACCCTGTTGAGTCTTATAAGTCAGTTTAGAAACTGATTAATTTAATGCTTTTGATTGCTGCCCAAGTTTTTATCTTTTAACTTTGTAAAGCACTCCTTAGAAGAATTCAGAAACGTGTGTATCAGTTTTTTAAATTCTTTTTATTTACAGAAATACAAGAGTGAAGGGCATGATACGATAATTCTGGCGGGTGCTGAGTATGGGAGTGGAAGTTCTCGTGATTGGGCTGCCAAGGGACCAATGCTACTGGTACACCTTATATAGTATTTCATTTCATTCAATTTCCAGTTTGTTTACAGGCTGAAAATAAAATTTTCAGTTTGTTTCGGCTTTAATATGATGGCTTTAAATTATAATTGTCCCCAGGGTGTGAAAGCAGTGATAGCAAAGACCTTTGAGCGTATTCATCGTAGTAATTTGGTGGGGATGGGTGTCATTCCACTATGTTTTAAGGCTGGGGAGGATGCCGACACTCTTGGGTTGACTGGCCATGAACAATATACCATTGATCTTCCAAGCAGTGTGAATGAAATTAGACCAGGTCAAGACGTCGCAGTGGTGACCGACAATGGCAAATCATTCACATGTACACTAAGATTTGATACCGAGGTAACAGATTAGACCAGCCTTTTGTCATTATTTTGTGTCTTATCACAGATGAAAGTTTTGGTTTCTTAAAATTTTTCATTCAAACATAATGTTTTTTTTAGGGGGTTTGAATAACACAAAGTTTCGGTTACTTTCATACAGGTGGAACTGGCATATTTCGATCATGGAGGGATTCTACAATATGCCATCCGAAACTTGATCAATGCAAAGCATTGAATTAGCCGCGTAAATCAGCAAGCCATGTTGATGGGTTTGTGCCTGCCTCTAATTTTTGGCCATCCAAATAATCCATATGGGCTGGGAAACACACATAACGTTGTTTCGGATTTGGAGCATACCCTAAGCTAATTTTATGAATAAAATGTAAGGAATTGGTGGAAATTTCCTTGTGTTTGACATGAATGGATCATTTACAATACGAAATTCCCAATAGTATTTGATTCAGTGTTCAGCCTCATGATCTCCCCCATTTATTTAATGTTGGAGTTTGATTACAGGTAAAAAAAAAAGGCTTGTAATGCCACTTTAATTTGATAGATTGAGGACGCCAACTACTTGCATGAATGAATTCTCATATGATTTTACCGCCTCCCAAACCTGATTTGATTATTGAGTAATGCTCAGGACACAGTTGTGCACTTTTCTGTGTCCTGAGCATTACATTGATAATTTCCCATTGCCAAACCTCATTCATTTATGACATATAACGTGCCTTTGCAAAGGATAAAGTATCTATGGCTCGCCTCACATTTTGTAAACCCAATAAGTCTATGGAACCGATATGTTGTGAAGGGGCGTTTCATATGCTCTCTATCTCCTAAGATAAATATTCCTTGAAAAGACATTGATGCATGCAGCATCATCTTTCAAAACATTTTCATTGTTCCTAGAAACAAGGTACATTTCTCCATTGCTGGGCACTGGTCAAGTCATGGCAGTCCTTTGGTTTTTTTTTTTTAAAACAAAGTCATGATAGTCCTATCAGGGCTCTAATTCCAATAGTAAATGGGCAGTCAGCTTAACAAACTGACATACATGTACCAAAGAAATATAAAATGAAAACACATTATATATTCACAAACAGAAATAAATGTACCAAAGAAATATAAAAGAAAGCACATTATCTTCATTGATTGTAATATTCTGTTTCTCAAAGGGCACGTTTCTTATCAACAAATGTTCTAAACCTATTTGATGATTTAAACGCCCATAAACTTTTTCATTTATTATTATATCGGTGGTCATAAAAATCTAAAGGGCTCACAAGTAAAAAAATGCAAGTTAGCAAAAGGTGGAACTACATCAAAATTATGGCAAATTTATAGCATGAAGGCGTCGAGCTGGTATACAAGGTTACATACGAGACTTTTAAGCCCAAAAGCGCTGGAGCTCTGACTGAGAGATAAAAGTACAACAATGAGATTAGAACTCATTTAAACCTGCCCAAGAAACAAGCATTAAGGACACCTAACAGATTTTCAATTGAGGATAAATATTATTATAATCCAAACCAACCAAGCAATTTCTAATTCTAAAACATATCACATAAAAAAATGTAAAAGATAAGAAATCAAATAGAAAATGGATTGGTTTTTTCAACTAATAGATTCATTTATCAAGATTGCAGCTTCTCGCATCAAACAGCCTGACCTTACCTATATAACCAGGTTTTTTAGCTTTTCTTTCTTTATTAATTTGTTTTTATTTAAACAAGACATCAATCCAGTGGTCTCCAGCATCAAAATTACAAGAAATTTTTTAAAATAATATCAGATGCATTGCAAGGCTCAAAAAAATTTCCAGTGCCCCAGATTAAAAATCCTTTCATTTTCTTCAAAAAAGGCCGAAGATAAACTGCTGATCAGGCCCTTCAGTGTATGACTAGCGGGCTTGTAGAAGAACTAAAAACTACAAAAGAAGAACAAGCTTCACAAACACAAATTGCATGCTCAAAATTGTGTTCGGATAATCTTTTTTTGATAATTGGGTAGTTGAGGGAGGGGGGGATTTGAACTAGTTCTTTTTATTATTATTATTATTATTATTTTAAAGTAAAACTAGTTCAAATATTGTTAGATTGTTGACTGCATATCCAGGCTAGTAGCAAATGAAATGCAAAGATAAACTAACTACAAACAAAACCCACACAATCAATCACCATGAAAGCTAGCATGATGGCCTAAAATCATCAAGCTTTAATATAAATATTAGAAGACCATATAGACCATATCAATATTTGTTCCTGTTGTTTCAGTTGCGGCTTTACTAATAACAGTAGGAGTTAAAACTTAAAATCTAGAGTTTTTTAGTTATTCAAACACAACTTTTCCTATCAAATATTGAAAACTTCTTCTGGTCTCAATTTCAAGTCCAACCACAAAGCTAAACCCTATGCATGTCATTTGCAAGATATTCATTTTAAATCATGCTTTGTGGAATTTACATTTGTAAAACACCAGCCATCATCAAGGATGTTAGATTACATGATTAAATTCACAATTTCTTAACTTAAACCTTTTGGGAAAATCAATTATTTATCTTTGCATTAGAGCAGGAGGTCTTAGGTTCAAGCCCCGTCTCCACCTTAGCTCCCATTTAAAAAATTCTTAGGTTCATCATTTCCTAAATACTTAAGCTTTTGGAACAATTAGTAATTTATCAAAGGACTTAACCATTTATAACACCAACTTATCATTCTCAAGTTTTATGTTTCACTTTTAATTTCAGGAAGAAAATGGTGTAAATTGTAGGTAAACAAAATAACAGAATATCCTGATAGATGCTTGTCAACAGCATATCAGCTTCACTTTATGTCAAGATCTAGATGTATGCAACAATCAATATCTTGATCTTTGTATATAAACACATGTTGTGTATCAAGTATCAACTCATATGTATTTCTATTTCTAATAACCACTAAATTGCTAATTAAAAATTAGATACTAAAGATTTCTTAATAATCTATTCTGGGAATACAAAATTACCTTTAACACGGTAGCTCAAATCTTGTACTCATTTACACGCACCCATTTTGTAGCTGACCACTTGTTCCCCTTGATCACAGGGCAACCACCTGAACAAAACAGAAGAATAGAACTCATCATTAACAATTGAATGACGACTCAGCATTTTGTGAATAATTAACTAATAAAATGATAATTAAGATGTGCCTCATAAAATGCAGTAGTACACACACAAGGGAAATGCCACTCCTTCAAAATATGAAGGCATATTGGCCTGGAAATGAGTGAAAAGTGAAAAACTGAACTAGGTGCTTCAGCATCCGAATGATTAACAATGATAACTAACCGTGCAAACTTGATGGATCTAGAGTAGCATCAGGCTTCATGCTCCAGAAAAGCAAAGCATCACCCATTTTTGGTTTAACAGAAAGTCCTTCTTTTCCGCAATCAGATAGCTCATTCCACCAAGGCACCGCGCTAATATTCCCCTTGGCCGAAGGAAACACTGTCTCACCCCCTTCTTCAACGTCTGAGCTGTACCATTATGAAAGAAGATACTTTATTGAAAGAAAATACTTGGGCCTCCAAAAATTTACAAGGCAGAAATTTTTGTCACTTACAGATACATAAGAACTGTAGCCATACGCTGACCCCCATTTTTAGTGTTGAACTCATCAAGGAAGTAGTCAAAGTGAGGCTCATATTTTTGTCCAACTTCGTAGTGGAGCACTTGAACTCCTTCCCCGTGATCTGTTTATGATCAGCTTAATTATACAAGACAGATAACAGATAAAAATCAAAAGCCACACTTTTTTCCCTTCCCGTTCCCTCATTCTTCCATAAACCATATTGAGGACAAAGAATCATTTCCATCTTTGTTGTTTTCAAATAGAAAATCATATTCTTTAAAAAAAAATTAACTATTCCCAAATTCCTTCCTATCAAGAGAAAATGGTGTGTCTAAGAGAGAAATATGAGAAAAAATAAAAATTTGAGGATTTGACAATAAACCATAATGAAAGAAGGTAAGTAAGAGTGAGACAAGAAAAATTCATTCCAAATTTAAGCAAAAGATGAAACAGAAACTTCCATTTTGATCAACAAAAACATAAAGAAACATTGGAGGTTCAAACCACATACCCATAGGTAAAAAGGTGAAATCAGCAATCTTTTTCTCAATGTTCCTAATAATCTTATCACGTCCTCTTGCCAGAAATGTTCCAGAGCTTGTACGAACCCTGAATTTAATTAAAATATTACACAGATGATGGTATTTTAAAATTAAAAGAATAAAATAATAATAATAATAAAGGCAAAGGAATGAAGATTAGGTCAAGGAAAACTTCCTTCTTCAAGATTAAGCATAGATGGCATGAGAGAAGAATGGTTAGGAATGCAGACCTGCTATCTTTACTCTTTCCAGTTGCACTATCCACAACTGTTGACTTTTGCATCTGAGGCTTCGCAAGACTGATTAGATGTTCGCATTCCTCCTTGGTCTGCCCAAATTAGTTAACCATATTCAGCATTTGGTAAAATTTATATCACACATATCAAGGCCCAATCAAAATCAAACTTATCTAACAAAAAATGCATCAGAAGTATCCTATGACCCCGTCCAACATATAAGCTCAGACTCTAACAATAACTTGTTTTCCATTTTTTATATTAATCAAATCATGAGATTGCATGACTTGAACTAACCCTTCAATCTAAATTGTTGACACCCAAGGACCCCAAAAATTCAAGTGTAAGTATAGAATGAGTTGTCAACCTTTAAAAAAAAAAAAAAAAAAAGCTATTCTTGTGCATTAAATTTGAATGTATGCAATAGGCTTTTCTTCTTACTGGATGTATGGGGATGTAACTTTCACCTTTGCTTGTACTGAATTTCACATGTTCTTCCAATACTTCACATATAAATCTGAAAAAACGAAGTCTTAAAGACCCATTTTCAGTTGGGGCACAAAACTTAGGTACAGTCTCTTTTTCTTTTCTTTTTTTCTTCTTTTGGATGAGCAATGAAAAATATATTGTCACCTAAGTATACAGGAAGTATACATCAAGGACAAAGTACAATCAAGTGCAAAAATTACAAGAGTCCATCAAATCATGAACTGAAAATTAATAAACAAATAAAAGAACAATATCCTAACACCGCAACCCAATACAAAAGAGTCTTAAAGAAGAAAAGTATAAGATTTGGAACTGTTTTTTTTTTTCTCCCAGAATCCTCAAAGGTCCAGTTATTTCTCTCCCGCCAAATACACCACATCAAACAATGTGGGACAGCCATCCAAATAGTACAGTTTCTTAGTCTCTATACATTAGGTTCCTCAATTAAATTCACCCATGTGGTTGTATTGCCATTGCCAATAGGTCATATGGTTGAATTTAATTGTCATTAAGAGAAGATAACACGATCTGCATTTCTTATTGGTCAATACAACAAATAGCACACAACACCTATAGATCTGTAGCTAAGTTTGACCTTTTTAGTTGCAGTATTTACAGCATTTCTAGCAAATTTTTTTATCAATTTCCCCAATCAAACAGAAATTACACTACATGAACATGAGCATTTTGGAGATTCAAATTCAATTCACATGAAAGATGCATATCTTAGTTGCTATAATCAAGATAAACAAAGCAACATTAATATAAACAAAAATTAATCAACATTAACACCTTAATCTTATCTTATTTATTCACACACAATTCAATTACACCAAAAAAATTTTAAAAATTAAAAAGCTCACCAAGAAATTGTGGTAAACAAAAGCTCTAGGCTCCCAAGAGATGACTTCAACCCACTGTTCTGGTCTCGATTCCTCTACAACACTAAGAAAAATGACACAAACAAATCACAATAATTACGGAATTTCCATTCCATTCCAATTCAATTCAACCAAATGAATCAAAATTCAGAAAAAAAATAAAGCTCACTCGTGGACGGTGTTGTGTACAATGGAGCTGAGATCGTTGGCCTTAGGCGAATCGGAAGCGCTTGGAATCGAGAGGATCCCTAGGGCAAGGAGAATGAGAATGACGAAGGTGCACATGATGAGCATGGTCAGCATCACCGTCGACGACGGCGACGACGACGACGACGGTTTCCGACCCGGTAGCCGCGAGTACCTTGGCTTCGCCATTTTTTTGGCTTAAGCTTTTGGAGCTCCGAATCGAATCGAAAACCCTAGAGATCGATTTCTCAGATCTGAACGAAGAAAACGTAGAGAAAAATTGAGTTCTGAAACTTTCTACTACTACACAACGCGCCGTTAAATTTAATTGGAAAAGTCTTTGAGAGAGAGAGAGAGAGAGAGAGAGAGAGGAGATGCTCTGTTAATTCATGTTACTGTCTTATTGGTACTGCTTAGTCATAGTGCTTGCATTTAAAGTTTTAGACTATGAGTAATTCCTTTATTACTATTCAAATGAGTGAAAGATAAATAAGAAATTAATTAATTTCCTTTTTTTTTTCCATTACAAGACAATACCTTTTCATATAATTGTTTGAGTAATGTCATAAATATTACATGTTTTATTACGTAATTATTATAAATTGATTTGTTATTAATTAAAAAAACTGATTTAAACATTTATTTATTATCTTAGGTTTATTGCATAATTATTACAAATTGAATTGTTTCCCATCACAAAAAAAAATTTGGTTTGTAAGTTTTTGTAATAAAAGTGATAGTAGTTTTTTTTTTTTTTTTTTTCACAACATTTATGCTAATAAGTTATGATGATTTAAGATTACTTTTTAATACAAAATTTTCACACATCAATTATAACTTATTTACTTAACAAGTTATGAAATTGCGTATGAATTAGGATGAGTGTGTGTCCTTAAAGTTTCTCTTTTAAATTATTATTCTATATTATTATAAACAAACATATTAAGATGTGGACAAATGTCCAAAATTGAACCTGTCCCAACTCATTATAAATTGATCTTAAATGCTTATCTCATTTTCTATCCTGCTCTCATAAATGCAAGGGGGTTTTTTCTTCCCTAAAATCCTAAAAACAATGACACTAAGAAAAGGGTTTGGATACAGCTTCTTTTTGGTGCGTTTGCGTTTTTCGTTTTGCTTCTTTTTTTTTTTTTTCTTTTTCGGTTCTGCTGCGGAGGGGACAAGAAGTGCAGGTGTGTACTGTGCGCGCACTATTTATGTACTTTTTTAGCAATTTTTTATTAAATATGGGTCCCACAGTACTATTCACACATTTAAAAATTATTTTGCTGCAGTATTTTCAGTTTTCAGCAATAAGCTCTATCCAAACGGACCTTAAGGATAAATAGAGTCACTACATAAATGTACCTAGCTATGCGTTTGTTAATAACCTTTTATTTTAGTTTTTTAACTTATTTCTTTATGTACTTTTTTCTTTTGTTAAAGTCTTTTTTCCCCAAGTTAACTATTTTTAAAAAGCTTTTAATAGCAAATAAGCGTCTAGCTAAAAAACTATATCCACAGTGACCCTAGCCAACTTCAGAAAGCTTTGGGGGGAACAAGAATAATGATCAAACTACACACCACCAAAAAACAAAAAACACTCATTTTTAGGGCCACATGCAAGTGTTGTTAGAAGTTGCACTTCTAATTTGTATTTGAATTTGATGTATTTAAAATATTTCATTAATTTTCCACTTTAAAGTTGAATATTTCACATTTAAATATATATACATATATATTCTATATTCAATTTTTAATATAACATCACATGCAGTTACTTCTTCTCGAGTCTCACCTCAAAAGATCTTGAAAATAAGAGAGATATATTTTTCCCAATTTTGAAAGTTGGTGACATCTAGTGGATGATTTTATCATTCTATTTTTAGAGTACATGTATTAGTGCATTGTAAAGTGATTGAAGATAGTAATGTTTGTGTTAAAAAATAAAAGAGTGATTTTTGTAGGTTTTTTGTTATAAAATAAAATAAAAACCTTCACATGAATCACATTATAATTAACAAAGAAGATATATATGGTCGGACTTGGGAATTTTGAATGAAAATATTGATCATTGTATCAACTAAGAATAATTAAAGAAAATACTAAAGATATCACAAATTTTATTACAAAAACTTTCAAATTGATATATCAAAAATATGATTGGTGCTATTTAAGCCATATAATAAATAGATATTTTTTTATTATTTTTATTTTTATTTTGTAATTGATGACACATCAACTCATAAGAGCTATATAATAAAATTTGTAATATCTTTAGTATCATTTAAGTTGGTTTTTTAATCGGTAACCACCCGGTTGGTTGAAGTCATGAAAAAGGCACCTACGGTTGCATGCATTCATTAATATACTGGGCTTAAGAAAATGTTTTCTGAGCATTGCCATTAATAAATAAAATAGACTACCACTGCACCACTTCAAGACTGAGACTTTTTACTACTGCATACCCTTAACGTGATGGTCACTCCACAGGTAGAAATACTTGTGGGGTGTGAGGGGCAAAGGCTGAAGTTCAAGGGCTAGAATTCAAGTTTCAAGAGGAAATTTCACATACATATATGTTTAGATTAGACTAGAGTAGAATTTCTATTTTGTATAAGAAAAGGAAAAAAAAAAAAAAAGACTGATCCCTTTTTTTTTTTGGGTTAATAGTTCAGATATTGCATATTGGTGTGAGTCTTTGTGCTTATGAAGTTAGACTGAGGCCATTTTTGTTAATAAAAAAAAGCAACTTAACAAACTTGGCCATTTTTTCTTAACCTAAAGAAGGTTCCTGGAAAGTGCAATATAGGCTACAGAAAGGATTAAGAATTTTCTAAACAGAAAAGTATCGCTGTTTAACAAAGTAGGTAGATATCGGTCAAGTTGATCTGGCTTTAGAGTTTCTACTCATTAAGATAAGGTTTTCCAATTTGTCTATGTACACTTTGAAACACATATATGTGGTCTATAGTAAACGTCGTAGGATCAAATGATGAGGCATACAACATTTGATGAAACTAACGATGCACCCAGGATTTTAAGCTACCGGAATATAAATTAAAATAAACTCCAAATAGACATCTATATAGTATTAAAAAATAATGTTTGTTTTAATACTAGGCTGGCTAGTATTTTTGTTGTTGTTGAATTTAGAGCATTCATAGAGGTTGTGCTAAAACTTTGAGTTTTTAACACCTCAAAAAGCTATTTTATCTATTTTACCACGTCACTTTACAATATACCTAATATCAAATGTTATATATATTTTTTTTTATTTCTTTTAAAATAATATAAACAACTCATTAAAATAATACGTGAAGAGAGAGAAATTGAGTTTTTTAATTGAAAGAAGAGATATAATCTATATAAAATATTGTATTGTAGTTACAAAAAAATTAGTTTTAGTTTCTCCAATAACACATGATCTTTTGGTTCTTTGGTGGTAAAATAGTTTTTTTTTTTTTTTCTTTTAAAATACAATCAACATTGTGAATACTTTTATTATTTTTGTTTTTTTTGTTAAACTTTTGAGTTGGATAGTTGTCATTTAGGTGAGACTAACTAAGCCTATTGAGGGGAAGGGAGACCTAAGGATTTGAAAGGGGTTCCAACTATAAAAATGAATTATATAACAAGTAAATAAAAAATAAAAATTTTGAACCTAGGGGGCCTGAGCCCCTTTGGGCCCTACCTAGGTTTGTCCTTGATAGAAATAATGTGAAAAAAATTGTGAAATTTTAGAAACACACATGCTCATTTTTAACACAAATCTATTGTTGACATAATTTTTTTACACACTAATTACAATTTATCACTTTTGATAAATCATGCAATTCTTTAAAAACAAGTAGAGGGTAAGACAATGAGTTTTAGCTAACTCAACTAGTAAAATCTCTGATAGTTGAATAAGAGATATAGTATTTAATTCCTACTTACACCAAAAACTAATTGGTGATTTGACGTCTTAGTCTGTTGATAAAGAACTATCATTAGAAGCAAACACCATAAGTTGAAACTCTTAAAAAAAAAAAAAAAAGTAGAGGGTAACACTGTCTATCATAACCTCTTCAAGACTCCATCAAAGTGGAAATTTTGTGCATTAAATACAATCTTATAAATTGTGCTATATATATATTTTAAAGTTTTCTGAGAAAAGTGAGTGTGAGCTTCTAAATTTTCTAGTTTTTATTAGTAAGTTTTACGCATATCATTGCTTCTTAAATGGTCAAATCATTTTATTTTTTTACTTATATATTAATAAATACAATATAATTTAAATGTATAGCGTCTGCTTCATGATAATTGTTCTCTATTATTAGGTCAAAACACCAATTTATTTTTTGTGTAGACTGGATTTGAACTCAAAATCTCTTATTTAACAAATTTTTTTTTTTACTAATTTAACTAACTAAATAACTCTTTTTTTCTTTCTCGTATGAATGGAAGAGATGTCATTAAAACTATACTTTCTTGGCACTTTTATTGCATTTGGAGATGGCTGAATTTAGAACATTTCATTAAATTTTCTGCTTTAAAACTTATATTTCCTATATACGAATTTCCCATTTTATATTTTAAGTTCAAATTTTCAAAAAAGGCTACCCTTTCTTGAGTCTTGAACCATTGATGTTAAAAGCTTCCGTTTTAGAGGTTAATCATTTCATGTTTCTTCTTTAGAAGAAAAATAGATATCTTGTTCCTAATTTCGGAGATCGGTCACAACTAATGGATGATGCTATCATTAGTATTTTATTAATAATTCAGTGTAAAGTGTCTAAAGACAATAAAGTTTCTAGGTTTTTTTTCCCCCTAATCACATGATAAATAAAATAAAATGTAAAGGGCGGTAGAGATCGATCAGCCGTATCAAATTAGAATAATTAAAATAAATGGTCAAAATATATTTGTAATTTTACAAATCCAAAATTATATTTATTAGTTCCATGTCATTTAAAAATTTTAATTATGAAATGAATTATCTCCATTTTAGTTTAATGGAAAGATTATGTTAAGGGACATAACATTACTCCTTCGACATAAAAAAGTACATATCTTATGTATCACAATATTAAATATATGCAACGAGCCTCTCACAACTCGTAGAGTTCACAAGGCATTAGTGCCTCGCTCTATATACTTGTACATACATTGAAATAAACTTATCCTTATCCTCTCCTACCGTAGATGAAGCACAACTTCACAACAAAAAACTGTTCAGTCCTTATCAGAAGATAAACATCCCTCAAGTCAAGTCAAACATTATCTTTTGGAGGTTGAATCAGCACATGAATATTTTTTTGATAATTATCACATGAATCAAAATATATAACAATTTATGTCTTCTAAGAATAGTTACAGGAAGCTTCTATCTCTGTATCAAATTATTTTCAGATTATATAACCTGTAATATACCTGATAAATATAATACCTTCTCCTCTGACATATACCATTAAATAAAATTACATCAGCTAGTTGAAGTTAAGCAATGGCCATAGATTATTATAATTAAACACGTTCCTCCTCTTCTTGCGAGGTATAGGTCTGCACTAGAAGCGTTGAAGAATGCATCCCTGCGTGCATTCTGACGTAGGGCAATCACACTATTTCAATGAAACAAATAAAAAATAATAAAATAAAAAATAAACTCTAGGAGTCAGCACTTAAGGGTTGTTTGGAGTCAGCACCAAGCAAAACTAGAGTTAGCACCAGTGTAAAAAAAAAAAAAAAACGTTTTTATTATAATTTTCAAACTGTCTTACAATAATTAGAAAAAGTCCTTAAATAGCTAGCAATAAAATGCACAAAGAAACCTTAATTATTAAATGCTTGGGCCTGCTTAATCTCAAGCTTAATAACTAATAGGCTCCATCCATAAGGTCACAAGTTGGACCGTCTTCTTTTTGCTTTTTTTCCCATACATGCGTATGATTGGGGGCTTGTACCTTGTGTCCGCGCCACATTCATTCCATAAATTTTAGTAATGTTAAATTCCATAAATTTCATTATATATAAAGTGATAGTGATAAGTTGAATTATAAACACACAATTAAAAATAATTAATTTAGAAATTTATTCATTATATTTATTATAATTATTATTATTATGATAAATATTCATTATATTATTGATATAAGATCAATCATATTGTCATGTCAGTTTATAAATTTTTATAGTAAAGTTGATGATAAATTTAATATTTTTAGAATAAAAATTATTTTTGTTATTTTGAGTATTCTATTTTATATTTTACTAATAAAATCTACTCTAAAAAAATACACACAAACAACATACTATTTTTTTTTCCAGTAAAAAAAAATTAAAATAAAATGAATCACATGTGATACAACAGAGAATATGAGAATAGTTTATATATTAATGTATAATTTGTATGCAATACTGTACATAACAGAGTCTTGATTAATGTGTAAATTACAAGTACTATATTGAAAGGTAATCACTGTTTAACATATTTCTGGATTATAAATTTTTTGGATCGATTGAAAGGTAATCACTGTTTAAGTCTTTAAGACAGCAATCAGTCATTTTGGTCAAGTTGAGATGGCTACAAGGCTTCTACGCGTTAAGATAAGGTTTTCCAATCTGTCGTAATATAATTTTAAACAAAGGGGTCTATGCATAAAATATTTTATAATCAAATAATAATGAGCTAATAAAGCAAAAGTTAATGTTACCTTATGTCTGTGGCCGCCTTCTCCACTTTCTTGAAAGGTGTGTGGCAATATGTTGAAAAGGGATTTGGTGTCATTTCGATGCTCGACGGATGATAGTTTAATACAACTATACACTACACAAGATTTACACTGATTGGGGTTTTTTTTCATCTGTTGTTTGTTCATTTGATGCATTGCCTAGAGAAATGTGTTATCTTCGAGAATTAGAACCTGTAAAAGAAGAGAAACAGGATGTATGTTTCCTCACACTCTCAACTGGTGGAACTTATTTAACTGTTAATGGGAGGAAGCATACACCCGAAATAAGGTATATTTTCTTATAAAGAAAGACATATATGAGAAGTCGTTTTTATTTTTATTTTTGTGATAGGATATAATTTTTTATTTGAGTGCTAAGCTAAAGAGATTTCCAAGACTATTTGACACTTGATTAATCTAACCTCACAGTCACATAACAAGCAATCATAGGGTAAATTCCTATAGATAGCCTTCAAAAGTTGGTTAAATGCTAATCCGGACAGGCTGCCGATCTCAACCGGCCCGGTACCAGTCAGTTTGGTCCAAATTTCGGAATTGGGCTTGCAGTGATAATGGGCTTCCAGCTTTTAGCAAAATTTTCCACATTGATTAGAAAAACCCAAGTTCAATTTTCAGGCTATTTTGCCGTTGTATTCTTACTTTCTTAGTAAAAGTTCACATTTTTAGGACAATATTAATTAGACCACTCATCACACATTCACAGTAAATCTAATATTTGTAATATACTACTATGCATCCTTTGTGCTTTAGTTACTCTACAAATATATACTTAAATTAAGTTAGAGTAGAATTTCTATCTTGTATCCAAAATATATATATATATATATATATAATAGGTTGACTTTAAAGTAAATACATAAAGCTTAAAATAAAATGCAAACTGCAAATAAATGTAACTGAACTGAGAAGGGGTTTATCACTTGCTTCGCGACACTAACTGCCGCATGCAATTTGGTGTTAGCATGAAAATGTATTCCCTTATCTCATCCTCTTCTCCTTATATATATGTGTGTGTGTGTTTCTAAAAAAAAAAAAAAATTACTAGAAGTAATTACAAATGTAGTTAGTTGATTTAACTTGAAATACTTGTAATGAAATCACTTGCAAATGAAAGCTTATAAGTTATAGCTAAAATACATATTCTGGAATGAGATGGGTTTCAGAAATGTAAGTTGGAAATTATACAAGTTTACAAAAGAAAGCTTCTGAGTTTTTCTTAGCTAAAATTTTGCTCTACAATTGGCTTTGACATCTTCAAGGCGTAACTTTCTAATTATAATATTGGAAGTGCTCTTATATGCGGTGAGAACGGAGCCTTTTTTTTTTTTTTTTAACAATGGATATGAAATTTCCTTGACAATGGAATATTATGGGATGTCCTCTGTTTTTTGCCTGATAGGATGCATGTTGCGATGTCTTAATTTTTGTAATTTTTCTTGATGGAATATATTATTGTTGATTGCAACTGGTGGAAAGACGCACTGCATTGCATAGTGGAACGATACACCATATTGCATAGCAGAACATAGATAGTGAGATGTACTTGTTGCATAATACATTATTGTTTGTATTAGTAAAATGATGTACTATTATTGTCTTGTTTAGTAGACAAATATTGTTTAAGGTTACTCGATGATATTCCCAATTTTTGCATGGAGATTGACGAGATTATATATATTAAAAAACAATGAAAATCCTAAAAAAAAAATAAAAGTAATCAAGAGGACAAAATATCGAAATATGCCTCTCTTCAAAAAAAAATTTCAGAGTTTTTTCCCATAGATTTTGATTTTGACAAGGGTACAAATCCTAAAGGAGGAGAGAAAGCAGATTTTTGAGGGTTTTTATTTTTAAGTTAAAAAAAATTATATATATAAAAATATAAAATTAATTAATTACTGTTCGGTCCGGTCTGGTCCAGGGACCAAAGACCGAATTGTTTTTTTTTTTTTTTTTAATTTTAAATTTAGCACTGCTATTCTATTTCAATAATAAGCAAAGTATTGAGCTCCAAAAAACAGAGTAAATGGCTATCGCATATGTGATATGGGGCGTGATCACTGCTATCTCAGCCTTGATTATCAAACTCTCTCTCCACATAATCACTGGCAGACGGAACAGAAAGAGAGCCGTGGGGTTCTTCCACCCTTACACCAACGATGGCGGCGGCGGAGAGCGAGTGCTTTGGTGCGCCGTCAAAGCCATCCAAGAAGAGACTGCGGACCTTCACATTGACTGCGTCGTCTACACCGGCGACCACGACGCCTCGCCTCACAGCTTGGCTGCTCGCGCTCTCGATCGATTCGGAGTCAGCCTAATTCACCCTCCTAAGGTCTCTCTCTCTCTCTCTCTCTGATCTGGAATTTACTGAAATCAGCTGATTGGATTTGGGATTTTATTTAATTGCGAGTTTGATAATTTGTACACTCTTAGTCTAATTTCATGACTTCTATAGTTTTGTAGTAGTGAAAGTCTAGAAAACACGAATTCACTTCATTTAGGATGTCGTACCTATGTCATACTGGTGTCGTACTGGTCATTTTATGTTATAATTTTTTAAAAATTGCTCGCGTCACCGTGGCGCGTCTGTGTCTAGGCCTTGATGGAAATGCCATTTGAGCCAATGCTTATTGGTGAGATGTTAGTCTGCAATAATCTGCCCCAAAACTTTGGAACATTCAATTGCCTTGCGTAGCACTGTATCTCCTATTTTGTTGTTTATATTACTAATGTTGTAGGGAATGTGCTGGGATTGTGTACTTTAGTAGCAGTGATTTATCTTACTGGTTATGGTGGGTGTTTGATTCTTTGTTCATTTGATGTTCGTCGCTGTTACAATACATGTTGTTGTGAATATTAGCCAATCTTTGAGTTTTGAAATTTGAACTTTTTGTTGCATTATTACCATTGTTATATTATCTTAGTTTTTGATATGTTATATGTTCAGGTGGTGCATCTATATAAAAGGAAGTGGGTTGAAGAAACCACTTACCCTCACTTCACTATGATTGGTCAAAGTCTGGGTTCAGTCTATCTCTCATGGGAAGCTTTGTGCAAGTTTACTCCATTATATTATTTTGACACTAGTGGATATGCTTTTACGTATCCACTTGCACGGATGTTTGGATGCAAAGTTATCTGTTATACCCATTACCCTACTATCAGTTTAGACATGATATCTCGTGTTCGTGAACGAACTTCAATGTATAACAATGATGCCTTGATTGCGCAAAGGTTTGTTTCTGTAATCTTTAGATCACACATTTTGTATCCATGATTTGTGATGGTTACCTTGAAGGGTTTGTTCGTATATCAAAACTTTCTGTTTTTCATTTCCTTTTCTAATAATGAAAATTAGAATATAATTATAATTTTAATAAGTTTAGATTGAACTTAAAGCTGTTAGCATAAACAAAAGTAGGGGGGAGCATGGAAGGGAAGTTATTGCTCTTCATGTCCCTGCAGTGTGTTAGATAATATCCATATGATTCTGGAATTAACGTTGATTGATAATTTGATGAGTGTGGATTTATCTAAGTCATGAACTTAGTAGTGATTTTAAAGCATTTTCGTCATGAGCAAATCAAACATTACCCACCACCAAAATAAATAAATAAAAAAAAAGAGAAGAAAAATTACATGGTCAGCTTTTCCCTTCTTCCTCTTACCATATACAGAAAAGTATATGGTCACATGCCCATGCAGATTAATGAATATTTAACTTAGGTGTGTGAGCAACCTAATAGTCTTATGAGGTCCTGTATCTGACATTTCCTTTCTGAGCTGTCACTGATGGCCTGAGTTGAGATCTTCTACATTACATAAAGCTCATGCATGCATTTGTAATAGATCTAGAAAACTTCATATTACCTGTTCTCTTCTTATGTCATAGTGTAAAATTTTCTTATGTTTGGCAGTATTTGGCTATCCCGGTGCAAAATCCTCTATTACACAATTATTAGCTGGATGTATGGATTTGTAGGCTCTTGTGCACACCTTGCTATGGTCAACTCTTCATGGACTCAGTCTCATATTGAAAAGCTTTGGAGAATTCCTCAGCGAACTAAGCGAGTGTATCCTCCTTGTGATACTTCAGGACTTCAGGTTTGTA